>VXAA01007015.1:1233462-1364678 GCA_013399115.1 Anseranas semipalmata
TATATAAAATTCCATTTATTTCTCTGTGTTGTCTGTTTAGAAAACAAACCAGCCCTTCCTTCCTTTCCCTATACTCAAGAATTTAGTAGCAGTGTAGGTAATAAATTTATGTGCATAGTAGGTTACCAAAGAGCCCCCTGCTTCTTTCTAATAGCCCCTCTGCCTCTGATTTCCCCAGTGATTATTGTTTCTCATCTATTATTCCCTTTGCCTCTACTCCCTTTGCACTTGGTTTAATATATGTTACTTTGGGGTAGGGAGTTATTCCCATGAAAATATAAGTAGGGCGAAAAATATTTTCCATCTCAAGTTACACATTTTCCTGAAGTAGCTCTCCAGCCGAAATGTTCATTTCCAGCCTTTTATTGCCTCCGGGACAGTTTGGGGGGATGGTGATGAATGGGGCTCAGAATGATGGAACAAATTTTATCACAAAACTCTATACTGTTTTTTGATACTATTCATTCAGTGTTTTTCCTAAGATTTTCCTTATTTTACTGCTTTTGCGATGTTGCTATTTTTGTGACTATTTGTATATTGTTGTGATGTATAGCTAGTTTCAAAGGTAGTATTGCTTAAAAACAGACTATCCCGCTTAGGTAAGCTAAATATTTGCAACTGGAGGTTTGGAAAGGATATAGTATAATATACGGAATGGCTATAGTACAGTCTCTGTCAGGACACCCAGAGCTGGGTAGTACGAAGGAGTGCGAGGGTGTGTATGTGTGTTCATAAATCCCTGGGGTGCTATGTGCTGCCTTACCAGGCAGGAGGCAAGATAGGAAATCTGTATTTCAGGCTGAAAATGAGCCTACTAAGCTTGGCTCATGGATAGTTGGAAATTATTCAGGGTAAAAAAAAAAAAAAAAAACAAACAAAAAAAACAACCTTCAGATAAAGGTCTGGTGGTAGACAATCAGCCTTTTTTCATTAAGAAACCAAATTAGTATAGTTTTACACAGTTTTGCAATGTTCATTTGCCAGTAGTTTTGTTTGCTGTCTGCTTCCATATGAACGTGTTCCAGTGTACAGATGAACACACGTTTACGAAAGTCATCATTAGACAAATTACAAGTAACAGTTAAATGATTCAGGTAGTTTGCCCATTGCCACCTGGTTCTTTCTCATTTCTTTCTGTTTTATTTATCCTTTAAAGAGCCTCAGTTGATAGTTAATTTTTTTGGTTCCTTACTTTGAAGTGCCACTTCAGATTCTGGTTGTTTCTCAAAGCAGAAATCTACAATCTCAGCCAAGTAAAAGGGAGAGCTGTGTATTTACTTTTCCTGAATGTAGCTGGCAAAAGCTCCATCTCCTTCCCAATATGTTGCACAGTTTTCCCATAGACACAGTGGCTGCTGATTTGTTTTTTGTTCATAACTCACTACTTCATTGCAGGGAAGTTGGTTTACTATAGGCATTAGGTAAAAGCAGGACATTGTGTTTGCTAGATTTGAGACGAAGATGAATCCTGCATGGTATTTTTGGTCAACTCTTTTTAGCCCTCCGGCTAAAAGGGAAAAATGACCTTTGGTGATTGTGTCCATTCTTAACTTTCCTACAGAAATAGTTACCTTACCGTTTTAAATAATAGGATGGATTAGGAGGGAGCAATCATTCAGTTTCCTCACCACATAAAAACCAGGAGTATCAAACAAAACTGTCATTCAACAGATTAAAAAGAAAAACAGCCCCAAACTACCTCTTTCGTGAAGCATTCAGCTCAATTCTGTAATTCGGTGTTACAGCCAAAAATCAATGAGGTGAAATGGAATCAGACGAATTCACAGGAGGTGGCTCATCAGAGACTTAACATACGGTGATCTGGATGCTGCTCTGATTTGGAAGTCTTTCACCCATTAATTTTTGCAGGCTGGTAGCATATGCCACTTTGTCCTTGTTCTTACACCCCTTCCCTGAGTACTTGCTGCTGACCCCGGTTACGTGCGGGATGACGGCTGGGTGGGTGCTTGGTCGCGCCTGGGGTAGCTTGTCTACGTCTGTTGTCATCGTTCCTCCAAACCTCCCTGAACACCTTGAGATCCGGAGGTTTCACTGTTTTGTCTTAGTGTCTTTTCAAACTGGCAGGAAGAAGTTTGAAATTTGAGACTACAACTAGTTTGCCATCACCAGAATGGAAAATAATCATAATAGGAATTATTTCAAAGGAAAGATTTAAAAAAAATAGATTTAGAATGAAATCTTAATTTAGATCAGATATGTATATGTATCTGTTTAAAAAAAAAAAAAAAAAAGCACACACTGTATTTAAATATTACAAAAACATATATTAATGCCTTAATTTGTTATACTTCTTTCAAATACCATTAAAATATTCAAAAAATATATTTCGGTGCTCTACTACCAGCAATAAAATGCTACCAAAGTGATATTTTGGCTGTACAGTTTAGCTGCCAAAGTTTTTAAAGAACTTCAAGCTGTTGAACTGTGGAACAGTCACTGCCTAAGCACCTGTAACTGGTGCTAGCTGAAGTGCTAAACCAGCTTTTGGCAGCGTGGCCTCCTTTGCAGGTGCAGCGAATATTTTCTTTGTGTCAGTTTATTCAACTAGTGCAGTTCATTAAGTATTTCATTTGAAGTTGAGAAATGGGTTGGGAATTGCAATAGAAGAAATGCTTATTTTCACCTTTCAATCTGTGAATAAAAATGAGGTGCGAGAGTCTGAGATCTATTAGCTTTAAAATCTGGTAGGATATATTAGCCTAAAATGATTGATTTAAATTCAGATAATATGCTGTTTAAAAAAGCCAGTCTGTTTAGTAGGATGAATGCTTTTTGCTGTGTCCGGCAAGTTGGAAGACTGACAAGAAACCATTTTTACTGGTGTTTTTAAAACATCTAAAGTTTAGTTTCCATTTACATGTGAATGTATTTGGAAGAGAGTATATTTAAAAAAAAAAAAAAAGTCACGTGTGTGTAGGGAAATTCTAATCTAACAGAAATGAGATTTTTTCAGATGATACTTAAGACACAAACTGGTTGCAGCTGCTGTAATGTTTCGTCCTGTGCCGAAGCAGGGAGCAGGAGGCCGTGGGTCAGCCCGCGGGCGCACGGTGCTGGTGTGGGTCGCGGTGGCACAGGTGCTTCACCCGGGCGGCAGCAAGAGGAGGCCAGGCCCGCAGCGTGAGTGCTGGCTCTTGCCGGCAATGCCGGCCTGCTCTCACCAAGCTCCTCGTCGGCCTGCCTGGCGAGGATAAGGGCTGTGCGTTAGGCTGGGATCCAGGCTGGGCAAAACCCGCACCTCCCCGCTGCGGGCAGTGCGGTCGGTCCCTGTGCCCACGGTGCTGCTCTGGCTCCTGTGCCCCCAGCACCCAGCAGCTCCCTGCGTCCCGCGCTGCCCCGTGGGGCGGCAGGCAGGAGCGCCGCGGGGGGTGGTTGGAGGTCATCCTGAAATCCGTCCGGATCTGAGGTGTGCCGCGGCCTCACGGGTAGGAGCAGAACGCCTGGTGGAGATCCATCCCGAAGCCCTGCCCGGCAGCTGGCGGCTTTCTTCAGAGACGTATTGTAACGGGGGAAAGTAGCATGGTACACCTGCATCTTCCCCAGGTATATACGGACCCTCATGCCTTAAGGTTAGCTTCTTTTCCAGTGGATGTGGATTTTAATTCTGCAAATAGGATCTAAATCAGATTTATTACTGAAATATGAACGTGGGTGACTCTTACTTGTGATGTCCATCTTTGAAACCCCCAAAGCTATAAATGTAAATATTCAACAGTTTTTTCATTAGGCACTATTTCTCATAATGACAGCACCAAAGAAATGTCATTTTGGTCAAAAACTGTAGGAACAGTTCTTGTGTTTCATAAATAAAATCTGACTTAATGTTTTCCATCATGTGCAAACAGGGAAAAGCATTCTGAAATTCATGGCACCCAAGAACACCACCCCAAAAAATGTGTTTTTACAGCCTTTACTGGGTTTTACTTGTAGTTGATTGCTATATATATATATTTATATCTATGTATATATACACATATAATGTATATATAGGAGAGCTGGCTGGAAACTGTTTTTCATTTCTTTGTAGATTTAAGTCACTTCTCTCACTGTTACATCATCATAGTTCGTTAATCTAATCTTTTATCCATGGGAATTTAAAAGGTGTGGTATGCACTTCAGACAGAACTGGTAGGTGTAGGTCTTCTATTGTATCGATAAGTGCTGTTATGAGAAATTTGAGTTAGTTTTAAACGTAGAAGTCACATTGTCGGAGCATTATATATTTAAGAAAAAAACAAAAAAAAAGGTTGTGCAGTCCTATCACAAGGTAGACTGTGCAAGGTAATGCCAGCTGCACTTTAAGTACGTGGCAAAACCATTATGTGGTGCCTCAGGTGGCGGTAAGCAATAAATCTGAGGGTGACCGAATTTCCCCAGGCTGATTGCTTAGTGCTCTCGAAAAGCCCTGACTGACAGAACTGTGTGCACGCCTGCTAATGTGAAATGTCTCTGATAAAAAGAAAAATGGTCATATATTAATGACCTTTCCTGTATTTAAATATAAATTACTATCCTGCTTGTAATGTTTTGTTTTCAGTTCCTGAATTATTTGACAAGACCAGCTTAAAAGTCATTCTAACTCTCTACTTAAATGGGTGCTGTTGTGTGGCAGTGGTTAGCATGTCGGGGATCTTCCAGCCCCTAATTGTCTGTGGTGAAGGGCAATTTCACATTTGTATACGTATGAATATACTATTTATGGTGTTTTGTTTCAAAGTTGGCTTGAAATTTTGTTGAGGTTTGCTCAGAAGGAGCTCCAAAAATATTTTGACACACATTACAGGTATGAGAAAGTAGTTTGTCTGCCTGTCCTGGCGAGTGTAATGTGGAAGCAGGCAGAAGAGTAATTGCCATTGGTATGGCCTTTAGCAGCTGACAGTTTGATACACACGTGATGGACAGCTTTTTTCCCATCCTAATCGGCATTTTTATATGCAGGAGCAGAATTTAAAATTATGACTTAAATGTGTGGGTGATTTATTGTAAATCTCTTTCTACCCACTTACGGTATTCCATCCAAGTGTATCTTTTGTTCTTCTCAAAAATAGTTCTTCCCTGCTGCGTGGCTAAACAAGCAAACAAAACTCACAATATATTAGAGAGTTGTAACAGATGCAGATAACCACGTGTGCATGTAGTGCCTATGTTCCTCAATTTGGCAGCTTAGCCAAAAGCCACCTGAGTGTGTTTGCACCCAAAACAATGGCAAAATCAATTTTTAATATATAATTGAGAGTGCCTTATAGATAGCACAACCAACAGAAAATGCTTGCAGGTGAAGATCTCTGGTTGTCTTCCTCAGCTTTCTGAATCTGCAACAGCAGCCTGCAAGCTGAATCCCAGAGACTGAAAGGGTTTTGGCTAGAGGTGAATTGTGGTTTCCTGGGCAAGGAGACTTAAAAGCAAAAGAACAAAATTAAGGAAGGTTGGAATAGTCCTGTTTGCATTCATGGTCACTTTGGGTGATATTTTTGCTGTCTAAATTTAGGGATCAATTTGCTGCCAGAACTCGGAGCCTGGAGACCCTGAAGAGTTTAGGGGGACCCCAGGAGGGACAGCTGCAGCTCCGGACTCCCCCGACCGTGTTGGGGTCCTGAACTCCAAGCCTTGCGTTATTTGTCTGAGATAGTGCGGTGTTCCTAAACCCACTGTTCCTTGTTAGTCAGCCCCCTCCTAACCCAAAATGCTGATTTTTGGTCCACCAAAGGGTGCAAATGCTGTGGAGTGAGGTGGAAGGCAGTCCTCTTCAGGGTATGTGTTAACATCTCTGTACAGCTTCTTAGTAAAGTTTAAAAATAAATACATAAAAGAAGAAAATAGGATTACATCCAGCATGGAGATGTTTCTTTTGCCATTGTGTTGATGCAAGTTTTCAGTTTTTAATTGTGCACAAATGGCAGAACTTCTCTTCTGTTTTTTCTAATGTAACCAATTTAAATCTAAGTGTGGTTTCTACCATATGCTTGTTTCAACCATATTTGCTGTTAAAAAAAGAAATATTTCCAAAACAGAAGTGTTCAGGGAAAATATACTGTTAACCATGAATCTGTGTAGATACTGATCTTTGAAGGTGGTGCTAGCAAAAGGAAAAACTATTGCTCTGCATGGCTTGAAACTAAGTGTACGGAGATCAGTTTAAGGAAGGAAAATCGTGGGACTTTCCCCTCAGCTTTGCCAAGGAGGATGCATTGTGAGTGAGGCTGGGATGTCCACACGCACGCAGAAGGTACTGTGGTACCGTGATAGAAGGTACTCTGTGCACGTTTTGTATAGGGGGGAAATACACCCTGAAGTAATTGAGGTTAAAAGCTGTTGTCATGAGAGTAAAATTTTAGTTTGGTGAATGTGTTTGAATCTTCATTGTCTGCGACTTACTGCTGCAATGCAGCAAGAAGAGGATAACTAGGCTTTTAAACCAAGTTCCTAAGTTTAAAATACAAAGTGCTGCTCTGCCATAAAACAGTAATGCTTATAAATAACATGTCTGCATGACCAACTTGGTATGCAGAAAGGAACGTGTTTTCTGTTTTTCATCATTCGGGGGAAAAGAAATACTTTTTCTTTCTTAGCTTACAATGGTTATTATAAATGTGCAGCACAAATGCCAGAGCACAAGCAGAATACTAGGGAAACGCAACACGACAAAAGGAAAGCAGTAGGGAAGAAGAAAACATTGTTTCTTGACAAAAGAAAGCAGATGAGTACCTGCTAAGTAAACTTGTGTAGTTTTCTGTAATGCCTCTATAGTGAATGGTGAGAGTGACGGTTTTCCATTAGCTTTTGTTCATGGCTAAGGAGGACAGTGATGAACAAATTAAAGGTATGTATGGATAGTGCACACGGGCCGTATTTTTGGTATGCGTTGTCAGGGTGCTTATCTACATACACAATTCGTTACTCTTTCTGTAAACCTGTAACAGATGTCAGTACTACCTCTGTCACTGTGCAGCATTGCGCACTTGTCTGAGGCCCAGCCAGTTGTACCAGCTGGAATTGCACGGGGATCGTACATTCTGCTTAATGTCACCCCCAGTGACCCTCCTGAAAGAGACTTCTTCAGGGTAGCACATGGAAGGAAAACACAACCTTTACTCCCATGCTGTGCTTTAGGGTTTCAGATTAATAGCCAGTTACTGTGGTTTTATGGCACTCCTGAAAGCATAACTACCAAATCAGCATCTGCTTTTGTCCTAGCTTACTTTAATCGCAAAAATCAACTGTTTTCTTGTTTGTTTGTTTTAAATTGTGCTGTGATTAAATATGCCTCAGTGTGTCAATTATGGTTCTGTGGTCTTTTTATGAATTTGGAAGAAGTTTCTCATGGTCACTGATGGTGTTGCAGAATGGATATGGCACTGAACTGGTTTTGGAACTATGTGGGAGTATTTTTTATAGGTTTATTATTTTACACAGTGTATTTATTTTCTGTCCTCTAGTTTACTGTGGGGAATTTAAAAAACAAAAAACTGAGTTACTGTTCATTTCTCCCCATGGGAAAAGGAAGACAGAACCGAGAAGAGTGGTTGGGATGACAGCTTTGTTGAGTATAAGCAACAGTGCATTTGAATTTTGGAATATGGCTTGTTCAGTTGTGAAAGTTGCAAATAAAGTGACAGTGCAACTGGCTTTCTGGTAGTTCAGCAAGAGCATTTCTCTGCAGTGTTCATACCTATGTGAAAAGGATTTGGAGATTACATTATGCTGAATGATACAAGTGTATCAGGATCTGTTTCAGACAGTTGTATTGAAGAGCGACTGAAAATTGGATGCAGGTCACCAGAAACTCTTTGGTCATACAGGGAAAGAATTATTTTAAAGAATAAGTATGTACTGTGCTGAAGGGGTAACTTAAAATCCAACACTTCTTGGCTTTAGCTTTTATATGCAAATATAAGATATTTGTATATCTAACTAAACTGGAACTGCTAAATGGAACCACTAATGTGCAGCTGGACATCATTTGTTTAAAGCTGAGGTATTGGTTTGAGTATTTTTTTTATTAGTACAGTTTGGTGGAATCATTTGCTGTATGGATGTTTGACTTACCCTATTTAAAAAAAGAGTGCATAACTACATTGATGTCTTAGGGTTTTTAAAATGTATTATTAAATCTAGGTCTATTGTTTCCTTGTGTGAGTGCTACTCACCATAGAAGAGGGAAGTATCTACAATGCTCAGTGACACTGCTGATGTATGGTAATCTTACTTTATGACTATAAAGGCATAGGCTGTATGAAATAATTAAATTGAATTGGTGAGGAGTTCAAACCTCCCCCCTGAAATGGTGAACTGGAACCAGGAAATAGTGAGGAACAAATTGGAGTTTGCAGATGAGTGCTGTTGACCCACGCCTGCGTTTGCATGGGGGAGGAACGGCTCGATGGCCTTGTTTTGTGGGACCCCCGCCACAGGGGGAGCAGCCCTGGGAAAGGCACTGCGGTGTTTGAAAGGAAGGAGGGGAGGAGGAATCCTGCCTGAGGGGCAGCAGGACTGGAGCTGGAGAGGTCTGGAGTTGTGCGTTGCGTTTGTGTCCAGGGAAGCCCTTTGTATTTAGCTGAATGCTATGCGGAAAATGTTGTTTTCAGTATTGAAGTTAGAGAAAGAATAATGGCATTAAATTGCATGTTTAATTGAAATATTGATTGAAGATGTGAAAAGATGATTTGTCTCTGTGGTGTATTGTAGAAGAGAGTTCTTAAAATTTCGCCACCAAAATTTGGAGGGATGGAGCCATTATAGAGTAGAAATAGGCATTTGTATGCACTTGCGGTATCGGCCCAGAAGGATAAAGCGTCAGCAACTAGACGTAGCTCAGGCTTTGATAAGGAGGAAAAAAATCCTCATCTATAGAGAGGCCATTTGCTACTGTAAAGGATTAAAAGGGTTCTGAGATTCAGCCGTTTTGAAGGCCCAGGTTGAATTGGTCCCTAATGCTCTTATCAAATGTGCTTGGAGGGAAAGCAAACCATGTGAAGAGGAGCAATGTTTGAGGAGAGGGATTTGGTTTCCTTTTGACTACTGACAATTTTGGACAGTTGCACAAAATGGCTATTTCTTGCAATCAGTCTGTTTCTTCAGAATCTCCTGGTGAAAATGTGCACAACTTGTGATATCAAGATGATAATCACCCAGACCAGAAAATCATTTTCTGATTTTTGAGCATTCGTGCAATATTAGGACACAAATTTAAGTCTGTTTTGCTTTTCTTATTGATTTCCTGCACAAGTGGAGATCAGAGGGATTGCCTGTGTATAAAAACTGTTGCTCACCATGAGGAAGGGCAAGAGCATTAGATTCTCTGGTCATTCCTCAGCATCAGGTGCCTGTATTTGTTCGAGTTGTAATTACAGTGAAGACGAAAATTGTGCCGAGATTGAATGTAGTACAGTTGCTGCAGTATGGTTAAGTGTCTCTCTAATGAGGAAACTTTATTGCATGTTCAAACTTCTATTATAGATCCAGTGATTATGGCTGCCATCAGTCCCAGCCACTATAATTAATATTATAACTGTCAGTTATAATCTTGTTTTCACTCGCAAAATTTGAAAAATTGTCTGAGAACAATGTTCCCTGCATTTTTTATTTGCCTAGGGATAAATTATTTTGGAAAGACTTGGAGAAAAAGTAATTTTTGTTTAATTTTGGATAACATGAGAGGTTCCTTTCTCATATTACTAAAGGCGTTTTCCCTCTCTCCCCACCTGGAGGTTTTGCAGGGAGTGTTTTATGGCACCCGTGTGTTCTGGTAATGGGACAGCTGTGTCACCAGGAGTTGCTGGCTGGTCTTTGAGGTGTTCCCAGGCAGCACACGAATAGGCAGGAGTAGCTGGCAAGTCTAATTGGAGATGCCTGCAAGAGAAGCTGTTCAGTCTGCAGCTTCTCAAGGCCGCACCTCGAGTACTGTGTTCAGTTTTGGGCCCCTCACTACAAGAAGGACATGGAGGTGCTCGAGAGAGTCCAGAGAAGGGCAACGAAGCTGGTGAGGGGTCTGGAGAACAAGTCTTACGAGGTACGGCTGAGGGAGCTGGGGCTGTTCAGCCTGGAGAAGAGGAGGCTCAGGGGTGACCTTATCGCTCTCTACAGGTACCTTAAAGGAGGCTGCAGTGAGGTAGGGATTGGTCTCTTCTCCCACGTGCCTGGTGACAGGACGAGGGGGAATGGGCTCAAGTTGCGTCAGGGGAGGTTTAGGTTGAATATTAGGAAAAAATTCTTTACCGAAAGGGTAGTTAGGCATTGGAATGGGCTGCCTAGGGAAGTGGTTGAGTCACCATCCCTGGAGGTCTTTAAAAGACGTTTAGATGTTGAGCTTAGAGATATGGTTTAGTGTGGGCCTTGTTAGAGTTAGGTCAGAGGTTGGACTAGGTGATCTTGGAGGTCTCTTCCAACCTGAACAATTCTGTGATTCTGTGATTCTGTGATTCTCCAGAACAACTGCCTGCCTCTGTTCCTGGGGAGTCCCGGCAGTCGGCAGAGGGAGGCAGATCTGCTGCAAATAAGATTTCTTCCCCCTCTCCTCTTGATAGCCTCTGCAGAGCCAGCCCAAGGCATAGATACTAAGTGAAATTAGCGTAGGGAGTTACCCACGTATCCTTCAGCTGCCCCTCAACCAAAAATCAGTGCCTGGTCTGTCACTGACATGCCTTGGGTTGGGAAGGCAGAGTAGTAGTAGTGATGGACTACTGCATCTTGTGAGCTCATGAAAATAAAATCTATGACCATACATATAGTCATAGCATCATTTTCAAAGTGACTTTCCATACAGGCTGAACGTGGGCTTGTGTAATTGGTGTGTGAGAGAGAAGCAGTTGCTCAGTACGGCTTTTGGAGATACTCTGGGAGGAAGGAAGGAGCAATGGAAAACGAGACCGTGAGCCCCCAGTTTGCGGGGCTAACGCGGAACTACGCAACGATAGCTGTCCTTAGTGTGGAGTGAAAAGCTTTAGGGCACGTTCTGGTCTAGTGAAACAGCCACTGCCAGTTGTATAAACTGGCAGCAGTAGTCGTTCTTTGTGTTTGTAGTCATTCTTTATATCAAGCGTATGGTTTCCCTCTCAGAACTTGATAATACATGCGGTCACCCATATATGCAAATCTTTTGTTTTTCTAAGAATGTGTTTTTTTCTCCTGTTTGTCAGCAGTTCTCACCTAATTTAGCAGCTCAAGGATGAAAGTCTTCATAACAGAGCTTGAAACCTCATTTCTGTAGCTTAGTAAATCCTAAATAGCGGAATCCCATCAAATCTAGTATTTGCCAGGTTGGTATTGCCACAGAGAAGCTTGTGTTTGACCACTGTACACCTCTCCATTAAACTACATGGAGCTCTGCCTTGTATTCCCGCAGCACCCTTGACCCATTGCTCTTTATTTTGTCTCCTAGGCATGCCGCTTCTGGTGCGAAGGAGCAGTGATCCAGCTTTGGGCCCGCCTGCTGACTTCCACCCAAGTGCTTCTCATCCTAGTGACCACAGTCTCAAACATGTTGCAGCTGTAAGTGTCATGTAACTCATCTTTTTATTAAGGGCAAAAACTGTTCTTACCTGTTGGTACACAGCTGTTTTATAAGCCAGATGTGTTTGGATCTAAAGGAAAGTGCGTCATACTCATTTTCTGTGAAGGAGAGAATTTCCTCTGCATAAAATGGATGTTTTAGATGATACAGTCAATTAACAGTGGTTCGCTTTTCTCAATAAGCTATTTACATAAAGCTTAATGGTCACATAAGGCACCGTTGTGCTTTTAGTAATTGTTTCTTTGTTCAGTATTTTATTGTCCAGTTTATCATTGTTTAGTGGGGAAAAAATGTACTTCCTTTTAATATGCATCACCAGTCTTGAACCTTTTTTTTTTTTTTTTTTTGCTTCCCTTGCCTTCGTGTGGTATTTCTGTCTTCCTTTGACACCCTGCTACTATCCTGCATGGTCTCTTCTTTCTCCCACTTGTCTGTTTTACATCCTTACTCTTCCCCTTTTGAGGACAAACCCATGCTCAACATTGTCATTAGTAAGTACAAAAGCAAACCCACAATTGGTGGGGATGCAGTAACTCTTAGTCAGACGTTACTGCAGGCTGTTTTTCATCTTCAGAAGGTGATACTACATTGGTGACACATAGGCCACATTCTGTACTTTGCATTTTTAAGGCCTGAAGCTTTGTGTTTGCACGTGAGGAAGGTGTTCCTTTACTACATGCAGAAAGGTGAAATTCTGTTGAATCTGTAAATGTGTCAGCTGGGATAAATGTGTGTATCAAGCAGAACAGAGCTTTTTGGTAGACTTGATGTTTGCCTAGAAAGCTCTGCTGGGTCTGCTTCTGCACTGCTTTATGCCAAATGAACACTAACTTAATTGATGTTGTGGATGCACCTGCATTTTGTTTGCTTGTGAAACTTCTGGCTTTTCCCCTTTACCTTCCTTGAACAGCATTGCAATTCGTTCCCTGTCCCCAGTTGCTGGAACCGATCTCTATCGTTCCTACCTCCCTCACCCCCAGACAAAAACAAAAAAACAAAACCCCAGCCTTTTTATTTGGCATGGAGGGATGTTTCAGCCTCAGTCACAGCTCTTTTATAGCAACAATCCACAGACGGCTGTACTGGCACATTAGGGAGCAGGAGTGAACAGGAAAAGTAACTAATGCTGGAGGTGGGAACCAGTTCAGCTGAAGATGCTGTATTTAAGACCATACCTTCAGCTGATTTCACAAGAATGAGGTAAGTAAATAGAAAGTCAGGTGATTTGCATATCAATGGTGTTTCATGGGTCTCGGTCTTAACTCTGGAATTCTGAAGACCAACACAGGATTTTCATTGGCTGTTGTTTCTCTTTGGCCAACTGTGTGCACCCAAAAATGCCTAGTGTGCATCCTATTTTACAATGTCTTTTTTATTTGCAGATTTGTGCAATTAGAAAACACTGTTGACTCTCCAAGTACATTGTGGTGTTTTTAGGGGCTGCACTTCAACAATGTGCTGTGTCATTTGTCAGAGCTGAGACGTTTCTCTTGAGGTGTATGCTGCCAGCACTTACATATTCAAGAAATACTGGCTTAGTCTGATAAAGTACAAAGAAGAACTCTGTAACAGCGCAGAAAAGTTTGCAAAGTTGAGAAATCTGTAAAGTTGAGAAATCTGTAGTGTTGACTCTGGTATTTTATAACTTGAAGAAAAAAATGGACAAAATGGTGAAATCGTTTGTTTCATTCCAGGAAGTGTTTTGCATGTTATGTTTTTGACCATCAGGGAGAGAAAGACAGGTTTTTTTTAGTTTTTTTTTTTTTTTTTTTTTTAACATTAGCAGCAAGAAGCCCATTTAGTGCAATTATATGGGGACTTCAGTTGTATCTGGAGGCTGAAGGCTTACACTGCTTCACTGAGTTGTATCAGTACACAAGACTACTCTAGGCCTAAAGGAAATTTCTGTGCCTAAAATACAGAGCATCCCTCAGTCAGCTGTAGGGTTAACAGTGAAAGCTGGACAGCTAACAAGAATGAGGAAGGTTCTCAGATTTTTAAATGTTGTGTAAGTGGGGGAAAAATTCCCAGAAGGTTGAAAGTTTTTATTGTTAAAATGAAAATCTGTTACAGCAAAACACATTACACCAGCTCTTATTTTTGCAACAGTACTATTTCTAAAACTCTCATCGTCAATCATACTGAAATATGCTTTGGCATAATGTATTGGGAAGCATAAAGAGCTTAAATAACTTAAATTAAGTACAGATTGTTTTAAAACACAGGGAAGAATTGATATTTGACAAATGAAAAAACATGGCACAAATAACGCTGCATTTTGAATATAGCTGTGCTCTTTCACGCAAGCTTTAAGGGAATAGAGAAAATTCTTTAGCTCGGTATTTTGGCTGAAAAAATAAAATTATTATTACATTTCCTTTGCCACAGACATATATTCTTTCTAATTATGCTGCTTCTGTACATTTATATGCAAGTTAGAAGAATCAGAGCTATTGGTAAACTACTTTCAGTGTACGTAGTAAAAATTACATCTCTATTATTTATGCTGTAGCTGTCTTAGCTATCATTTTATATTTGAAACCATCTTACATAATTTGCTTAATTGCTCTTGGCACTTCTGGAATTTCGGTGTTTGGCACATACAGAATTGGCAGTTTGGTACTATGTAGAAATGCTCTTGGTTATGCTGTAGGCTGTCTTATACGATGTGTATGGATACCCCAGTAGGTGTTCAGGTCTGTAAGAGGTGATTGTTATTTGAACATCTCAAGGCAACACTGATTTGTCTCTGGGAGAGTACAGAGCAGATGTGCAGTAGGGCAATGCATAAAGTAGAACAAGAAACATCCAATAGGATAAAAAAATGCTGCCTAGTTCTGGTGAACTGGATGAACCTATGAACCATTTGAGCAGCACACAGTATTTGTAGAATCTAATCAGAGTCTCGTGCTGTATCATGATTACCAAAAGGACATCTCTTTTGAGTGACCAGGGAGCTTGAGGTGAATTTGAGCCATTCTTTCGCATTTTTCTCTGACACTTGTTTTGTCTTAGCTATAGTTTTAGCCCCAATTAGCAAAATGTTTCTAGATCAGTCAAAAGCTGATTGTGAAGTCCAGCATCTGTTCTCTCAGACTGGGAGTCATTTAACAGATGGTACAGAATTTGAGTTTCTCATTTTCATCCAGACCTTTCCTTTCTTATTGTGATAGCTGCCACTGAAAAATCTAGAGACTATAATCAGGGAAAAACAGGGATAACAAACATCCAAATGCTCTCTTGAAGAAAAGGTATGTATTACTGAATTGGTTAATTTCTGAAGGCAACTGTTAAGCTGTTCTGACTAGTTATAATTGTAGTGCCCTGTCCAGGCTTCCAAAAATGCGGACTTCCCTCCCTGTGGCTCCAGAGGGGAATTCAGGGAAGAATAGTTAGCTTAATGCACTTCCCTGCAAAATTCTGTGGCAGTAGCTTAGCCAAGTGTTGGTCCGGCCGCTTTTTGGCTGTGAATGGCCTGGCTTCGGGCAGTCAGGCTGGCAGCGGACGCGAAGCCTTCCCTGGGGACCTCCCCCAGAGTGAGGCCAGGCTGCGGGCCGCGGCGGGCGAAGCCTTTCGGAGGGAGGAGGCCGCCCTTTGCCTCCGGGCGCTCCCGCAGCGCCTCTCCCCAGCCTGCCCTCGGGTTCCCTGCGCCAGGCGCCCGGGCCCTGCCCGGAGGCCTCTGCCCAGCGCCGCTCAGGCAGCCCCGAGCTGCAGCAAGGCCGGAGCTCTGACTGGCGGGGTTCGGTTGGCGGCTGCTGCTGAACTTTTGGGGAAGAGATTGCATTTTGCTGCTTTCACTCAGTCTAGTTCAGCAGTAATGAACTGCAGTAATTACTGAGGTATAATTAAAACATCAAGACTTTTCTTTCTGGAGATATTACCTGTGCTTCTCTCTCTTTCTGCTCAGGGGCAGACTTCTCTGCTATCTTAAAACTCATGATGGATCAAGTCTTACACTGAGGATTGGGGTCCCATTTAAGTTGATGGGAGTTCTGCATTAATTCTGGAGGGATGAGGATTTTGCCTCCTCCTGTAAACCTGCTGATTATCATGAGGACATTACATTCTGTATGACCTTCTTTTCTTCTATAGTTGCATGTTTCCTCAATAAATACTTAGGTTAACTTGGAGTTAATCAATAGGAATGGCTGATTAAATTGCATTTATCCATACTTAAAGATACAATGAGATGTTGGATCAATTGAAGAGCTGCTCCAGCGGCTCAGTCCAGTTTCCATTTTTACCTAAACGTGACTTGAAATTGACTGTATTTTATGCATTGTGGACATATAATTTGCAATTTTGTATAAGGTTCATATATAATCAGAACATTTTTATGTTTCAAGCCCTTGTTAAAAAGGGTCAAAACCTCCCCCGGTTCTTCTGGCCATTAATTGTGTTTGTAATGTATTAGCCTTTCTGATTAAGTGTCTGCAGATTAGCATAATGTGAGCATGTGTAAGGATGGAGCTCCACGGCTTGTTCCTTTTGCGTACTGTTCTATGTGCATTTGTAAACATAAAGTCATGCTACGATCGGAGCGTGGTTTTGAGGTAAAGATTAGCAATAGTACTTTCAAAATGTTTGCGTGTTTTGTGGTAAGTAAAAGGCAAAAGCGTTGCTTCATGTAATCAGGCTGTTTAAAAGCAGGGCTGGGCACGACGGGTCCCTTTTGGCACAGCACTGGAGCAGTGCCTGTCGGGTCTGCCTCTCGGGCTCTTCAAGGCTGCTTCCTGCAGGGCCGGAGCTAGGACACTGCGTTGCAGTGGGGTTGTATCGTCTGTTTTGGGGAGAGGGAACTTCTGTCCTGTATGTTCACCCACCCTGACCGGGTCAGACAGGTTTAGTTTCTGGTCCCTTCGCACGCGTCAGAACCTCAGCGCGAAGTTGTCCTGCAGTTAGGTGGTACCAGGAGGTGGGCTGTGAGGGGAAACCAGACGTGGTGGGAAGTTCAGTAATGCGTCAGGAAGCAGTGCTGGAAGAACGGTGCGCTTGTAATGCCTGAAGTCCAGAGCTTGTTCACGTGTTGTAATAAAGCAGCAAATAAAGTGGGAGTGGAAGCGCAACTCAGGTGTGACAGAGCTTGTTGTGGGGAAGAGGCGAGGCTGTTTCACTGAAGTGGCGTGGTCTCAGCCCATCTTTCAGACTGGTGAGGTTTCTAAGTTCTGGAAGGCATTTACTTTTTTTTCTAGTGAAGTTTTGCCATTAGTAATTTAGCTCCTGCTCTTGAAATGCTGCTGTGTAGAACTGAACAGAAGATTTGGGGAGATTGAGAAGAACTTTCTGTCATTCACCTGGGAAGTTCTGAGCAGTGCGAGTTTTTGAAAGGGAATTCTGATTTGGGTGAATCCATTTTTAAAGCAACTACCGCGTGCCTGTTTATGCTGCGCAACGTATATAGAGTACTTCTCATCAGCGCAAGAGCCTGCCAGCGTATGGCTTTTGATGCCTGATTAGATGATCAGAGGGACATCTGCAGCGAGGGGGCTCTGAAGTTGCGGGGCGAGGCGCTGCGGAAAGCAGAGCTTGTGGCAGCCTGACACCGTGGCAAGCCGCGCCTCGAGAACCTTTTATGAATCCCGCTCTGCAGCTGGCTGAGGGCTGTCAAGTTAACAAAAGCCATTCCTTCGTGATTCTCTCTGTTGTTTTACAACCCTGCGCTGCTTTCCCCCCACTGTCTTTGTGGTGTGTGCTGTGGCATTCTGCATCAAAAGGAAATTACTGTATAGTGTAGAGAAAAAACTAAGAAATCTAAACGAAATATTGTAATGCTTCAGAACTCTGAATTGATCATCTGAAACAGGACAGAAGTGCCCTGTGATAATTTCCTTTTTTGCGTGCGCAAAAAGGTACGTGTGGGGGAAAAAAAGACTTCTTTGTGCTTCCTTGCACAGCTTACACTTCAGAACAAGTGTATTGTTTTACCTGTATTGTACAAGGTGAGCAGTGGGTGTAATTTACATACTTTTATTTGAGAAGGATAAGTAGACTTTGTGATTTCTTTTAATAAGAGTTGATGAATGTTCAGTGACGTTAGTATATAAATTATCACTAATAATGGTACAATCAGTAAAATGTTATTCATTGTTAATGTGTTGCTTTCTAAAGCTTGTTTCCAGTGAGAGGAATGCAGGCTTTTCAGTGAATATTCATGAGAGAAAGTATCTATTATGAAAACCATCAAAGTTCTCCATCATTCTGGAACTTCTGTTAGTAGGGGGCTGAGTTTTGTTTCCTTTCTAAAATAAATCTGGGGCCTTGGCTGTCATTTCAAAGATGCCTGATTGTTTATAAACCTCCTCCTTTGTCCTCTGCCTTGTGTAGTCAGGTAGATGTGACTGCAGACGATGGAAGATGGCTGTGAGACAAACTCTTTTTCCCACATGGCCTATCTTACAAAGAATGTGGAAAAATTATAGGGTGGAAATAAGAACTGCTGACAAAAAAGGAAAAAAGGTCATGCTTTCAATGCTGCTGACACATATTCATCTCTTATAGCTACATCTTTGGGGTCCTACAAAATACTGTCATTCCATCTGGAACAGCTTTTAGCAGGCAGCTTACGCAACAGGCTCATTGCACTGAAATTGGAAGGAAACATTAGCAAGTTACTTGCATGTCTGACAGTCAAATTAAAAGTGGAAGATGGCAGTCAACATGGCTCATGCATATCATTTACTGTCAAGCTCTAGAAACATTTAGCTAAAATAAAATTGGTTCTGTGTCCTATTGAAATACAGACCATTAAATATATAAATACCAATTTCTGAAAGCATGGTAACCCAGTGGACAACTGGGAATAATGGCAGGTATCTTTGATACCTAGTTAGGCCCAAATGTTGTTGTGACATTAAGAAAAAACTCATTTGGGATGTGTTTTTTTTTTAGTACATCATCGTGCAGTGCACAGATGTATGAGGCTCTGCGCTTGTTCTAGTTAATGTTTCTGTGTTTCTGAAAGTGAGCTCAGTGGCTTTGTTTCTCTCACAGCTTTGATAGTTACACTTTTATTTTTGGTAGAAGAGGCCCCATAGGTACTTAAGTTACCCATTGGAAAGACCTTATCCAGGGATTTCTTCTTTTCCTGTGTAGGTGGTGTCTCAGCAAATCTGGATTTACAGGTTTTGCAGTTGTTGATAAAAGAGAATTCTTTTTGACACATGCAAATTCACCATTGTTTTTGTTTTTTTATGGCAGTAGATCCTGATTTACACCATACCTATAAAGCAGTTTCTTACAGTGACAACTGGAATTGAGGGAGGAATATTCTAATGCTTGTGTGTGCTGTGCGCTTCTGGTGTTGCATGTGTTTGACGTGTTGGAGTTGGGAATAGAAAACTGAGGCCACTGGGAATACAGACTAAAACGGTAAGGATGATTCAGTGAGATTCAAGATCTTGAATGAGCACCTCAACTTTGTTTTTCGTCAGATAAAAAGGAAGTGATTAGACACTAGAATAAATCCTGGTGAGCTGCTACAAAAGCAAATTCTTGTCCCTGTTCCTCTGTACTATCAGGAACAACAATTGTCTCTTTGTGAGGCACCCCAGTATTCTGGTGCTGAGCACGCAAAGATGGACGTGCACGTGGTCTGGTCTGTTACTGTTGTTCTTATGTCATGTTTCAGATCCTAAAGTGTATTTGCAAGTTCAAGGTTTTACACATCCCAAACACCATCATTAAAAACAAAAAGCCACAGAACTTTGGCCCCCAAGAGTGATCTTACATAAGAACAATTGCTCCCAAAAGTTTGTTGTTTTTTTTATTGCCTGGGAATCAAGTTGGGTATTGGCTTCTGATTTGTTTAGTTATTTATTTTTAACATAACTATTACCTTGAATTCACCTTGGTTTAATCTAAGTTTCAGGTAGAACGTGTGGATCCCCAAGCTTCTCTCTGTATAATTCTAGTAAAACAGCTTTCTTGCTCACACTAACCCCAGGGAATGCTCCTAATAGCCTCTGTGCTGGGTTTGGACTGCACCATGTAGCGTGACTGGGCTGAGAGCACATTGTGGTATCTTGCAGATGCTCTCCTCGTTGGCATTCACACTGTCGTCTATTTAACAACTGGCTTAAATAGGGCAGTGTGAACTTGGACCTTAAATAAAAGAGCTGCCGAGTTCTTGGTAGTGTACTTGTTCCATTGAGCTAAGTAGTGGTGCATCTGAGATGATTATACATGTAACACCTGTGGAGATAAAAATGGCTTCCTCCTTCTCCTTTCTTCTGCTTTTTTGGAATTACCAAGTGCAATCAATTTCACAGTGTACCTGTCAGCTTCACAGAAACACAAGGAAAGCTTTCCTTTTCAGCTGGCCTCACCTCAGTCTAAGAAATATGGCAAAAGCTTCTCAAATCTGGAGTTCACTTCCACTCCCCCTCTGCTTCCACCCCCCACCATCCCATTCTGCAGTAATCTGCAGGAAGCTTTGTGTGTCCAGCAGCAGAATGGGAATCAGACAGGAAAACCATTGGGAGTTTCAGTAGGTTCTGCTGGCAGCTCTGCTGAGCACGGGCCATTTGCTCTTCATTGCTGCCTCATCTTCTGATGCTTTCTGTAAGAGCCCTAATGAATTCTCTGTTTCTAATGTAGGAGAGGCATATTCCAAGGGGGATTTTATAAAACACTTCTATGAGAAGTTGCAAAGTCATTAAAAGGAGGAGAGGCCAGGGAACAAAAACCCACAGATTAAATAGATTTTAAGTCACAAAGAACAAGAAACTCTATTTATCAGCAGGAAGAAAGATATCTCCTTCTATTTGGTTTCAGAAGACGTAGCCAAAGTATGGATGTTTCATCTAAAAATAAATAATCTAAATAAATCAAGTCTGTGAAATGCTGCAGTTCTGAGAAGCAAACAGATTTGTCACTAAGTTCTTGTATGGATATTCTCTTTAGCACCAAAGAATGTCTTAACCCTATTTTTGATTTAAAAGCACAGGAGCATATTCCTTAGATCTGTGAGACATCAGCAATAGCTGCAAAGGCATGAGGTGTTTGTGTGCTTCTGCAAAGATGTGCTGGTTCTTAATTACTGGTGGCACTGAAAATTCAGCAACTATGAAACCAATTGGGCTAATGTACATTATGTGGATAAATGCATCTGCATTTCCTTCACGTGAAGTAGGTGCCTTCCTGGATACTCTCAGATTTCCATTTCACAGAGTGAATTCAGTAACTCTATCTCTGACGGAAGAGTATTCTACAAAAGATATCCTGAAAATATTGATGCTGGAGGCGGTGTGCTGCATAGTGGGAAGAGCAGCTCAAATCGGGAACTGTTTTGATCCTAGTGGAAAAAAATGTGAAAGAGCATATTAGGCGTGTATTACAAGTCCTCCCCGAGTTCATACCAGGGAGGCTCAGAGGAATGGAAAGAGTCACCATAGACTAGAAAAGTTTCTACAGTAGAAATATTTTTTTCTTATTATTTAGAAATTACTCTGTAAACTTGCAAATAGTGGAGCTAATTGCTGGGGTAAAAGAAGGTGGCTCCACCATAACCTTCAGGCTGTTCTGTCCGTCTTTGGTTCCCTGTTAAAAATGGGAAGCACTCCATCCTGTCATGCAGAAGAGAAGAAGGGAAATTGCCTGGATTACTCCTCATAGCTGTATGGGAACACTGCCAACAAGGGTGCTTTGAGGTGGGTAATCTGTTATGGTCAGATTGATAGTCTAGTTAATACACGACAAGCAAACCTCTGATGTGTTTTTCTCTTTAAAGCACCTGAGAACATAGCAAGAACCTGTCAACGGTTGAAATACTCTCAAAGTTAGGGATTACCATGTTAATAATAACAAAGCTATCCTTGGGTTTACAAAACACTGAACCAAATGATCACTTAATGCCTGGCTACAATTTTCTGCCTTTTTACCTTTCAATGTCTAGTTTGCGTGTAGTTGTCGTTTTCAAATGGCTGTTTTGAGAGGCATGTTGATGATGCTATTCTGTTAATGTCACCAGTCATGCAAACACCGATATTAGCAGGTAAAGCAAGTTCATTAGAACCAGATGCGTGCTCCTGTAAATAAAAGTAGATTTTTTTAAAGTATGGCACTATGCCAACAGATTATAACACTTTTGGGAACTGAATCTGCTGCCAATTATGCATTTATAATACTGTAAGAAGTGTATAAAACACCGAATTATTGATGTTCATTGCATTAAAATTATTTCTATACAGTCTGATGCCAGTTACCTTTTAAGCACAGGTCTAACATGCAGTTTTAGGTTTACCATGATTTAACTTTTGTTACATTGATTCAATATTTATAGCTTATTAGTGATATAATTATCAGCATGACCACAAAAATAATTCAGTTTTGTTTTTTTTTTTAATTTGTAAGATTATTTCAGGTCCAGCTTTCTGTTCCGCTGCTGCCAGTATTTCATGAATATTTAGGGCTGGTTGGCAACTGTGGGCTGCAAATACATCTATTTAGTTTGCAGTGCAAAAATCAAATGAGAAAATTTGACACATGCAATTTATAATCTGTTTGCTTTTAAAATAGTTGAAATAATAAATTCAGGCTTTTGGTAAATGTATAATATAATGGTACAAATAAGAGTCAGAAAGCAAGTTCATAGCACTCACCAGTTCTTAGGGGAAAAACATAGTTTTCTTCAAGCAGAAGGCAGAGGAACGTCTCTGCGCTGAGCCTACCAGGAGCTGTTTTTAGTGGGGAAGCATGTCTCTGGAAAGCAATACGAAGTGATACCCACTTAGGGGCATGTATAGGGTATGCATTCATGTGATGTGCTAATGGTGTCTTTTAAGAGAGTTGAAATTGTGCCGCAGACATATTGTTATGAAAAGAACAGTAATTAGTGGAATATACTCAGTTCAGATGATGAAAAAGCATCTGTCCAAAGGAGTCTGAGGCCGTCACTTGTTACAGAGTAAGACTTTGTCCCAGCAGCACTGGGACCTGAGAAGGGCTCGGCTACCCAGGCACCCACCACTGAGGTTTTCCTGATGCCTTGGTTCCCGACTCTTGACCCTCTCCGAGCTCCCTCTGTGACAGGCCCGGGTTCAGCCGTGTGCGGGTCCTGCCGTGAGGTGCGGCTCTGCCGGAGGGAGCAGGGAGCCTGCTGGGGGCCTGGAGCCCTCTGGGGCCCTGCAGCTCCCGCGGGGACGGGGCCCGCCGAGGCCAGGCTGGCCGCGCCACTTGGGCGCCCGCAGCGCTGCTCGGCCTCGCCACCCTGGGGGAGGCCTGGTGCGGGCTCGGCTTTGTTCTGTGCTGCGCCTTCTCAGTTTGCACCTCAGCTGCCTCAGTCCAAGCACGGAATGCTAGCAAACAGGATCGTGCGGCTTCGTAGTGATGATTGTCCCTCGCTTTTGGAGTCGAACTTCACCGTACGCTGCGACTGGGGAACAGGAGGCTCCTATTGAGGAAGACAAATTGTGTCAGGAGCGTTCAGCCTCTAGTCTAATATATTTTTCCTTCTGCAGATAGCACTTCTGGGTTCATTATAGCTCGCTCTCATAAGTCGTCATTTCTGTCTCAAGGCTGTTGTGCTTTCCAATGTAAAGCAGATTGATGCTGGCACATTTTTTCTATTTTAATTTTACAAAGTTGTCACACTGAAACTGTTCCTCATATTGGAAGTGCTTTGAAGTGAAGAGATAAACAAAGAGCAAAAATAAAATTAGGAAGGAGCATGAACAACATTGCATCTCAGTGTGCCTCTTTTTAAAAAAATAAGCTGAACGATGTAGTACCCTTGTGCCGCGGTAGTAAGTCTGCAAACATTAGCTGATCAATCTAAATTGAGTTAGTGTATATGCAGTAAGCAGAAACAGGTGAAAATTAGGTTATCTGTGCCCAACTCTTTCTATTTGCTATGAACAGTGAGATATAAACTCGTTTTTAGACCTGATTAGTTTTGCTTATTTTCAGAGAGGGGCAGAAGCAGAATGTGTGCTGTATCTACCCTAGTTATTAAACCAAGAAACTATATAAAGTCACTGGCTCAATTGTGACATTTGCAGATAAAGGTTGAAAGCCCTGCTATAAATAAATCAGAAGTGAATCCAGGAGGAAAAACAGCAGCCATCCTTGGTGCATTTCACTTTTGTATCTATGAAAAATAATAATAATAAAGCATTTTGTGTCCTTTCTATAACAAAAAAGAAGTTGTTGTCTCTGCCAGTGTCAGAAATACCGGCCAGTTTATAATCCAAAGTGTGGCTTATAATTTCCTTTTCTTGATTTGTGGACCCTGAAAACTTCTGTAATGAAGACAGTAAGCTTAGCTCTTCAGTAAATTTTTTTTTTAGGATCTTCTAAAAGTAGTCAAGGAATTTACAAGAGTTTGTTGATTACAGATAGAAGCCACGGTTTGCAGCAATAAAATACAAAACACTGGTGACAAATGATGGTCTCACTGTTACAATTCTTGGGTGCACAGTTCTTACTAATTTTTGACTTAAAGAGGAACAACAAGTCTGTGTCCCTAGAACAGCTTTAAAAGCGTGTAACATATAACAGCTTCCACACTCGCATAAAGCTGTTTACACACACTTACATCTTTTCAGCAGTGAGAAGCACCAATTGCACAGAGAAGCATGATTTCTCCAAAGTAGCAGGGTGAGATCCTTTCCTGCACATCTCAGCATTACCTATGCAATAGGCTCCTCTTAGTAGACAGCTAATGCTTTCTTTTACAGAGGTGCTCTGTCACCCCTGTTTAGCAGAGCATTATTTTTTAAAAAATACATAGAAATTAATTAGTTCACAAAATATTAACAACTTCTGCTCTCTCTGCAAGCTAATTGAGAACCTGACAGAAGTCATTCCCCAGTGCCCTGAGCCCCTCTCAGCTGAACTGCCTTTTCCCTGGAGGAGGAGTCTTTGGGAGGAAGATTTTGCCATTAGGTTCTCTGGCATGTAGCACCACTGGTGATCAGCCGTGCCTATTCTGCCTTCAAGAGGGTTGTGATGATGAATGAAAAATCCTCTGAAGTGCTCAGGTTCTTTCCATCAGCCCGAACTTCAAGGTCTGCTCCAGTTTCTGTGTCATCTCTCACTTCAAAGGTATCTGCCCTTTGGCTTTTAAGTTGAGCTGTTATTGTTGGGGCCTCTTTGGGTTGCCTGAGGCTATCGGATGTCCAAATAGCCATAACAACAGAAATAATATTTGCTTTCATATGGTAAACAGTTCCTGTTTGATTGTTACAAAGATGTAAACCGTTCAAACTGTTTATCAGGCTGCGTTCAGCTCCCCAGGTCCTTGCATTTGTGATTTCCAGACTTGATGGTGCTTGTGGCTGTTGGAAGCGGACACAGCAGTAGGGATTCACACACAGAGGACACACACGTTTCCAGTCCAGATCAAGTCTGACTGCCCCTGAAGTTGTTCTGGTTGGGTTTCTATTTAAGTTCCAGGGTTGCTATTGAAAATTATAACCAATTGAACAGGAAGGGGTTATTTGCTGAGAGAGGATATAGCAAATGGAAAGTTCATCTCTTTCTCTTAGAACCTGGACTCCTTTTGTGCTCGCAACACTGTGCTGTAGACAGTTCGCGCGTGAGGGAAAGGCACTGTTCTAGCTGCTTTTTGAGTTGGCCTTCAGCTCCCCAGGCCCCTCTGTTTGTGGTCTCCAGCCTCGGCTGCTCTGTTACCGTTATACAAGAGAAGTGTGTATTGCACAGAAGTTTAGAGTAACTTAAAATGCAGCAGTGCATCGCATTAGCAACGCAGATCAGTATTACTCTGTTATTCCACTGTTTTGTTTCATGTATCCAGTACTTCCTATTAAAACGTTGAGCCCAATTCATTGTCCTTTTGTGCTGAAATTTAAAGCCCTGCGTGAGATTACGCACAGATACTTGAAAACATGCCATTCCCTCCATGATCCTCTTTTCTACCGGGAGCTACTTTTGTCTAGGATGTATTGCTCATGGCTGCGGGATGTACCGTGTTTCAGGGTTCCTAGACTATTAAGTTCATTTTCAGAAGAAAGCAGTGAATGCTTTCTTCAGTTGCTTTTGAATTTGGTAAAGTTCATATCTGAATGGGATGCCTTTCTTCAGAAAGTCTACGTTGTTCTTTCCTTCACAAAGTAACTTACAAGAAGCTATTTCTACCTTTTCTTTCTAGAAGAGAAGATAATGTCTTTTACATTTGAGTACATAGAATACATTACAGTGATTTGGAGCCATTAAATATGCAGATTAGTAGTGCTCAATATACAAAAGCTGCAAGCAAAGTAACAGCTTGCATTGGATTTTTATAATGCAATTATAAAGTCTTCAGAACAAGCTTCTTTTCTATGTGATAACAAACTTCACTGTATAAAATGTTTTATAAATTTGCTTTTCTAAATAATAAATTTCAGTGAATGTAGCATAAGTCATCTTATTTTCCTTAAAAATAAACAAGTAAAAATAAAACCACCCCTCCATTCCAACTACTGTAGAAATGCTGCTGCTTTTCCAGCGTTTCTTGTTGTGGAGCCTTTCTGATTATAATCAGACCTGGATAATTCATATTGGTTTCATTCCTAAGTAATAATACTTGAAATATTTAACTGGAAAACAAAACTGGTCAATGCTATGTATCTAAGCTTATTGTACTGAAGTTTTAAGCCTAACGTTTCTTAAAATCAAGGAAACTGTAAGTTAAGGATACACTAATGTTTAAATCAGTCTGATGTTACATGCCTTAGTTCAGAAACATCATAAAGTACTAAAATGTACTGAGATGTACTGAACGTTCTTGTCTCTCCTTTGTGCACCTCTCATGTTCTTCAGCTTGTCACAAGCACAAGTCACATTCTTAATTCTGACCTCCACTCTCCCAGGTAGCAGTAAAAAAAAATAATAATAATAAAATAATAATAATAATAAAAAAATAAATAAAAAAAGCCAGCAGGGTAAAATGAGGAAATATGAGGAATGTGGTTTGCAGTTTGGGATGAACTGCAGGAGAGATGTATCCTAGAAGTTGGCAGAGGTATGCATGGACCTGTAGCTTGCATGAAGATTTATTTATAGGCTTCTTCTGCTTATACGTAAAACAGATCTGGTAGCCACATTATTTTCAAGAGCACCTTCACTGTGTTGGCTCATGAAGCAGATTTTCGCTGTAGTTTGCTTCACCTTCCTCTGTTTTGCCCTCATTGTGTGAGGCAAACTGACTCAAGCAGGAACAAAGAGAAACAGCTTAGTCCAAGGCAGTTACAGAGCACAACGCTAATAGGATACCATTATTCTGTGAGCTCTGATAAATGGCAGTCTTGGAGAAGGCAATGCAGCTGAAACTAGGGGTTCATAAAGCAAAGCTTTTCACATTTAATCTTGCTGAATGTGATCCAGTGTCTTCTAAATGTTAAACGACTGCATAAGTTTTCAGTTTCTTAACCCCAAAAGGAGAAAGCAAACATTGCTTTCTATATCTATTCAAAGTGTTTCTAAAAATCTCAATTAAATAGAATACCGAAGTGAAAGCTTCGTGCCTGCATGCCTGGACAACATCCTTGTGTCTCACTGTGTTCATTATTCTGAACAGTACTTTGTAACTTGCTGGAGTGCTCTGAAGTGGATTGCGTTGGTTGAGACCTCCGTGCAAAAGATAGTAGTAGACAACTGTTTAGTTGGCATGTATGGAAAGTAGTTTGGGACTTCCTTTACTTTGCTGTGCACGCCACACTTTTGGATTTGGAGTCTTGGCAGTAGGTTATTCAGGGTCCTTCATATGAAGGAACTGGAAATGGGGGAGCTATTTTGTCCTAGTGTGTAGTTTCTCTACTTATCCGAAACAAGCTTGAGCATCTTCTGTGGAGAGGTTAGGAAGTGATGGAGCTACATAAAGGCATGCAAGGAGATGTTTGATACCACCTTCTACTTTATGGTAACCACTTACATACTGAACATGCCTCTGGGATGTATCATTCGTAGGAAACAACTAATGCGTGAGAGATAATGCTTATTTTAAAATAAGAATAAATAAAACCCAGGAATTTCTTCTGGAAGCCATTTTATTTTTTTACTTATTTTTTTTATAGACTAATTCATAATTCACTTTGCTTGTGAGAAAAATAGGAGAAAAGGCATGTTTGTCCAGGAACACATGCAAGAATCAGGAGAGTTGATAGCTTATGCTAGTTTTGTCTTACTGAGACTTATTCACTTGTTCATGTCACCTGTGGTGCTCACCTCAGGAACAGCAATGTGTTCTGATGTTTGTCCTTGCAATTAACCATGTTGCTATCAATCAACAACTGTAGTGCAGTTAAGCTCATCTATAACTGTAAAAAAGCAATTTCTGTCAATAAATATAACTTTGTAGTGCGAAAATGAAGTTATTTTTGATTCCCCTTTGCTTATTTTCTATAAATAATTTAAAAAGTCACTGTCAAGAGCTCTTGCTGTACAATATTGCTCTCATAATCTGATCAGTAGGTGAAACTGTGCAAAAAACTGTGTTATAATATCTTGAGCTTAATTCATCTATATGGCTTTATTATTGCTGTGCTGTTTTATTCCCGATGAATATGCTGATACATCTTTGAAGGTATTTTGTTCACTCTGCTTTTTTTCAGCCATGTGATAAATCCTGTTTTCTTCCACTGCAATATTTAGTGCTGTCAAATTATTTACTAACCAGTGCTGTTATTTCAAGATGTAGTTAATAATTAACATGAAACCAGATCATTTTATGAAAGGTTATTTTCAGATGACTTTTCAAAATCCTAGGAGAGGTTGAAAATGCCATTATGATTCATAAGGATTTGTTGGAAATAACAATATACTCTAAGGTGATCCGCCTCTGGTTTAAATTACCTGCTAGGTTTAAGATAAGCCACTGATAGTAATGTCTTGGCTCATAGGAGTCAACTCAGATTTATTAATAATATCCACTCATAAATTCAGGGTAACGCTGTGCCTGTAATTGTAGATCCTAAAATAAGGTTTTGTATACAGTTGCACAGAATTAAAATGCTACACGGTTGCCTTAATTTCCATTGAGAATTAGGATCAAGATCAAGGGCTTTGTGTAGGGCAGTAAGTTTTCTTATCTTCAGATAGAGACAACTCTAAATTCCTTGAAGAGATTCACACAACATTTAATCCTTACTCGCTTGTTTGGTGCTGTCTAGGTTGAGATGTTCCCATGGTCTCTTAGCAAATTCTTGAAGACTGATGACCTGTTTTTTCTCTGACAAGTTCTTTCTTAGAGTTAGGTTTAAACAATGCAAAAGGTGAAAATTAGGAGCATCTCTAGTCCGGGGTTTGCCTGTCAAATAGAGAGCTGGCAAGACTGATTTGTGTTGGTTTATTCTTAGGTCATCATGATGGCTTCTTGGCCTCAGTGTCAGGGCAGGTTTTGTTGAGAATTTGGTTTGGAGAATGCCCAGAGCCAAAGGGAGATGAGGATTTAATTCAGATGGGGACATAAGTCCTTCCTGTATCGAGATATGTTGTGAGACTTCATAGTGTCTCTGTGACCAGAGACAATTTTGGATGAACCTCACCTGCAACTTAAAATCATATATACATAAATAAAACTATTTTTTGAGAGTTTAACGTCTCTTATAGTAGGGAGAAAATGGTTAAATATTAGATGGCTGCAGGATGATGCTCAGACTGTTACTAGTAAGCCACTTAGACTGAAGCAAGCTGATAAGTCTTTCATTAACTCAATGCCTGAATGTACTGAAGAGTAAATAAATTTGCAGCCCACAAAGTTAAGGGGGGAATACTTAACTCCCAGCAGGAATGAAAGTGCCTTTAATCTAAACAAGCAATGTAATTTTTAGTACCTTGTGTTCAAGGGCTGCATTCCAAGCTGAGGAAGCTCTACACTAATCTCAAACTGTGGTTCCCTGGCACGTTGTGGAAGCGTCTTGGGAAAACACTGGATGCGTGGGTCTCTGAGAGCATTCAAATCCTTGTCATGCTATAGATTGGCTCTCTCATGGGACCCTGATCTTTGAGCTCTGTGAAGATTTGGATTCCATGGGGTATGGTGGGTATGTTTTCTACTGCAGTTTTTTTGCAAAGCATTTCTTCTGTAAGCTGTTACATTCATGTTTAGTCTTTATTCTTGCAGAGTGCAGCAGCAGAAGCTGTATTTCAATACCTCTATAATGCACCATATTTTCAATAAATTAATTCTTATCTTCTCTTGATATCCATTACTGATCAGCCTGTATACCGCCATTAGACAGAAGAAGTCTTCAACTGTAACAGTAGTGTCTAAAGGGGATCATATGTGTGAAACCGTGAGCTTGGTATTCATGTTCTTTCATTGCTGATGTCAGTTCAATGTTCAGCCTCTCTCAAGGTCAATCAGTAAAGGATGCGCACCTCAGACACCTGGAGGAAAAGCTTCTATGTTACTTTGTATGCTTCTGTTCTTCTTACAGAGCTGTGTTGGTGTTTAATTAGAAAAGCATGCTGGTTTTTGGTTTTCTTCTGTTTAACACAGCTTGGTTAATGATGTTTGAGGCACCTTTTCTTTGGGTGCTTATATTGTTGGCCACTGTGTTGTGCAGACGTGTGTATACTGGACTGCAGGTAATGATTTAGCTGTTCTACAAAGAAGTAGTCAAAGCTAAAATATTCATCCACCTCTGCGCCATCCATCTCGTGCTCTCTCCCCTCTGTGTTCCTCAGGCTCCAGCACTAAGTGCACACACATTCTGATTCTTCCTTCTCTAGTTCTGCTGTGAAAATGTTCTAAATATTCATAATGTTATGTATATATCGTGCTAGGTGGCTGTGTATTATTAGGAAGCCTGTGCTTTTAAGCACACTGTCATCCATTGTTCAGTAAACACAATTACATTGCCCTATCTTTCATCTCTTCTCTAATGAATCCATGCTAATTGATTAATCAGTGCTGTCGCTTCACTGCGATAATCCCATACGAGGAGCAGCAGTGCCACAACTAGCAATTACCGCGCGCTGTAGCTGGGGAGAGCGCAGCCGGGCGCAGGAGGCGAGCGGTGCCCGGGCTGGGCCCGGGGCTGCGGTGCCTGCGGGGCCGCGGCTGGACCGCAGAGCGGAGGTGTGCCTGGGAAGGTGCGGGCCGTGCGGCCAGCTGCGTCTTTCCAAGGTGTCAGCTGGCTGCCTTACGGAGGTGCCCTCTTCCTGACTTAGTTACGGGAGTGACTTCTACAGCGAGGTAAAGATGGATCTTACGCCACTACGGCGTTTTTACTGACGTTACTGTTTAATTTCCAAAGCGGGGAGTTAACTTCTGCCCAAGATCAGAAAACTTAACTTTGGTGCTCTCAGGCTTTGGGCAGTGCTGAGACAGGTGGATGGAGGGTAATGATTTGGTTTTCCTCACTGATGCGGAACCAACAGAACTACGGGCTTCCGTGACCAGCCTAGCTTCTTTCAGGCAACTCGTTATGTGCTCGAGCTAGCAGCACAGTAACAAACGTGTTCTTCAGTTCAGTCCCTCTACTAATTTAGAAAACTGGTTTGCTTTTGGAATTTTGGAAACCCTTCTTACCACTTCCACTGTCATTGGTGGTGGCGGTGAAGTCAGATTTCATTCGATTGTTTGACCCACCTTCCTTTCCCCTCCTGTCCCTGTTTTTTCCCCTAAATATCAGAATGGGCAATGGCAGCATCATTAAGAGACCACCCCACACATATATCCATAATTTTCGTTTGAACTGAGAAAGACAGCTAAATTCAATAAGGGATTTACTGCGAGGAATAAAGATGTGAGGCTAAAGTGTCGTTTGTTCATTGAGCTTTGAGATGAAACATGTTCTTTAGCTGCCTTCCAGATAATATTGATGGCATGTTGGTGTGACTGAAGAAGAAAATTTTGATTTGGTAGAGCAACTACATTTGTAATTTTTTTTTCTGTATTGTGTACTAGGTTTTGGTTTTTTCCAGGTGTTCAGAATTAGTAGTTTTATGTGGTGTAAATAAAATCTGAATTCTGTTGCGGGGGGAAATGGTAATATAGAATTGTACGTAACAATGCCTAGATGAGACTTGCATGTTCACTAAGTAATGCTTTGAAGAAATCATCACAATGTTTTGTATAGTGTTTTCAAAGATTTTCTCATTTACTTTTTTTTAAAAGGAATACAAGGGGTTCCTCTACACAAATGAGAGGATTAAAAATACAGATTTATAATTTGCAAATCTCTTATAAAAGGTTCTGTCAATTCAAGATGTTGGGAGGCTTGAAATAGTGAGTCAGGCTGGGGAAGATAATAGTGTTCTCTTGGTCTGAGAAAATTTGGTGGGTTTTCTTGCAGAAATGTGAGTTTCTTTTCCATTTTTGCAATATTAATTGCCCCATGGCAGTTTTTAACCAATAGAAGGGATTAATGTGCATTTGTGGTGCTAATTATGTGCACTTTTAAAGTGATGCTTGTTGCCATGGGAATGCTCCCAAATAATTTGTATAGTAGCTCAAATGTCCAAAGGTTGCATGCTGTCTTTGAATACAGATTCTGTCTCCAAGTGGGTGACACAGAAGAAGTAAGTTTTTGCTTGGAAACACGGTCTTCTTCACTGCCTTGCATTGCTGATAGCACTGCTAAATGTTCCCTGTAAATAAGAGCCATAGATTTCTGGACAGTAAACGTAGCCTTTAAATATAATTAAAACACTAAGAGGTAAATAAAATATTTATATTTTAACATTAGTAGAATCTCAGGGTTTATCTACATGATTTCTAACAACTAGGCACATGAGTCCCTATGCTTTACGTCAGCCAAAATCTTTTTAAATGCTCTTAGCATGGATGAGCTCAAATTAATAATGTTGCTGAGACACAAATAATAACCTAGCTCAAGCACACTGACCTGCTAATGATGCCCTGTATTTTCTAGTTGGCTTGCAATGCAGGCAGAGATCTTCCTCTGGTCTTCAAAAGACCATGTAGATGCACTCAGAAACAGACAAAGGATATTTAAATCAGTAAAATTCTCTGCCTGATTTTGCTGCCACTTTGTCCTATTAATATAGTTTCAGTCAGGAAAAAACCTCTATGTTGACCTTAACTCTTTGTACAGGTACTGGTCAACTGATTTCTATCTGATGTTGGACAGACCCTGACGCTTTCTCACTGAAGAAAATAGAGGTTCATTTTTCTAAAACACTGTAGAGACCCCGTAAAATCCTAATATGTTTTCAGTCATGAAAAGCCCTATAGAAGCATGTAGTGACATATATACGTTTGAATGCCCACCCATGCAAGAGCAATTAAAATCAGCATGATAAATGGGAAAGAGGGCTAATAAATAATTGTCTGTTTTAAAGATTCCAGTGGTCATATGACTGGCCACTTACCTCCATCCTTTCAGTAGTCATTTCAATATTGGCAGCTTCTAGAAGTTGCAAACACATACCATATTACTTATGTTTCCAGTAGTTTCTTTTTTTTCCTCCTGAAAAATTTTCTTTTACTTCAAAAATTGGTTCTTGGCCAGTAGAGGTGCTAAATCCAAATATTTATCAATATACTATCAATGCTTTTAAAAGCTGCTTTATACTATTTTGGAAAATACATTGCTCACACCTCGCCCTGGAAATTCTTAAAATGTTGGGTTAAGTCCAGAGTTTTATGTGCAGGAAAGCTACTTCTGGAGACTTTTAACTGGTAGTTTTCATTTTTCTTTTCCTCTGAGCCTTTTACGAAAGGAAGTACTTACACAGGCACTCTCGCTACACCTCTTCCTTCCCTTCAGCCATGCAAACCATCTGCCAATAAAGGTGTGAACTCCACTACTGTTACAGCTAGTGGAAATTTTTTTTTCTTGCCTGGTGTTAGAGAAATTTCTCATCTGAGGACCATTGGAAAGTTTCATGACCAAAATCATATGCAACAGTTTTGATGTCCAGGCCTAAAACAATCCTCGCTGCTCTTAAAAGAGGACTTTGTTCATGACTTTAGGAATGGAGCGTTGCTGTTTCTGTGCAGTTTCAGGAGGTTCATGAGCTACATTTTTAATGGTTAAGCCTAGAAACAAATTGGGACTACAGGGTTAGGGAGGACATTTTGGAGGTCAATTGTGGCAAGGTGTATTTTACATGGCGAAGCTGAGCATTTCCAGAAAAGCGCACTGGGAGTTAAGAGGCACGAGACTGGTTGGTGTCACTTCTGTCCCCGGAGAATGGAGGCTCTCCTGGTTACATGTTGAATTTGGACCAGTGGTAATTAGGAGGGTGGAGGATATTGCTTCCCATGATGAGCCCCATGAGGTACTCTTCCCCCTGCTTTCTATGTGTGAGAGAGAGCTGCTTACTGTTCCCAGTGTGCCCTCACACTGCTTTGGCAGTAGCTGTTGACCACTGCTCTACGGTGTGAACAATCACTTTGAAAATGGCCACGTGTCCTTAAGGTGTCCTGTCCCACTTTTCACAACGATACGGAGTACATCGCTTGAACCGTGCACGTGGTACAGTTGCTCCTAATCTGCTCCAGTGTGAAGTCACACCTGCCAGGGAAGGTGGTTTCGGCCAGCTGGAGTTGGCACTGAAGGATGCTACTAAGTATGCAATCCACCAGTATGGTTCAGCCGTGAGGATAACCCTCAGCAGAGTTGGTAGCAAACAATTTAGCAGAATAATTTTTTAATCTACTCCAGACTGATTCCCAGGAGCATGTCTGTTTATGCCCTTGGCTTAAAATATCTTTTTAAGTGCCAAGACCAGCTCACTACAACATTCAAGGCATCCATGGGTAGTTGAGAGGGGAAAATGTTGCTGTTATGGTTCCTCAAACTGTCATGTAATTGCTGAAAGCCAAACTGTAGTACGGCTTGTCTTTGCGTTGTGCTAATTAAACATGAATCCACTTGTATATTGTGTTAAAAATATCTGAAGATGTACAGCTATTCTGATTTTGAAAAATACCTTTCAACAGTCAGTAGAATACGTTTCAGTTGACAACACTGAAAGAAGTTGTATGATTCTTATTTTTAATATTTGTTGCCTGCCTAAAAATCATCTTCAGCAAGTGATTAATTGCATTTGCAGATACTGCACAATTGCATCAATTATCCATTTAAAATGAATTTCATTCTGAATAGTTAAGAAGATGATGTAGTTTAATCAGTAAGTGAAAAGGAAGTATTGTCAGCTGTTTAAAAATACTTATCACGTTTTGTGGAGGCAGAGTGATTTAAATCAAGCAGACCGCTGGAAAAGTAAGGAATAAGCAGTATCAAATGCTAATATTTTTTCTTTTAGCTTAGCAGCTTTTTATCGGCCTGTTTTGCATTGGTTTCTGTGCTTGATATAGCAATGATAGTTATAGTGTGGGGATTTAGATGGTTAGGAATTTTTAAATTTAGATAAATTAGTTGTGGTTATAAATACACTTGTATAAGTGTGACAGCTTGCATGTCTGATCAAAATTTCTCTTTTGGACAAGCTCTGTAATGTCATTTAAGAGCATACTGAGCAGCTTACTCAACTTCTATTATTAGTTGGTTTTAAAAGGATCTGTTAGTTATTTCATTACACTTGGAAGCAAAAAAGGAAAGTGATATGTTAAAATTAATCTGAATTTTTTTAGGTATATTATTATACTAGCTTTTGTGATACCAAACCATTCTGCTTACAAATATATTTCAGGAAGTGGTTTTTTTTTTGGTTATTATGTAAAGTTGTGTGGGCAGGTAATTAGCTAAGCAGATGAAATGCAGATATTGACACCAAGTTTGTTTTCCTTTCTAGTATATGAGTGGATTTGGTTTTTGTGTAGCCTACTGAAAGTTGGTATTTTACAACATGTAATTGTTCAGAGCTTCCGATTCTGATGGTTTTCGCCAGTTACAAAATCTTTTGTTTCACGAAGGTGTCTTAAGAACAGGTTTTTGTTAATGGATAATTTGTTTTATTAGTTATTTCACTTGTCAGTGTGCTTTGGCATTGAGATGGCCTGACTCTGTACTTCCTAAGTAGTAAAGTTAAATAACTGTTTTCTTAATGTAGGGTTTTAGGGCCACAGCTCTGCTTAGGATTGTGGATTTGTGGCCAAATGGGGAAATCTAGATACCGATTTTCATTCCAAAACATCTTTAAAACTTGTGTTTTGCTGCATTCCTTGTTTCACAGCAGGAGGGTAGCAGGAGCGTCATAGTAGAAGCGCAGGTTGCTGTGGGCGAGCCAAGTTTCCGAGCCGCCCGAGAGCCGCACGAGGCCTTCCCGCCTTCCCGCTCTGCCGGCCCGGGAGCGGCCCTCTGTGTAACTGCGGAACGGTCACTCGCGGGCTGTGCCGCTTGGCTTCCGAACGGGTTATCGTCTTCTAACCTGTGCTTGCTTCTGTTCTCACGGAACAAAAACCCAGCATTTACACGCGTTCCTTGAGCCGTGTGGTCTCGGGGATCGCCTTTGGTATGCGATGCCAGCTGTTGCATTTGTTGCTGTAGCTAAAGGTAAACACCTTTGCTTTGTAGCAGCTACTAATTGGTTTGGGAATATTTATGAAAGTGCTGATTTTTAAAGCTAAAAATAGTGCTGTGGCTTTTTAAACTCGTTCTGGCTGTCAGAAATGCTCACATGATCCTGAAAGTGCTGCTAAAAATGTTCAGTTTTTAAATATGGTAATTAAGGTTGTCTGTTGTGAGAGCAGTAGATGAGACATTTCCTGCATTTGTAAACCAGCATCCCTTTCACCCGCAGCTTTCTTTGCGTCCGGCTGTTTGTTGTGTTGGCAGGGACTGCGCTCCCACTGACCCCTCCGGGAAGGAGGATCCGCGCTGGGCGCGCAGGAGAGCGGCTCTGCGACCTGCCGCTGCGGGGCCTGGAGCTCCTCCCGCTGCTTCAGAAGGCCGATCTCCTCAGGGAGCATGGTGCTAGCAGCTGGAACCTCACACGTGTATTTTCACTTTTAACTTGGCCACTAAAATAAAGTTCAAAATAAGATACTTTCCCTTGGAATATGCCAGACTTTGAGTGGATATCATGTGTGATTCTTATTAATAGATCTTATTTATTTCCGTCAATTTTATGGTTAGTGTTTGATGACTGCTTTGTACTGCGGGTATACCCTGCACTCAGGATGTTCTCCAGTTGTTTACACAGAGTTACTATTTCTCTACACTTCCCATCTGGTTCTGAGATTTGTCCTCTGCTGGTTATTGTTTAATAATAATTCCTTTTCCAAATAGAAAAGGATTAGGCTATATAGCTTTTCCAAAAGTGATGTATCTGCAGTTTTGTACTACCTGCAAACTTGCTTCTTGTCCTAAGAATAGTACTGGGGAGTCTATCAGTGGGGTGGTTAACGTCCCTTCTATGCCTGCTGGTGACCCTTGACTATTTCTAAAGCTCAGTTGTGTTGGGCTAGGTGTACAGTGTACTTTGGGGTGAATATGCAAAATATTGCTGAAAAATTTCTTTTGAACTGAAAGATAATGGAAAAGTACACTGTAGCCAGAGTTTAGTTGGAAAACTGATCTGGTGCAGATTTTTTGAAGACTTGAAAATACACCTTTTCTGAGTTGTGACAATAGCAGGAAGGCAGAGCAATGGCCTGACACGGTGCAGGGCTGGTCGGTGGCCTGGCTGTCGAGCAGCGCTCTGCAGCATTGGCTGCACCCTCTGTTTGAAGTAAAAACAATGGCTTTGACTGTTTTCAGCTAATTTTATCTATCCCTTTCTCCTCCTCTAGCCAGAAACCAGTGTTTTCATTTCTCTGTCCAAAAGTGCCACTCTCACTTTTTTGAAGCTGATAGGTTCCAAGAAGATTTTTGTTTTCTGTAAATGGAGCATTTTTAAAAATGAAAGAGAGGAGCTCGTATTCTACCTCATACTCTAACCTCTGTACGATGCACGACTGATTTCAGCATACATGTTGTTGGGGCTAATACCATCCATGCTGACTGTTAAACTGGGGACACGGTACACGTTCACAGAGTGGAAAACGTTACTGGCATGTACTCTGTCACTCAGACTACTACACATGCACAGTTACCTAATTCGAGAGCTGTCATGTAATGAATATGAGAATCATTCAAACATTTGGGTTATAGTAGTTTGCAGAGAGCTGTTATTTAATAGGATCCCTCTCTTCTGTTTCAGTCCTAATTTGAAAAGCATGCTTTTTTGCAGCATTAAGAAAAAATGCTTAATTAAAATTATCCCTATGTAAATAAATTAAAAAAAAAAATCCCATTGTTCTTAGATGCATGTGCCATCTTGACTTTTGTTTTTACCACGCTATTCTGCATTTATTCCTATTTCCTAACTGGAAGCTGCAATTCTGTTATGTTATGCTGGCAGCTGAATTTGCATAAAGTTTTGGGAGTCTGTCATTAATTCTGCTACTATGGAAAAACTGACAATTGATCTTTATTAACAAGAGATTGAGGATTTGTATGTTTTGTATCATTGTTTTCTAATAGTGCCTTTACTTGTGCATCATTGGCTTGCTATCATTCAGCCAGTTGGGCAGAGGGAGATATCTGTTTAAATTTACTGTGGCTCTAATGAAATGCTGAAGTATGAAAGGAATTTGTCCATTTGTAGTGATTATTACGTGACTGGAGCTCTAATGTCACTCTCGGAGAGCCCTATTATGATTATGAATCACTATTATGATTCATGTTTCCTTGATCAGTTAAAACTTTAAATATATTTGGCTGTGTTTACTGATTTTAGTATGCAATAATCTGTGATGTGTGAGCACTATATGCCTTCAAATCAAAACTGGGGGTGATGTTCAGGAGGCGGCTGTGACACTGAGCCCTCCCTGTGGCATTTCTGATGTCTGTAAACACTCTGGGGTCCAGCTCAGGAGTGGATAACTACTCTTAGGAACTTCTACCCTTGAATGAATTAAAAAAAAAAAAAAAAAAGCTGTAGTTGAAGTTATGGACTCCAAACTTCATCCTCTAATTCCTTGCTGAAGTTTTACCTTGTGGAACAATGGAGATGTGGGACTGTCAGGCGCTTCACAAGGTTGGACCATTTTTTTCTGACACAGGAATAAACATGCCCTGAAACATTCCTGACACGTTTTTAAATCTGTCCTTGAAGACCTCTACTGGAGGTCTGATACCCCTGATAGCTATAACAACCTTATTTTCCAGCTTCCTGACATCTTTTGCTGATCTTACCTTTAGCAGAAAAGAGAACAGTTGGTTGCCATCTTTGTGTAAGAACCTTTTACTTATCTTGCAGTGTAGCTGTGCACTTGCCAACATTGTGCTGTGTGACTAAATAAATCTACTTCCAAGTATGACATTAGACTTGTTGATCAAAAATGATCCCTTGTGGTTTAAAACCTGTGAATCAGTCAGCAGAAACATGAGATGAGATCATGTTCTGATATCTATATTTGTCGTTACTGCGAAATCTCAGTTACCCAAGGAAAAGGGGAAGGAGGACGACTATGGATGTAACCTCACTATAGCAAAAACAACAGTAACCCAAAAGCCCAGAAATAGAGAAGTAATGTAGCATATGCAGACTTAAGTAGATTGCAAGGAAAGCTTTAAATAGCAAAACTGTTCTGAGGCGTAAGTAGCAAGTTCTTGGTCATGCAGCACTGTGTTGCAGCCAGCATCTGGAAATAAAAAGGGGCAGGTTAATTCACAACCCAAAAATCTGCTCATGGTTGGGCTATTTTCAACCTTCCAAAACGAAGACCCTTTGTAGCACCAGTGTTTTTTCTGGTTAGCTAAAAAAGGGTTAGCTTTGGGAGCATTATAGTTAACGAGGTTTGTCTCCTCCTGGCATCTGTTGCTACCAAGGCTCTGTCTTTTTTCAAGATGAAGTCAACACATGAAGGCTGTGTCAGCTAACTTGCTGCTTGAGGTTGAGTTCGTGATTTATGAGGTTACTATGGAATATGCTTCATACAACAAGAATTGCTCCTTGACATGTGGTTCCACTGTGAAGAGGGATTGGAAGAGATGGCACATATTCAGTACACATTTTTTCAAATAGTTCTTCCATTAGCGGCAGAAGTTCCTTTCAGTGAGCTATACTGGCTTTGCAGTGGAAGCCAACTCTGTTGGCTTGTGCTCTGGTTAACGTGCAAAGAGAAGTGCTGCTGATATAATAGGTTCAAAAACTCAGTGGTGGTGTGTGAACAAAAGGGGGGGGCCGGACGGAAATGCAGCTTGATTTATCATCCAAAAGTTTGCTTACGAGGCTGTTCATGATTCTTTTCTAAAAAGAAAACAGCAGTACCTTCTCCCCTTCAACTTTCTTGCTACTTATAAACTGAAAATAAGTTCCTCAAATCTTTGAGGGACTGAAAACATCAAACCTGTAAAGCCCTCTATCTGGGTAGAGCCATCTTGTGAGAGAAATTGGAAATTTTGTTATATACCGTAAAGCTTTTGAAAATTAAATCACCTAACTAGTTGGCTTTGTTCTTTGGAATTAATTTATAACATTGCTACCATTTTCCTTGAGACAACTTGATATGGCAAGTACATACGCTGGAAAACTGTACCACTGTAGCAACAAAAAAATGGTGATTAACTTTTGGCTTTATCTAGTTAAGATCAAGCTTTGAACTGAATTCTCTTAGTGTGTTGACAGCTGAAGATTTATGTCTTCCAGCTATATTCCTGTTGCAGAGTTGGCAGAAGTGACCTCTCCAAAGAAGGTCTTTGTTACGGATTTTGCTGTGTTTACATTATTGCCATGAGGGTTGCAATGAAGTACAGTACATAAAGCTAATATATCACCTGCTGACAGTGGTCTTATCTCATTGGTACCTCTTTCCCTTTTCCAGTCTGGAAAAAATGCAAACATAAAGAATCTAAGGATCAGGAAAAGAAAGTTAATAGTTTTTACTAAAGAGTGTTAGCATTAATGTTAGGTCCCTGTGTGCACTGTATTTTTGTGCCTGGCCAAATGGTTCCATAATTTCTTTTTCTGTGAAGTAAATGTGAAAATGTCTTTACCAGAGTGAGGCTGCTAAGGGACAGAAAGAGCAGTTTGTTTGAGGTTTAGGGAATCTATCATAAGCAAGGAGGTGGCTCAGGATGGGAGAGAATTCAGGTTAGATTGGCAGGTGAGAAAGCAGTATCAGTAGTTTTTCCACCTCTGTGGAGCTTGTGAAATCCTCAGGTCTTCAGCCTGAAGTGTTCCCGGTCCTGCAGACTTTTGGGTTCTCCAGAGATCTTTTGTCCACCCCTTTCTGTGCTGGCTGTGGCATCAGGAAACAAGAAGTATGGAGCAGCTTTTTGAAGGCGGGTGCTCAAACACACCATAGCCTGCTCTGTTTAAGCCCAGGATGGCTGGTGGCTAGTTTCATCCATCACTCTGTCTTTTTGCAATGGACTGAGAGATTCTGAATGACCTGTTAGGTTGCATGAAGTTAGAAGAAGGAGGGAGAAAAGCAACTGATTATACACAGCCTTGATACAAAATCTTACTCCTCTCTCCTCCCCCAGATGGTGGGAATGGCCTTCAAGTGTATTTAAACCAGCGCGTCAGTGGAAGCATGGCGGGACTCTGGAGTGAGCAGCAGGACTGTAGATACTCTCCTGTTTCTGTGAAAGTTGTCATACCCGCTCCGTACAGAACGGGCCTTTCAGTCCTCACTGTCAGTGAGATGACGTTACCGATGACTCGCTTTCTCTTTCAAGTACTGACTCAAATATATAAACGCAGCCAGTGTTCTACATACATAAATATGTGCTTAGTTTCAAAATGTGCTCTGAAATCTCTCAACAGGGTGCTTCCCAGGGATCCTTTGCGGATGGCGAGATGAACCTCACTGGACCTACAGAACTGTTGTCACCTCAGAGGGCCCGGCTCCCTGTCAGGTAGGAGCATCTCCTGTGCGGTGCTGACTCGAGCATGCTTTATCAATATGCAAGACAAGACTGACTTCTCATTCCAACTGCACCTGCATTGTGCTCATTATTGTCATGATCTCTTCTTCCTTGTCCCTTTTCCCATTCTAAAAATTCACTCAATGCATATACCAAAGAATTTATTTGCACATGACAGTCCTTTACCCTGGTTGACGAATGTGAAAGATTTTGTGTTTAGTGTAAGGGTAAGAGGGAGGTATGCTACTATTGTGTATTCAGTTGTTTTGCTTTCTAACCAATCTTGCAAGTATTTAATGTCTTCAGATAGAGGATGTTCTTCAGTAGTTTGTTATATCCCAATAAGTAACCAATTGGCTGAACTGTATAACGCTAAAACAATCTTTTTCAGTTAAAATGACACCTCTGTAAGGTTATTACTTCACTCTGTGCTGTAGTAGATTTTATTTCTGTTTATACACTGTGAAAACTATAGCTAATATTTGCAATATTTCCCTGTGCATTACCTCACTAGGGTAGTCAGATTGAATGCATCCTTTTCCTCTCTTCATTTACAACAGACCAGAGATGGCTAGTGCTGTTAGAACTGAAGGTGGTAGGGGTCATATTAGTAATTTGGGAAATACCTTTTATTTTGACCAGTGTAAATTTTGAATGGAACTTAAGTAAATATATAATCTGGATTGGAAGCCAGTACAGTAAAATTTGATAGCTGTGCAGCTGAAATGATAGGAAACCAGGTGTTCTCAACAGGTTTAATATTTAGCTTTGGGGTTTATCCTGAAATCACAAGGAAAATCCTAAGTGGCTGAACTGAAGTAAAGAAAAAAAAATAACTTTGCAGTTAACATTTGTTACTTCAGCCTGACTTGTTAATTTTGGTGTATAGTGTCACAAAGTAGGTCAGTCAAATCCTCGGTGTTGATAATAGAGGATTTGACCTGGCAAATTTACAGCAAAGTGTTTGCAGGTTGTTATTCTCCTGTCCCCACCATAAGCCTAAATTTCCGTGTTGACTGGCAATTCAGGTTGTGCTAAAATAACCTTTTTGAGTAGGGAAAGGAATTCAGGTATTCAACACACTTTGTCCAGTGCGTTGTTTGTTGCAAAACTGTACTGATGTAATAGCATGTTATATAATGAAAGAAAAGTGTTAGATGGGAGATGTGTGCATGACAGGTAAGATGTCAAAAATTAATTTCCGTTTCAATTTTGAGGAAAGCAAATAATCATTTACTATAATTCTGCAACTTATAGTTGTTTGTCAAAACAGTATAAAATAAAAACAGTTATATGCCTGAAGTATGTGGGGAAGTCTGTCAGAGCAGGGACTCTGGTTCTTCTCGCTCATGCCAGGATTTTGATAGAAAGATCGCCTTTCCTTTTAGAGCACATCAAACATCAATCTTTTCCATGCAAGAGAGTCAATTTCTTAGTCTTGCTTGTTCCTTGTGTCACCATTTAATTTCTTTTAGGGGAGAATCTTTCATCTGGGTATGGTTGTGCTTCTCAACTCGTCTGTCTGTGTTTTTCTTCCCTCTCAGAGCCCTCCTTGTCACCTGCTTTTGTATGACATTTTGTAGTTCTTCTCTTGCCTGCTGGTACCGATGTATATTTTTAGAATGGTCTCATCATGGAAAGGAATTGGAGTGCTCTTCCAGCTTTATCTGCACCTGCCAGGCCTCTAAGTTATACGCTAGCTGATTAGTGTTCATCACGCAGGTATTGAACTTAGTCAGCTTAGTTGCTAATGGTTTTTTTTTCTCTTTATGGAATTTTGCTAAAGTCGTCTACAGTTTGTTTCACCTGAGGTAATTATTATGCATCACCAAATATATGCACTCATTTGTCTCTTGATCCGTTAATTTGCTATGGGGATTAATCAAGCTCTGCTCATGCTATGCTCCTATTTACTGTTGTCTTTATGCTTTTGCTAGCGTGTTTTAGATCATCTAAGTTCTCTTAGGAATTATCTGAGCACATATTACTGTTTATCAAGGTAACCAAGTTATTGCTTTTACTTGGGATTCTTCAGAAGATGGTTGTGAGAAACTTCGGCATTGAGAAAGATGACGAGACCTCTGCGACAAGTTTCTAATCCTGAAATGGCCAGGTATTCTCTGGCATGTCACAAAACACTCAATAACAAACCTAGTTCTCTTACAATTTTTGTCGAATCCTGCAAACCCTCTTAGAGGAGGGGTATGGAAGGAAAAGTGACAAAGGATATAAATTGGGGCCCACTCCATTAATGACTGAGCATCGAAGTGCTGAACAGACAGGGAGCAGAGGAAAAGCTGGTCAGAACAATATATTCCCAAGAACCTTTCTGCATTGGTTGTAGTTTTTTTTGTAGGTATATGATTCATCATAATCTGGATTGAGATTGATGCATTAAAGAAAGACATTGGCAAAAAAAAAAAAAAAAAAAAAAAAAAAAAAAAAACAAAACAAAACAGGGGAACAGTGTTTCCTTAAATGCGGCACTCCAGTAAAATAGTTCTACCAAAATATAGCTTGCTTTGCATCCTATGGGCCTGAGGGGAGGACACTGAGATTTTTTTTAAAACGCTGTTTTGCCTGCAAGTATTGAGGGCGATGATAGGAGTTATTTTTCCTATAACTTATGATGTATATTCAAGTATTTGTAATACGTTCAAATTTCTTGAAACAGTGAACTTATGAGGAATTCAGAAAACATTATTTTCTAAAACAAAGTTAGTTGGCATTTCTGTGAAATTTACTGGAATTTCAAAAGTTAAAGAATATACATTTTAAGGCAATGATTTTGCTGTTGTATAGCTTTCTTCTTAGAGAAGTGAACAGTTATTTTTAAAGCTGTTTTTACAGAAGTATTTTCTTTAGGAGCAATTGTTTTATAAAGAAAAAAAAGAAAGTCACTAGAGACTTTCTTTTACTAGTATCTTAATTTGACTGAATATAACTAATTATCTGTATTAGCTCTTATTAATAAAATAATGTAAACAGTTATTTCCACAAAAAGTATAAATAACATCTTAATATCTAATTTGGTTCCTTTTACGCTGTTCTTTCTGGAAAAAAAAATCTAATTTGTGCAGGTATCTGTCTTGTTATATTTCAAAGGTTTTAGTGCCATGAAGGGCCACCAAGTCATGATACCATAAACCTTCATTTAAATAAGTCATGTTAAGTTTAATGACATTAATGAAACTAATATTTCAACCTGAGAGTTGCTCCATGCTATGGAAGAAAAGAAAACCACTATTGTCCCTGCTGCTTTCACCAGAAAATATTCCATCCTGCCATCGCGTTTGATCATTATGACCTATAGCACTTAAATAAAATAGCAGCTAGTCACCTAAGAAAATTATCTGAGGCTCCTCATCAGAGTACCAGCCTATCTGAGTTCAGTGTCCCTTCTCTAACTGTAGCCAATAATGGGTATTTCAGAGGGAAGCAAAATAAAGACCATCACGATTAATATTTTATGATTGCGAAACCTAGTCAGCTGAAGTGAAAGGCTTCAGACCTGGCTTGTTTTATAATTCTCAGTCAAATAGGAAACCTGTTCCATCTGAAGAAAATCAGTTCATTAGTTTAAGTAGTTAAAATTAGAAAGTTGCACATTGGGTAAATGAAATGCGTGGCAATATGGAGAACTTTTAGCTCCTCTCTGCAGAAGCTAATAGGAAGGAAGTTTCCTTGCCTGGATTCTCTATAAAACATTTCGCTGTAGAAGTACTGGGAAACTTTTCAGGACTGTATCCCTCAGGAGTCTGAAAGATTTAATATGACCTTCTGAGAGTTGAACTTTGCTGGAGAAGAGATGTCATTGGCAGTTTTTTAGAGGAATAAATAAGGACAGGACTAACGGCAATCCTCTTGTAATTTGCAAAGGTGGATTTTGTATTTTGTATTTGCTGATAAAGATGATGTTCAGAATAAGAGAAGCCAAGCTACTACCATAATTGTATAAAATTGGGTATTTTTCCTTGCTTCCCGTCATGCTCTAGATGAGGACTGAAAGATTTTTAAAGTAACAGTGGGGTCTCGGTACTCTACGGAAGTCAGAGAGAAGTGTGTTACAGCCCGTAACATTTAGTCCTGTAGCACACTGTACATAGAAATACTGTTTCTGAAGCCTTGCTTCTATTTTCTTAGCGAAAATGACTGTATTAAGGAACAGGAAACATGAACTTCTGCTTGGAAGTGGATGTTTAGCTTAATAGCAGTGGATTAGTTGGAACTCAAAGAGTAATTTATGCATAGATAATTCATTACGTGTTTTCATTATGTTCTGTTTTGCTGTCTTCCCACTTCTTTTTAGCAGAGGTCAGGGTTAGTTCCTTGGTTTAAGCACTGTAGATACATAATTAAAGCGTAACGGCAGTGTTTTTTCTTCTCTGTAATTTACTTCTTTTTTTAACCACCTTCTGTGTCTTGCAGTAGTCTAACAACACAGAAGTGGAACAACTTGATTAAAAAACCAAAAAAGACAAAAACCTGGTGCCTGCAGGCTGTCTGGTTTGTCTCTAAACTTTTAGACAGCTGATCTTGTGAGAGCTAACGTCTTAGTGGGGAAAAATCTGGATTGCAGTGGCATCTTTACTAGATTAACACATTTTAGATATGAGGAGATGATCGGTTGCTTCTTCAAACCTGAAACTGGAAGATTGACATTATTTCATAGTAAATATTTAAACTTTTTGCTAGGTTTTTTTTTTTTTTTTTTTTTTCTGTGTGGAATGGAACAGCTGAAACGTGCCTGACCCTTAGAAGCAAGTGAGCGGTTTCCTTGGCTGTGCCTGGAAAGCTCCGTGGTGACCCTGCACGTTCAGTTGCTGTCTCCTCTCCTCGCAGGGTGCTCTCCATCACTCTTCGGCTACTGCTCAGATTTTCGTCTGTCTTTGAGTGCATTCACACTACTTAGTATCTCCAGCTCCAGTTTCTTCTTTAGGGTTTCCAAGTTTAAAAGGGGAAAAGAAAAATGGAAAAAGGGGTAGGAGGTGGGAGGAAAATGTGCTTTCTGACAGCTGTAGTTGGGCTGGCTTCTCTGAAAGGATGGGTACGGATACGTCATTACCATCAGCAACTGACTGTAAACGTGTGAAAGAAGTGCATGGACAGAGTCATCACCCTCTTTAGTTGGATAGATCTGTGTGGGCTTCCTCTTTAAAATTCCCGTTAGTAACTTGATACCACCCGGAGCCTGTGCTCTCTACCAAATGGGAGCAGCCCTTGTTCGCGGCTGCTCTCCCCGGAATGGCAGCATGGGCGGTGGGGCTGGAGGCACACGTGAAGGACAAGTAGGGAAGGGCAGCTCAGTGACTTCACCTGTGAGCTCTCTGCTTCTGAGTGACATTTCCATTGCCTCTGCTCAGTAAAAGTGCCACAGAGCATGATCGGAATATCAGCTATGCTTTTCTGTTTGCGAGGGGGACATGGACATCCTGCACTAAGAATTTTTTTCCAAATACAGCAGCTTGCTAACTGTACCCTTTCTTAAAAATGTACAAGGAATTCAGTGATCTATGCAAAGCTTGTTGCTTCATCGTCTTGCTCCTGGGTTGAATAGTTACGTGCAGGTGTTGGATAGGGCTAAAATGGCAGCAGAATATGCCCTTGGAATGATAAATACCTGATAGGCAGTTAGATCCTTGTGACATGTGCATGATGACAAGTTTTGTCCTGTGTAGAAAGAACTTTTTTCTGAGGTGCTGTCTTCTATATGTTGTGAAACAATTAATCCACTGTAGGTTGCATCTTACTGCATTCTTCAAGAGAAATCCTACCAAAATCCTCCTAGCATCGGTAATTTGGGAAGGTGAAAGCCTCTTATCGAGAAATGTCCTGCTGCAAAACTGCAAAATGTTTACTGGTGGAGAGAGGTCCCTTTTAAGCATCTGTGCGTTCAGTGGTTGAGATCAGTTCTGCACTATTATTGGGCAGTTTGTAGAGGAGCCTTCGGCTATCAAAGCTTTCCCTATTGTGTAACTGACAAATTGGTAATACCCAATGCAGGTTTCAGGAGAGGGAGCTATAACATTTGACAGCAAGGGCACTATCAATGTGAAGATCAGACATTGGCCACTGAATATGCAGCACTCCATTTAAATTCTGCTTTCTGTGTTAAAAATGGACTGCTGTGCCCGCTCACTATACCCACACGCACGCGCAGACATTCCCTTCTCTAAACTGTACTCATCAACATTTTTAATAATATGCATGGCAAGCCTTCCTGCCAAATGTGATAGACTGTAAAGAATCTGGCAGAAATCAATAAACATCAAGCACTGAAGAATTTACATAGTAAATGTGACAGCTTCTTCAGGTTAAAAATCAATGTTCGGTGTTGGCTGCGGTCTTGGATGCAGCAAGCAGGTGGTGCCGGGCAGGTGCTCTGCCTGCTGAGACTGCAGCGGAGGGGAGGGGAGACACCAGCGTGCGTTTGAAGAAGCAGCAGTGCAGTGTTTCTAGTTGGGGTAAACCCTGCAATTCTGAAGAATTTCACTGAAACAAACACTTTTTAAAAGTTTGCTTATTTGCATCGCTGTAAGAACTTACCTGTACTTACTGTGCTGCAAACCCAGCAGGGACAGTCCTTTCTGAGGCAGCATCTCTGTCTGCTGCTTGGGAGCACGCAGGAGATGCCAGCAGCGTAGCACTCCATGCATCGCTCACCTGTGGACCGGTGCTCCCGGCCTCTCATCCCTAGTCAGCAACTGGACTCCAGGTCTTTGCATGCTGGCTTGATAGGTCAGAGATGAGTTTTCATTTATTGCCAAATGCATCTGAGATTTAAAATAAGAGTGAGTTACAAGTAGTTTAGTAAGTTTTGGAAGTTAACTTCTCTTTTTGGGGGATTAGGTTGTTTTTTAAATGTGTTGAATATTGCAGAAAATCCATCCGATGTTGTCAATATCACAGCTGTCAACCAAAAAAAGCGAAAGCCACTCTGCATTCTCCCCCACCACTTGCTTTCAGTTTTTTAACTTGACTCTGTCAAACTCAGAGTCCCAGCACCTTGGGGTCCCTTGTGCCTGTGGAGTTTAGTAATGAGTATCCTTAGACTTACAGCTCATCCTGTTCAGCATTTCATTCACCCATGCCTATTCCCCATTTCTCTTGCCAGTGTAGTTTAACTGTAAGCCAGGGTGGACCAGTATGCTGCTGGAATTAAGCTGTTCTTTTGGCGAGGTGAAACCAGCTGGAAGATGGACAGCAGGAGTGGATGATGTCAAATTTTTCCATCTCTTTAATCTTGGACGTTTCTAAACCAAGAAAGCCCAGTCCCAGATATCCTGCTTTATTTATTTGTTTATTTTTTTAAAACTCTCAGGCCTTCATAGGTATAATATAAAAACAGTATGTCCTCTAAGGTCTATTAATGTTGTTGTGAAGGGCAGTTTTCTTTTCAGGTGTAAATAAGAATCACGTTTAGGAATTAAAAGTAATTCAGAGTCATAGTTTTTTCATTTAAAAATATACTTACAAAGTACCTTATATATGTGTGTGTGTGGTGTTCTCTTGTTCTGGATATTTAGTGCTTTAGCACATTACTTTTAGGATGTGTTGTTGTTTTTAAAAGTAATGCACGATCTACATGCAGGCTACTTGTTTCCAGGAATTTTTCTTATTGAATAGATTTCATTAGATTCAAAAATAAACTTGTATGATATCTTTGGCCTTGAGCTGACTTGTAACTGTAAGTGCATTGATTTAAGATGACAGGTAACCTGTCTACCATGATCATCCTCAGAAAATTCCTGCTGTATTTTACCATTGCATAGGAAGATAACTCTTGCCAGGAGTCCTTAAGCAACACAGGGTTATCTGGGGACAACCATAACTTACTTAAAATTCTCCCTGTACAAATGAAAACCCATTCACTACTGTTGATTATTTTCTGGACCTGTAGGACTTGCTACTTAATTCTCTTGTATGTTTTGGTTCTGTACAAATTCAAAAAAATTATTTACTAAGACCAGAGCAAAATAAAAAAAAAAAACATGGGAAGATTTTCGTCAGGATTTCCCTACTTGGTTCATGAAGGGGGGGTTGAATACAGGAAAATAAAATTCAGCCAACAACAATACATGTTGATAATGCCTGTATTATAAATATAGTAAAATGGAAAATCTTTTATGTTGGAGTCAACAGTGGTTTGTTGTTCAAGATTTGTCCATTTCATTTGGAATATAAATTTATTCCAGTCAGCCTTTTGGGGAGAAAAAAATACAAGAAAAACCTCAAAACTGTATAAGCTTATTTTCTCATTCCATATTTAGCTGAGCAAGATAAGAGTTATCAAGGCCAAGTTGCTTCTGATTAATCATTATTCAGCTGGATAAAGGCTTATTAAAAATAAAAACGTTGCGTTATTAGAAAGCAATGGCAGAATTTGTCTAAGATCGCTTGCAGTAATTGTCGCTCCCCTTGAGGAAGAGCTGAGGTGTACCATGTGTCCGTACGGCATGTCCGATCTGGTAACTGGGCTGTCGCTTCAAGGGCGGTCGCGGATTCTGCCCTTAGGATTGTGCGCTTCTGCCGATCGTTGCGTCGAGTGCAAGGCCGTGGGCCGGTGAGATCAGCCAGCTGATGCCCGCAGAAATTACTGCCCCAGGAAAGCATCATCGGGGTGGGTTGGAGGGCAGGCGGGTGTCGGTGGTGTTGGTCATCTTGCACAGGTGCACTCGCTAGAGCTGTTGGAAGGTGTTTGCAGAGATGTCAGGCTTTCGCTCAGCAGCAGCCTGCCCTTGCCTCAGACTGGCTTCGTCTTTAACTCAGGGCAGCATATGAAGTGGTCACTTGGTTCGGCGCTTACAGAACAGGTAGAAGTACAGGACTGGCATGCAGGCATAGACAGAGCTTTTTATGGCTTGACTGGGTTAGGGTATTCCTAATGTGAAGGGAAATACCCTCAGCTGTCCTCCGGCCACTCATCCTGAGCGATGGTGTTAGTGCAGCTCGGGAGGAGGGAGCTGGTACGGAAAACGTAGACTGGCACAGAAGGTAGGAATTCCGTACTGAAATGTAGAACTCAGCCCCTCTGATCTTTTTTGATGTTCTAGCCAATTCAAGTACCTTCCTTTTCAAATTGTGATCGACCAGAATAGAATTAAGGTCACTGCAAGGCTAGCAGTGTAAAGTACTCAATAGGAAAAGAAACAGCACCTAGCCATGAAACAGCAAAAAAAAATTTGTTGTATTGTCAGCGGTAATACAGAGGTTATTGGTAATGGTATTTGGGGAAGGAAACTTCCTGATAAAATGAGCTGAGTTGCACTTAGGATTACAATTTTTTTTTTGTATGTCAGTGAGGTTGTATGCAACAGAGGGCAGAAAACAAGACACTTAAACATAATTCAATTAACTTGCTTATTTGTTTGATGTCTTTAATGTGTGATCTTCATGTTTATAGTGTGCTGCCACATGGGGAAATTGACTGAAGCAACTCATGAGAAACTTAAGTTAAAAAGTTTTTTTTTCTAGATCATGTAGAATAACTTCTTTAATAGAATGAAGTCTCTCCTGACTTCAGAGCTTATTTGTAAATAATCTGGTTAATTTACTAAAGGATTCACTTAGGAAATTGTCTAGTATTTGTTGTCTTTCCTTTTCTAAGTACACAAATCCCAGTCTAAAGAAAAATAAATTGTTAGGCATTCGGAATTTCATCAAATTTTTTTATATATTAGTGAGTTCTGAGTCTCATATTGTTTCTATACTTTCTGCTATTTGATCAAATCATTTGTTTTTAGGGTAGAATTTGTTTTTAAGGTAGAAAATTCTGTGAAGAAGCATACGAGATGTTTTCCTGTGCTCTTTTTTTAGTGAAATGACAAAAACAGTGGAGATTTCTGGGGAAGGTGGACCCTTGGGAATACATGTAGTGCCCTTTTTTTCATCTTTGAGTGGAAGGTAAGATATTTTCTGCGTTGCTCAAGAAGTATATTAACAAAAGGATTTCAGTTGCAATTCTCTTAAAATACCTGCTGTAGAACCATTAAGAAGAGCAAATGCTTAATAAAAATTGGTACTTGAGTCTACGATCCTGTCTTCCATTACCAAAATGTTTACTAGTCTAAGTTACACGTGAGATAATACCAACCCATTTGTTCATATTTGTCCATTTAATTGCCTCTGGTTTTTCTCTCTGAATGGTAAACTGGACTCTGTATAGAATAATGTAATTCTAAGATGTCAGGGTTGTTTGTATTTTCTGTTGGTTTTGATTTTTTTTTTTCAATTGGATTTCTCTGCATAGACCCTTAATGACTTGTCAGACAAAAGTCAAAAAAATCTGCTTGCCTGGTCATGCCTCACTTTTTTTCAAGCTACCTTTCAGATTTGGTTGTATAGCATTTATAAAATGTGTACTATACCATGAACTTTTCTTTGTCGCAATACAATTACTTTAATTATAAATGATTTAACATAGTCTCTTGAGATCACAAAAGCCTATTATAGCAGCATGCTTGTATTGATGTAGTGTAGTTAAGACTGTGTCAGCATTTTCATTATAACTGTTTTCCAAGCTATGTAACTGAAATGGTAAAAATAAAATAATTAAAAAAAAATCTGGGCTGAAATTTGACATACAGAGGCTTAGCCAGGGAGTTAATTTGACACTGGCAGCCCTGTATAAGAGATAGGAAATTGCCAATGCCATAAGTGACACCATTTTATAGTAAAGTGGCTGCCTGCAACACAAAGCCAATTATTGCAGAAGTAAAAATTGTCTAATCCTTAAATGTTTCTTTACTTGTCAACTTTCATGTAGGACAGAGAACGTGAAGGATTAAATTGCCTTGTAAAGGTCTGTATATGTAAATGTTTTCTCAGCGCCATCTGAGGTTGTTAGTGAACCCAAATTCATTCAGAATGTTTTATTTGCCAAAGGGGAAAGTAGATGACCACCTGCTGCCTGGAAAAATGTCATCACTATCTCAAGAAGAAAGTTGGTCTTGCATGAGAACTGAAGGAGGTCTGAGCTGTGTCCTTGACTTTGCAGGCTGCCTGCTGGTCTTGAGCAAGGCGCTTATGTTCATTACCCATCACAAAATGCAGACAATGGTTCTTTGGTTTAGGCGTGCCATAAATGTTGTAGTGTGTGCACTGTATTTCAAGATGCTTAGGTAGAAAATGTGATGAAATTACAAGCTGTTAAAATCATTAATTACTGTAACTGTGATGCGGTTCTGTACTGAAGTCTCACTGTTTTGTGTGCAGCTTTTAAAGACCTCCATGAAGAAAAAGGGGAGTCCCTTAGTTTGCATTGTGTGCATGTTATTATGTCCTTATTTACAAATGCTTCTGGGGATCCCTCAGAGTACGGTGGTGTTTTTTTTATTAATTTTTATTGTTATTTTTGGACAGATGACCTACTTGTTTAGACAGTTGTCTTGAAATTGTAATGAACCTTGGCAGAACCATACTAATATCTTTGTAAGAGCACTAGGGTGACTTAAATCACTTTACCTCTTATTTAATCAAGCCTGAGACTAGTATATAAATTTTAACTCATCAAAGATGAGAAAGCACAGAAGGGCATCTTTTATTTCTGTTAATGACAAGGTGCAATTTATGGGGCACACTGGCCATGACCAACTTGGTCTGGTATTTCAGTTGTAAACAGTTATCTACTAATAAGGTAGTGCTGGCTTTAGACCTAGTGCTGCTGCAGAGCAAAATTTTTCTAGAGGTAGTTAAAACATCTTATTAATTTATGAACTCTTATATAGGAATTACAAAACTAATGGAAATAATTTTTCCCTTTCTTCTGCACTTAGATATCGTTAAAAAAGGAAATTAAAATGTAATAGTGCATTAAAACAATACTAAAATTGAGACTGTATGAAATAATTAATGGAGTCATGAATTTAAGCTGCCATAGCATATGTAACTCAAGCCACTCAGTTACCACAGTGCACACAGTAGGTTTCAGACAAGTGGGCAAGCCTATATCGTTATATGAACGCAGCGCCTAAGCACAATAGGATTAGTGAAGATCATAGCAACCGACTTAATTTTTAATGTCTTTAATTTCCCTGCTTCTATTGGTTTGTATGTTTTCATAATTATATTGAATTAGTTCCAAGCATGTAGCTTTTTGATTGCAGCTGGTTGGATGTTTGTCATCAGTAGGGCTGTGGGCCCTTGCCACCACTTGCCCTGTGAATCCTTTAGTGAAGGGTAACACAGGCTGCAAGAAAATCTTGATGTGATTTTTTTTCCTGTGAGATGTTTTGAAGACATAATACTCAGTTGGAACCAAGTTTTCATTTAAAGTACTTTGCTTTAGACATAAATATCAATTTTAAAATCTTACTATACAGTAAATCTAACATCAGAATGTTACACATGAACAATGAATATTGTGTCATTTGAAATGGCTTGCTGTGAATATGTTGAATGGAATTAAATATGAGAGGCACTCGTGAATCCGAGAAGAAAATGCAAGACTTCTGTTTTGTGATTGGAGTGCTGGCAAAGTTGGAAATTGCACATTAATATTTTATGGAGTATAATCAATAGAAAATGGTCTCTAAAGGTCATCTGTCTGTGCTGATGTGGTATGGAAATTTAGTGGATAAAACTGGGTGATAAAAGGTCTTCACAAACATGCAGTTGCCCGTTTTTTGGGACCTTATACTGGTATCATGTGATATATCCATGCTGAGTTGTGGTTTGCAATACAGAGATACTCCAGGTAGGTCAGGAATAGCCCAGTGCTCCCAGCAGTTAGCCGTGCTGGAATTTTGCTTCACTGAACGCATGATCAGAAGTTTCTGTGCTGCACCTCAGTTTTCAATTTGCACATAACACAGTTAAAAAAACAAAACCCTAGGTTTTGATGTTCTGCTGCTGTCATGCAACGTAAGTAAATGATATTGCTGTCATGTATCAAAAGATGGGGCTTTGAGAACTGAAAAGTTTCAGAGACTTTTCAGACGCAGAAACTGCGGTTATTTTTGTCTTATTCTATTGCCAGTTGAGTTTATTATGGTGTAGTTAGAACATTAACTTTTAAACTGTTTCTGCTTTTCTTTGGAGCAATTTAATCTTAGTGACAGACATGTATTGCATAAACTATGTTCAAATTTGTATCTGGATGTAGACATCTAGGTGTTTTCCTCCGTTTTTCCAAGTATGACCTACAAGATGTAATGCTTCCTGAAGTTCTAGCAAGTGGGTTAGCGTTAGTGTCCAGCAATTTTTCTTGGTGTTTCTTGCAGTCTACTTCCTGTTAATTAAAATAAGAACTGGAAATCCTTCCTTTAGGTTAAGCCCTTCATAATAGTCTACTCTATCTCATCTCATGTAAAGTAGAGATTAATATATATATTTAGTCGCTATAAATTAATACCAGCAGAATAAGGATAGCTTTCAGTTAAAAAAAATAAAAATAAAAAAAATTCTTTTGCCTTTTAGGATGTTGGGACTCTTTATCCGTGGTATTGAAGAAAATAGTAGATCTAGGCGTGATGGGCTTTTCCATGAAAATGAATGCATTGTGAAGATCAACCACGTGGACCTCATAGATAAAACCTTTGCACAGTGAGTGCTGTTTTACTGATATTTTTAACTAGCCAGGATTTTATACAATGCTGAGTTTATTGAAATGATTTGTGCAAATTGATAAATACTTATTTTGGATAAAATGACCATGAAATTGATAACTGGCAGAAACTTTCTGATTTTCTTTCAGAAACCTCTAAAAAAAGGTATAAATTGAGGATAAGAATATTCTAGTAGTCTTAGTAAACCTATTTTGCTTACTTAATTTAAATGACTTCAAGGTTTTTTTTAATCTTCACTTTCTAATTCTTCTGTTATTTTTCCATATTTTCTTTGTATTTTTTCCCTCATAAGAACTTCAGAATGAATCAACTTTGCAGCATAATTTTTGATGTTCTGTTGCAAAGGAAATGAGATTTTTCTGGTGCTGTAGCATTTTTAGCATTTAGGTTTTTAGAAATACTAGTACTGTCAAACTATGATTAGTTTAGCTAAATGGTAAGTCTCACCTTTTATGACTTTTATTAAAAATCTGTTGACATTTATTATCCATCTCAAGTTACTTTAAGTAACAGGTTTCTTTGATTGGCTTTGAATTAATGTGACATTGTTGCAAGAAAGAATGGCCTCTCAAATTTCAGATATTTGCTGTAGTAATTAAATACTAATTTGTTTTTAACTTCTAATCCATATATTTAGACAGCTGAGTGATTGTTTATAACAAAAACCTCTTGAGATCTCAAGGGAGTTGAGGCTTAGCTTTCTGAACGGTAAGTTAAATGTTCAAGGTTTCTAGAATAAAATACATAATTTCATTTTTAAGGATAAATATTTGCAAAACAGGTTTTGATAAAAAAAACAACATAGTTCTGTAGTAGGTATTACCTTGTTTCTGTGGCTGTATTTTTTGCCTCCTGATGGGTTTTCCAGTTACTGCTTTCTGAATATTTGGTGGTAAATATATTCTGATGTAATATCGTACATGCCATTGTCTTCCAGTTGTGGAAGAGAATTCTTGCGTAAGATACCAAGTTTATCAGAACATAAATGTTGGTATCTTATTAAAATATTGATTGCCTCACCTGTGCACTTTTATAATGAAGATGTATCCTTCTCAAATTAGACTTTGCCTGGACCAAAACCTTCCTTTCCATAATTGTATATGACCTTTTGTTTACATATTTGTTGTCTCTTTTGTGTTCTCTTCAGAATGTAACTAGCTCTCCAGAAGCCTTTAAAAGCTTGTGAGATGTATGCAGACTTGAGGACTTCACAGGTTTTTCTGTAAGATTACTGTATTTTGGGACACTTGGAAATACTGCAGTGTGGTGGTTTCACCCTGATGGACAGCACAACTGCTCTCACTCTTCCCCCTCAAAGGAAGAGGGGGAGAAAATATGATGGCAAAGGACATAAGGGTTGAGATAGGACAGGGAGATTGCTCACCCGTTACCGTCACGGGCAAAACAGACTTAAGATAGGGAGATTAATATAATTTATTGCCTATTACTAACAGATTAGAGCAGTGAGAAACTACGAGCAAACTATAAACACCCTCCCCAATCCATCCACCTTCTTCTACCTCCTCTGCCCGAGCAGCACAGGGGAATGGGGGCTGTGGTCAGTCCCTAACGCTGCGTCTCCACCGCTCCTTCACGGTCACTCTCTGCCCCTGCTCCACGTGGGGTCCCTCCTATGGGATGCCATCCTTCCCAAACTGATCCTGCATGGGCTGCCCACAGGCTGCAGTCCTAGAAGCAAACTTTCCAGTTCTCTGTCAGGTTCCCCTTCAGAATGAGAAATGCAGGATATGTCTCTTTCTCCGAGTTTGTGAAAACTTGTGGGAGCTGGAAGGGGTATTTACAAAAACAAACTTTGGTTTAGGGAAGCCAGTCTCCTTAAACAATCTCTCTGTCATTGGGAGAGCAAAAGTGATTAAAAGGTCGGTCAGAGCAGAGCCTAATGTAGTTGGTCTGAATCACCCTCTTGAGGAGCCTTAAGTTATAATAACAAGTAGTGTAGTTGCAGTGGCCTTGAACCTGAGGAAAAAACTGTGGGCAGTGAGGACTCAGCATCCACAGTACATGCATTTGGGGGCTGGGGGGAATATTCTGGACAAGCTCTAGCCTTTAGGTCTCATGGCCTGTTCTCCTGAATTGCCTTCTAGAATAGCCTTCTGCATCATCTCCCCTGACTGTTGAGAATGGCTAGAGAAAGCACCTTTCCAGGCTGAAGTTAATCTTATGAACATGCCTTTTAGTTTTCATGTGGCATGATGTAATTGTACAAACCTGACAGAAGTCCAAGTTACAGAAATGCAGCAGTTCTAATGGATGTGAAGAAGTATTGTGCTGATGACTACTATTTCTACTGACCCAGAAATAGTCATCAGATTCTCCTTTGAGGGGAAAATCTGTTTGCTAGTTTCAAATTGACATTTCTCCATAATCTTTGTGCAAGCTGTTTTAACACTTAGCAGAGATTGTTACATACTGTCTCCTTCCATTTTCAGCAGAGGCTTTCTGGTACTGCTCCTGATGATTGCTTCTTCTACAGCTGTAATAGCAACAACCTACTTTCTGTATTCCCACGTTTATAATATTTTTATATATTGGGACTACTGGTCTGATTTTTCATTTGCTGTTAATCTATTCAATTACATTCTGTTGTGTTGCAGAGCTTCTAGCACCTCTTTTAATTGACTCCCTTATTTCTTTAAAGTATGCGTTTGGGGTCTCGAGAAATGTAAATTTCTCCATCCATTATTTTTTCTCTTTGAAGTGTAGCCAGTTATTTTGCCCCTGAAGACTGCATTTAGACTTTCCCAAAGGATGACTTGTGTTATTTCCACTGCTTTTTGTTTGTAGGAGGCCTTATATTTTCTCTTTCATATATTTAAAATATTCATCTCCTGAAACTGAGTTTTAAAATTGCCTTGTAACATGTAACCAAGTGGCTACTTGCAAGGATGAAGATGAGGAGCGAGAGAAACCCGGTTAAGACTTGACATCCTTATGCTGTGAACATGCAGTGATTTTTAAGATCAGGATAAGGTCTGTCCTCGAAAACCTGTAACCCTGCAGACACATTGGGATTGTGCAGTTACAGTTTTGCTGAAACCTAACCCTCAACGGTGATGCTGGAAGAATACCTTCCCACAACACTATTCCTGCTCCCTTTCTTCTCCAAGTTTGAGATTTCTCTTCTGGCAGTGTCTCCTGTCAGTGAACACAGTTGTTCTGACTACTGGTACATATACACTCAGTGTAGTCAAGACATTTCTATCCTGCATCAGTATCCCTTGTATCCATTGAGACTTTGCTATGACTTCAGCATCTTCATGTTGCCAAAAAACCACCCTCAAAACAGTCCCTCCCTCCCTGGAGCTATAGCTGCAAGGTGGATGTACTGTGCAGTTCTGTTGGTCTGGGAAAGAACTAGGTGTACATTCAGGATGTTAACATGTGAGGTAGCTTGCTCTCTGTATCAGTGTAGAAAACTTTGTTTACTTCAGAAGTACTTTCAACATTGACTTCTACTTCATAACTGAATATAAATCCAAAGCCAAGACGTCAGTGAAATACTGACTTTGCTGACAGGAACGCAGCAGAAAGGTAGGAGATGTGTAAATTGTTCTCAAAGGACACCATGATTTATTTAAAAATTAATGTGTCCGTTACTTCTCCCCTTGACTTGGCTTTTGCTAAGCAGAAGTACTTGATTTTTTTTCATACCCGAAAAATGCTTCAGCTACTATTTCTGTTTTTATTTAAGTTATCTTCTGCAGTGTGGAAGACTTTCAGTACCTTTCTGTTAAACCTCAGAAGATGGGAAAGGAAAGCGTAGAAAGAAGTCTACTTTGGTCCTTCAGGATCGAGGGTTCATAAAATGTCTTAACTGACTGAGTCTATGGGTTGTTCAAAATCCAGGGAAGGCTGTGTGAACTGTTGTTTTGGCGAAGTCGTCTTAATTGCCTTGCAACGAACGAGGAGTCCAAACATTGTATTGTTACCATATATCAAGTCAAGGGGAGCACCATCATGAAATGCTCTAACACAGTTTCTGGTGCTGTACTTGAACGCGTCTATAAAGACATTGATTAAGTCCAAGTATCTACCTTAGCAAGAAGTTGCTGCTTGAAAGATGCGAGTAATATCTACTTATTCATTTATGTAGAAACACACAAACATTTGCCCCTTTTGGAGTCAGGTTTCTTCTGATGTCTATATATCCCATGCCCTCATTCTTGTGTATTGCACCATTTGCAGCCACCATGTTTCTTCTGAACATGTTTGTATTTTCCATACCCCCATTCTTTTTTATTGCTGTGGAATCAGCCAGCAGTTGTATTAGGGATGATGAAGGAATTTGAGGGGCAGTAAGGTTCTATTAGAAAAATTCTGAGTCAATTGAGAGTCATGAGCTTGCTCAGGATAGGTGTATCTATCAGAGCAGTTGTTTGTAAGTGATCAGTGTGCCTCTGTGTTGACAAGGAAACGTAACAGACAGACACTTGGAAAAAGTAGCAAGTTGTAACTTGAGTAGTCTTTTGGTGAGCTTTTGCCATCAGAACTTCACTTCCTGATGCTCTGCATGAAGAATTGTGTTAATTATTTTATGCTGGATGATATGTTTTCGTAACACCCTAGGAATCCTGACAGACATGCTATTCCTTTAATTTATGGAAATGCTGTAGTATAGAAATCTTATTTCATGCTTATTTTTTAGAAAAGAGACTTGGTAGATGTGAAGGTGATATTCATCCATGTTTAAGATACATTTTTATCTTATTCTCTGTAAACAACTCCAAACCTTTGCCCATATTTTCTGGTTTGTTTTGTGAATTTTCATACCTTTCTTTTAAAGGGCTCAGGACATCTTCCGTCAGGCAATGAAATTTCAAAGTGTCATCTTGGAAGTCCTTCCTCCTTATAATCGAGAACAGTATGAGAAGTCTGCTATTGCTCCCCTTTGTTTTCTGCATAGTGAAGAAGAAGTTCCAAAAACAAAAATTCCACCTCCTGTTCATCCAAAACCTACTCTGAAAACAGTCAGTCTTTCTGGAGCAGGCATCTTGGAGGCAGGTGTACAGGCAACACTACAACAAGCTAAGAGCCCCAACCTCCCACGTCTGAGTAGAAAATCATCTTCACCCTCACTGTCTCCCCTTATGGGCTTTGGTAATAAAAAAAATGCAAAGAAAATAAAGATAGACCTGAAAAAAGGTAAGTCTTTGGAGATGATGAGATGATTTTTTTCTGTATTTTTGTTACTTTAAACTAGTGACATTGAAAGTATACGCAAGTTATTTTTGGTTAGAGTTCTAGAATTTCCAAAAGGTAGAGGGATGTTAACAGTAATGTTCTCAACAGTCAGCTTTCCTGTAAATTTTGTAAGCATGTTATCTCAATTTACTGATTTTAAAACATCTCGGTTACTGATTATGTGGAAGATATTTGATTAACATGTGATATGAAGAGATACTTCAGCCTTTTCCCAAGTACAGGATAAATGTTTGAACTTCCTGCTGCTGATCTTTATTTTTTATTCATATCTGCTGATTGACCAATACTGTTACGACATTTTTAAAAGATGTCTAAAAATATACTCTGCTCTGTTTCATGCTGACCACAGATTTACCTGTCTTTCGTCTTTTTATTTTCTGCAAACCTTATCTTTCCATCTATATTTATTTGACTGTTAGTATCCCGCTTTTTCTGTGTATATCCTTAATTGCTGCTCCATGCAGATCTGTCTTTGCATGGAGCAGCAGGTTTGTGCACATCCAGTAAAATGTGCTTAAGCATATCCCAATTAGTAGTTGCATTTTCTGTTTAGCTTCTGTCTCTGATTTGGCTGAGAGTTAAATCCGGTGCTAGAAGTGGCCTTTTTTAAAAGCTGTAACTTTATTCTTATAACACATAATGAATGTAATCAAGCTGTCATTTCTTAATTTTTGTTATTTCTTAACTTTAATCACTCGTTTTTACTTGTGAACTCTTCATCTTTTTGTTAACAAAACCTACTTCAGAATTTTCACTATTTTAGATGTAATACTTTTGATTTTGAAATTATAATTTATATTTTTAGATATGATAGGAATGTGATACTGACGTGATGATATGTCTGAAAACCATTCACATGGGTAGCTATCATGCTCAATGAAAAAGGGTTTTTATGGACATTGCTATTCTTGGATGATTTGGTGGCTTACTGTTAATATTGATTTTACTACCTGATTATTTATTAAAACATCTATCTATTAACACTTGAGGTTGTTCATTTTCAAGTACAAAATGCCTTCACTAATGGCAGCTTTGAAACACTTGTCCTTTCTTAACAACATATAGTCAGCAATTTTTGCATTCAAATCATGTGACATTTTCCACTTTTCACTGTTTCAGTAAAACCTGCCTAATTATATTTATGCTCATAAATAAACAATTCTGATTGATTTATTGCAAAGACTTGACATTAATGTGAAGGCTGATGATAAAACCACTTACAGAAAAGGTATTCTCTTTAAAATGAGAGTTCTGGTTTGTCTTGTATTATTGTGCGTTATCCAAAAGTATTTCCATCTGTAGCTGTTGCAAGAAAATTTGAGCATGTGTTCTGACATTGATATAATTCTTCTCTAGACTGTGCAGAAAATACACTCATGTTTACAGCTTTTTGTTTGCTTTCCTTCTTTAAGAGCTACCCTGAATGAGCGTCTATGATATGTTACTGACATTGATTACTTATTTTAATGATCATCATCTGCTTGTTAAAATTTACGTTGGGAGTTCTTTGTCTGACCTTCTAGGTCCAGAAGGACTTGGTTTCACTGTGGTTACCAGAGACTCTTCAGTACATGGTCCTGGTCCTATTTTTGTGAAGAATATTTTACCAAAAGGTGCAGCAGTAAAAGATGGTCGTTTGCAGTCAGGCGACAGAATCCTGGAGGTTAGGATAAACATTTATTTTATTTGCATTACTGAATATTGATCGTTGTTTTTAACATACATGCTGTACTTCCTATCCATACTACTGATGTATGGAATTAAAATTCCTGACCCTTGGTAAAAAAAAAAAAAGTATCACATCTTTTGCTCTGTTTGTCAACAAGTTTTTTCCACCACAATTTAGGAAAAGGTGATTTTTACAGGGGTCCATGGGGCAGTAGAACAAGGGAGTCTGATAACGTACTGGTTCTTAAAGCAGATAAATGCATCAGTTTAGAAACAAAGCATGTATCGCCTCTTCAGCCATGTCCAAAAGTCTGATTAATACTGAGGTGGTTAAGTGCTCATTTTAAGGCAATTCTGCTCAAATTGTTTTTTTTAAAATTTTCAGATAGATTGTGACTTACAATCTCATTATCTAATGGGTTATTTCTACTTACCTCAAAAAGCTCTTAAGGTAAACAGTTTTAATAATACTTAAGTCTTGTTTTTGTACTTTTCATCTTCAAAGTGCTTTACAAACTAATTAAGCCTCAAAAACCCCCTGCAAGGTGGGTAAGTACTACAGACCTGCTTTAGCAGATGGTGAAAATGAGGAAAAAAGGTTAAGTGACTTGTGCAGGGTCAGGAGAAGACAGTGTGGGAGCTGTTGCTAATTATTCTTTGCTCTCAGTCACTGAATGACACCTGGCCTAGGTGAGGGGAAAATGACAAAAAGAAAGACATACGGATATGGCATCCTCTTTTCTTTTGTGTCGGGTAGGTGAATGGACGGGACATCACTGGCAGGACCCAGGAAGAGCTTGTAGCTATGCTGAGGAGCACAAAGCAAGGGGAAACTGTCTGTCTGATCGTTGCTCGTCAAGAGGAGGCCTTTCTACCTCGAGAGCTGGTAAACTTGTTATTTTTTCCTGAAGAGTGATGTTGAAACAATTTCATGTTTTAAAACTGGCTCAGGAAATAGAAATGAACTGATGTTGGCTGAGAAAGCTAGCAAAGGGTAACTCTATAAGACTTGTGCTTGAGAAGTATTTATATTTGATTTTATCCACTTTAGATAGAATTCCGTGAAATTTGATTTTTGTCCCAGAAATGACATCATAATTCACAGGTTAATATTGTAAATGAATTTCGTAACTGTGAGGTCAAGGATGACTGAAAGTGGATCATTCTCTTTCAGAAAAGCAACAAACTTTAAAACAGTTTAAAGGTCACGTAATGAGTCCTGCAGCTTATCAGTAACAAGCTAGTGATGGTGGCTGCCCCCAGGTGATGCATCTTCTAAGCCGGGGTGCCAAACTGTGGAGTGGTGAGGGGCAGTGTTCTGTTGTGTTCCTGACAAACTTTGGAAGCGAGCTTTTCCTTGGCTGTGAGTCTGACTTAATAGAAGAGAATCAGAGATGCCAGAGCTTATCTCTAGTGCTCAATTTCCACTTTTTTAATGCGATCGTGAAACTGTTCTCTTTTGTCTCACATGGTCATAGGAGGACCACATCAATGTAAAAGTGCTATCTGTTACATACGTGTTTCCCCTCAAAGAAGGTCATCTCTTTGGTCGCCTCTTCCTTATCTTGATTGATGGCTATACTTGACCTTTCATTAAGAAGTTCTTGGGATAAAGGAAGGACAGCATTTCCTGCTTTTGTCTCTTTTTATCTCCTCTAAAGAACAAAACCGCCTTCATTTTTTTCTTAAAAGGAAAAGCAAAAAGGGAGAAGGAGGCATCTTGCTTTTGGACTGTTTGCAGAATCTTCTACAGAAATTCTCCAGTATGTTTTCTCACAAAACATTGCTAACAGTTTTCCTTTTGTTACCTTGTTATCAGTTGGACCTTGCTGAGGTGAGGGTGTCTGTGGCCTCTGGTAGGATGAGAAGCTGGAGAGGAGTTCGGATTCTGTCATGTGAGCCTTTTCTCTTGTGCGTCTGGTGCCCAGTTTTTCCTGTAGTAGAGCAATTGTGAAGTGTCTTAATAAAACTATTTTTGTTTTCTTTTCTGAATGAGTAATTATTAAGGAGGATAATAGCAGAATATTTTCAGCCCTGTTGCAGGTTAATTGGGCATTCCTTGTCAGTGGTTCCCAAAGCGGATAAGTTGGTCATTGTAAGGCTCTGTTTAGGAACTCCTGAGCTGTGGAGTCAGTGTCTGTGTAGATCTGAGGGTAATTTCTGAGATTCAAGTACTGAATTAGCTATTATATTTAGGATTTCTTTTTGTCTACCATCTCCCCTAAATGCGAGCTTATTTTTTTTTTGAAAAGGTGACATTTTTTTAGTGTTTTTAAGTTACAAAACACATTACTTGGAAAGTGTACTTTTTCTAAAGCATGTATTCTTCTTTTCTCTCTCCTCTTCCCCCAGCATTATACATTCTTTATTGTTGTAGTCCAAATTCTATTGGAAATCGCTGTAACAGTATGTGGGTATAACAGGCTGGAAGAATCTAAAAGCTGTTTATAATTTTTACCTTCCACAATTGCCTGCTATTAAATTCTGGCCCTTACAGCAAGGATTAACTGCTTTTCAAAAGGTGACTTACTTTTGACTGGCATGATTGAAATCTAGAAATCCATGCACATTTATTGTGCTGGCTTGACCTTCCCTTAGATTGCTTTCCCTGCAAAAGAATGATGCACAAGTGATTGCCCTAGCAGTAATAGTGATGATATGTGAATTCTAATACCGTTCTGTGTTTCTTGTTATCCCAACCAAATACAATATAATACAAATGTGAGTTACTGAAATACATTAGATGGTTTTATGGAACCAGCCCTTCTAAATTAAAAAGCCTTTCAGCAACATCTGTTTGGTAGCTCACGGCAGAAGTGAGGGTTAACAGCACTAAACTAGCAGATGTTGATGCTAACATGATGCTTGTTAAGATTCATGAGACATCTGAGAATAGTCTTAGCAAAAATTAAAACAACAACAAAAAAAAGTAAAGAAAAGTTTAGCTTTTCTGTTTGTTTTCAGCTTTAGCCATGATATTATACTAGACTAATCCTCTACTAGCTCAAAAGTTACAGTGCTGTTTTGATCAAAGAGGAGAAAAAAGCCAGCCCTTCAAATGTTTGTTTTTGGAGGGAGGAGGTAGTGGATAATCCAATATTTTTCAAGGACAGCTGTTAACAGCATGTGCAGACTATGTAATATGCATGCAGCGTTTACCTAAATACATGGAGGTTTTGTTAATGCTTGGCAATAATAGGATAATTGCTTTATATCAGACTTGTTCTTGACTTGAGCAGTTCTCCGGGGACTTGAATGTAACCTGAGGAACTATTTTCTTTAGATTCGTTGTTACCTGTTGTAAGGAACAGGAGAAGACAACCTAGTAAATCTGCCCACTCCCCACAGCTTCCTGTGGCAAAGATGCTTCTGGAGCATGGACCCACTAGAGACCATGCACAGAACTGCTTTTGAGCATGTTGCTGCACTACAACTGGGTTCCTACACTGATTTCTGGAAAGAATTTGATAGCTGCATGGGCACAAAGCAGATAATGTAACAAAATAATGGAGGATGGCATGTGGTTGTATGGATCTGTAGTAATATAATTCAGCATTATCCCATCACAAGCCTGCTGTTTGGAGAGAGCTTGGTCTCATGAATACTTTCTCTTCCCTAATCTAGATGGGAGCAGAGTTTGGGGGGTTTGTTACCATGATCTATGCTGACGAATTGCTAGCAAGTAGAGTAACAAACATTTACCAGAGAGAGAGGTATGATATGGGTGAGGATGAATCAGTGTTGCAAACAACATTATTAAATTGTAGAGAATTGTGGCTTCAGTTACACTAGCTCATGCAACATCTGAGGGTTGTATAGTTGCATTGTTTGCACATAATGAGGGAATAAAACAGAAAACCCAATTTTTGTAGTGTTATTACTGCTTTAAAAAAAAAAATAGGAGGATCTAATGACATTTTTTTGATTGAAGCAGATCAGTGAAGTAGAATTTGAACCAACCACAGGCTGTCCTCCTTATTATCCAGTTAGCCAAATGTTCCTTCTAATTCATGCCAGCTGTTGACAATGTAGCAGCTGAATAGGGAGCTGATTCCAAAACTCAGGGGAAGATCTTGATTCACTTAATTGCAGAAGTCTACAGAGTGGCCAGTGATTAGTGCATACTGTAAGGTGCATTTGGATCTTAAACTGTTCAACAATGACTGTTTTCTAAAGGATGGCTAATATTACAGAGAGAAACTGTCTTAATGGGTTTGGATTTTCCAGCTCTTATCAAAGTAAATGGAATATACATCAAACTGTGGCTACTATTCTACTGTGTTTTGAAAGCACAGTGTTTTGATCATGTGCATCTTGTTCTTTCTCTGAGAAAAATGTGTGATCTGAAGGTGCCATTTCTTTTAATAATGATATAAAGATCACATCTTTTTTCTATTCCTTTATCCCCATATTGGTAAAACAAGCAAAGCTACTTGAATGCAAGCAGCTCTGGTGTAACCCATTCTGAGCCATGGCCCTGTGCAATTCTTGGAGACTTTTTAGAGATACTCTGTTGTTTTTGTTGTTTGTGTCTGTTGTTGTTGTTGTTTTTTTGAGCCTTCAGGCCAGTGGATATTGTGAACATAGGCAGAGAAATGTCCAGGCATTGCACTTGCCAGAAATAACACAGTACTGAAAATATTTGGGTGCATTTGTTCTTCAAGCACAGACATAGTGTAAGTTTTGCATATACTTTACTTGTTTTAAAGATAGCTTCAACTTATTCAGTTTTTAATCACAATTTCTATGGTTTCTTGGCATATTCCCTGACCCCTGAAGAATGGTGGAGGAAAGGGAACAAACCAGCGTTTTATAAAACAAAAGCTAAAAGAAGAACAATGTCTGCAATGTAGCTGTTGATCTTTAACTCTGAGTCTCTTTTACACATATAGCATATAGGATGGAAAGAATCATGATGAGAGGCAAGTTCAAGTAAGCATTTTTTTTCTGCTTAGTGTTTGATTAACTTTTATATTTCAGTGTCCCACTAATTAATTTCTTCTACTACCTTGAACTTCTGTGCCTGAAGGAGAACTTCTTGTTTGCCTGAAGTGTTCTCCTTTTTGTTTTTGATATTCAGAGCTTATTTTCTATTACTTCCTTTTAATTGTTTCTTGCCTTTTTATGTGCAGGAAATAATAAATGAGATTTCAGCATAGACTTAAGCACTTTTGCACCTGTTTTTGTATGTCAAACCAGTGATTCTAATGCCTGATAAACCAGAAATGGTCAAATAATTTCACTCACAAAATGATTCAGCAAGTACCAGTTCTCTGTTGTGTTTTCTCTATTCAAAGGGAAAAAGTCTTTAAAAAATAGGTCAATATACGTATTTTGGATTTCAGTAACACAGAAGATTCAGTCCTTGAATTGTTCTGCATAATGAAGAGAAGGAAATTATGAATACACGTGGCATCTTCCATCTTGAATTACTTTACAAACAACATGAATTTCTGCTTTTGTTTTCAAGAATTTTGAGAGAAAGTGTTTAATTTGGGGGTTTTAGATTCTATTTATCTAGCATAGTTGACAAATCAGCGCAGACTGTCTACAAAAATGTATCTTTAGAGTGCAAAGATTTTGTAGTGCAATGCCTCAAAGATATGTGGCTTTCATTGATTATGTATCTGAGAACATGGTTATTGTAGCTTACAGTATTGAAAGCTTTGGACCGAAGCATAGTTAGTTACCTTGCTCATAGTACAAGTCAATAAGAGATGACTGTTTAGAAGGAACCACAACAAAAGGAATTTGACCTTCTTTCTTGTCACAGTGAACAGAAGGTGTGACAAGAAATATCCATTCATTTTCATTGTTTCTGGCTTTTGGTGGGACTCCCTAACTTACCAAAGGGGAATAAATTGCTCAAGTAGTTGGAAGTATTTTTAAGAAGTGTTTTCTCAACTAGATCCAACAATTTTGCACTGGCAGAATGAGCTCTCACATGCTTTTAGGTGCCGATATAGCTACCAACACAGTTTACTTTGCTTTTCTGCTCGTGATGAGCAGTCTTTTTGAGGCTGCAGAGAAGTTATTGCACCTGTGTCTACTATTACCTTCTCTGTCTGACTCTACTATTGCCTTCTCTTCAAGCCTGTCAAACTGTTATGACCTAGCAATAATTTGGTTTTCAGATCCCAATCTTACTATTTTCCAGTAAATATGAGGTCCGAAAACTATGGTCATAGCACTCATTGCCTGCAAGAACCTCTGATGCTTGCAGGTGAAGAAAAAATGAGAGTGGGAACAAATAAGGAGAGAAAAACATCTTACTATTCATGCCAAAGGATAGTGTATTTGCTTACAGGATTATTGCCCAAGACACCTAAGTGTTGAGGAATGCTACCTCAGAGCACTGGGAAATGAAAACTGTTGACTGGATAGCATCAGTCTCAGCTGTGGTGTAGTCCGAAATGTTTTGGCAGCCCACTTAAATCTGTGAAATCACGATTATGTATACATCACAATAGAAGCATAGAAAATCTGTCTTGTAACAGAAACTGAGTCATTATACATCTTAGAAACATTTATCCAGATTTACAGTATTTGTGTTTCATAAATCAAAGTCTTTGGGTAATTCTTAAATCTTACTGGCAACTGCAGTACCTTGCCATTTACATGGGTCACTAGATTTGTTCCATATACCATAGGAAAATTTGTAAGTGTCTCTGCCTTAGAATCCATAAAAAAAAGTTTTTCTAGGACTGACTTAATGTAAAACCTGTGCATGTGGAGTTTGAAGTAGACATAAAAGAATCATTCTACTTACTGTTTTGTTTACCATCCCTTTAAAACAACAATAAATCGAAATTAAAGAAAAAAAAAATTGTTCATCGCAGTGTTGTGAACTGTTTGCCTGGAGTATATTCCGAAAGTACGCAGTAACAGCAATCCTAAATTCACCCTGAAAATACGATGCTTCCTTCCATCTTTGATAAGATTTTAGTCTAAACAGCAAGGTAAGTTAACTGCATAAGGCTCCAGCTCAGTAGGGTGCTTAAGCATATGGCTAGCTTCACACCTGGGAGGGAAACAGGCAGTTTTCTGAGGACCAAACTAGTTAATTTTTCTCCTTCTCTTTCCTACAGTTATGTAACTTACAATGTTATGTGAGACTGCATTTTTAAAGATTGAAGAGCAGTGCCACACAGAATTTACAAAACTGTAGTGCAGGGACAAACCTTTTCCTTGACTAAAACTTGCCATGGGATCTTGAATAGGCATATCAAGTGAATTGGAGGATCTCCATTTTAGAAGCGTCCTGTGACATCAAATGGTAAACAGAAATGCAGTGTATCTGCCTTGGGTGAAGAACTGAATCTAATTTTGTGAGTTTTCAAAGCTATAATTCCAGAGAGTCTATATAATTCAAAACAGAACCGTTCTATCTAATATGACATAAATGTGTAGTGTACTGCATTAATGTAAAAAGTATCTAAGTACAGCACAATATATTTTCATGGGTTTGCTGTTTTTTGTTTTGTTTTTTTTGTTGTTGTTGTTTTGGTTTTATGTCTAAGGGTGTGCCATTAGTGACCATTTAGTTTTTATTTCAGTATGGAATGCAGATGATTTTGAAGATGCTGATATGAAAGCATCTGTCTAAAGGTAGATACATGCAACAATGACTTCAGTTATTTACTAGATTGTGACAAGATTACAGCAGTGCATTACCTTAGAGTATTATTTTCAAAAGCATTACTGTACATCTATGGCAAAATACAGTGTAGATTTTATATTGAGTCAATGAATGAGCTGTCAGCAAAGTATTTCTTAATTGTGCCTAAGCTCTTGGAAAGAACAGAAAGAATAGTGCAAGTATCTTCTTTTCAAGCTTTTCTGCCAATAATAGTTATGCGGTGCCACAATTTAAATACTGCTCTTTAGCTTTTACGGGTTTTTGCAGAAAATAATTGCAAAAGCATGTAAATGTCTTACTTCCTTCATAAGCCTTTGAAAATAACCCTCCTGGGTCTCTTGCCTTTTGCTCTCAGCTCTGAATGGCACTCCAGGGAGTTGGCATCTCTTATCAGAAATGAGCAGCCAGGCAAGGGGCAGCCAGCATATTGAGAGACCATAATAGCATGTTGGTCAAGGGCATCAGACAGGTACTGAAAGGTCTCTTGTTGTGTTAAACAAATGCTATTTCCTTCCTGGCTTAAGTGGGAGCTAATTTTTTTGTAAGCTTCTCTTTTGGCAAAAGAACAATAGGGATAAATAAGGCAACCTTTCCAGTGAAAGATATGCATTAGATTATCATAAATCCACAGATAAAAAGTGCAGTGGTCAATGAGAACAGGCGTGGTAAGATTAAATAAAAGGACTAATTGAAAGTGGTGTCCCATGGCAGACAGAGGATTGACACAGTATTGAATAGATGTAACCATGGACTAAACAGAAGGGGGAAAAATACAATGCACAGTACTTTTTTCAGAGGTTACAATTCTGTTTGTACTGGTGACTGAACAGTTTTTGTGTGTTGTGGGAATAAGAGAAACCTAAAAATATATTTTTTTCTGTGCTTTAGAAGGTTGGAAATTGGTTGGTAACACTTAATTACATACCAGTAAAACTTTAGGATGCTTTAGGAATCCATTATTATAGCCTTTTAATTAAGAAATCAGAGACCTGAGGTAGAGATGTGCTTCTAAGAATTAAATACAATTGTTGGCAGAACATCAATTAATCAAATGTATCCTGAGACTCTCAACTGAAGATTTTCCTTCTGTGTTGCTGAATGTTTAGTACATATTATTAGGTTTTGTACTTTTAAATCTTGTAAACTCAGTGTTCTCTCACAATTCTCTCACCTTCATGTAAACTCTTCTGAACTTTTCTGTGTGTCTTGTGGTGATTCAGCAAATGTCAGAATTTATTTTAGTGAAGTTTCATGCAAATATCTAGGTGGATGAAAACACTCCTATCCTGATTTTCTTTGTGAGGAATGGTACCTGTTTGGTTGGTTAGCTTCATTCTGTTTAATGGCTGAGTCTGGGAAGCAAATGGAAAGATTACCTCTTGGGCTTTTTTTGCCTGCTGTACTCTGTGCTGGGAAAAAAACACTGGAGAAAGAGAGGAGACTGTTGTCTTCCCTAAGCAGTCAAGAGCACTCGGGAACTATATAGAGTGCTGGATGGTGCAACCAGAAGGGAACTTTGGAGCAGGAACTGGGACTGGCACAGTCCTATAAACAGCGGGGAGCACACATGACGAGGCTGCAGAGGGGAGGAGGAAAAGGCATGTGTGTATCAGAGCTTGTTGCAACTGAGGAAGCTGTTGAAAGCTGACAGGCTAAAATTTAGCGGAGCTGAAGGAAGGACCTGCTGAGCAAGGGTAAAGTGAGCAGTGAAGATTGATTTCTCAAGTCTTTTTTACTTTAACCTGTATGTTACATACTTAACAATAACATAACAGTAACATACTTAACAAAGTATGTTTTATTAATACTTAGGCGTTTAAAATCTTTTTTGCTGTCTGCAATGTACCCATCTTAAAGGAAAATTACAGGCCAATCCAACTCAAAGCTCTCTAGTTATCTTGAGGTCTCATCATTTGGCTATCTGGAATTTCATTTACGTGAAGGTTTCTCATTTATCGCAGTACTGTTGCGTTATTTACCTGTATCTGCAGCAGGTGTACTGGTTTTGATAAGAGTTAATTTTCTTCATAGTAGTTAGTATGGTGCTGTGTTTTGGGTTTGTGATGAAAACAGTGTTAGTAACACTATGCTTTAGTTGTTGCTGAGCAGTACTTGCACACAGTCGAGTCCTTTTCTGCTTCTTGTGCTGCCCCAACATCAAGCAGGCTGGGGCTGCACGGGAAGCTGAGAAGGGACACAGCAAGGACAGCTGAGCCCAACTGACCAGAGGGATATTCCATGCCACGTGACATGGTGCTCATCAATAAAAACTAGAGGAAAAGGGAGCAGGGCATTTGCCAGGGCTGCGGTTGCTCAGGGACGGGATGGGCCTTGTTTGACTGGTGGTAAACAATTGTGTTTTTTGCATGGCTTTTTTTTTTTTTCTTGGTTTTGTTTTTCTTTGCTGTGGTGTTTTCTTGTTTGTTTTCCAACTTAGTAAATTGTCTTTATCTTTACCCATGAGTCTTCCAACATTTGCCCTTCTGATTCTCTTCCCCTATCTGGCGTGGGGACAGTGAGCAAGCAGCTTTGTGGCACTAGCTGTGTACAGGGATTAAACAAAACACAAAAGCAGGGTATAACTTCAGTAATATACTATCATGTAATTCCTGAACTGCTGAGGTATGACAAATTTGTGGTAGAAAATACACAATGTGATTGTTGTGTGGGTAATTTATAACATTAAACTGTAAGAAGCTTTTCCTGGTCCAGAAACTTTTGTGTTGTAGCTCGTTTCATTCATTCTCTGTTTGAGTGAATTCAAATTCTAGGATGATCTTGAGGTAAGAAATATTTCTAGCAGAATTTGAGGCTTAGTGCATTGGAAAGGATTTTCTTTACCAGACCATAACTCAGTTGATAGAGGTTGCTCTACTGTAAAGTATTGATGTCTTGGGATAATGTTTTAGCAACGTCAGGGAAATAGAGGCAGTGGGAATTCAGCTCTGTGAGTCACTAGCAACATTTAATATTCATACCTGCATAATCTAGGAACAGGGGCCATCACTCGTGAAGTCAGTTGCCCAAATGAAGCAGTTAAGTGATGAGCTGTTAACTTAAGGAAGGCTGGACCTCTTTTTGGTTATCATTGAAAAGGCACTCTTTTCAAGAGCAAGTGAAGACTGCTAGTATCAGGATAATAATTTGAAACTATTTAGTGAGTATAGGATGAAATTAAACTTTAGATTCTGTTTGTCCCTTTTTTCTCCTCTGTTCTTCTTCCTTTTGGTTTCCACCCACATTCTTCCACAAAGAGAAGGAAGGTTTTTCAATCCTGTATTTGTACTGAAGAGTCTTGAGATATCATAGACTGAATACCCACGCATTTGCTGTCAGATGCCATACAATGAGTAAGGCATGAAAATTTTAAGTGAATCAAGACAATTTACTCTGTCTGTTCATTTTTAGATATGTAACTCCTTTCCTATTACCCCTCCCTGTGAAATCATTGAAATGTTATTCACCCTCGCCCATGGGTAACAAATTTTTAATAGTACTATTAAACAAAGTTCAACATTACTTTAAATCATCTTTAGCTGGATTTTAGGGTAAGGCCAAATATAAATAATAAAAAGGGGAGATTTTAGGATAATTTCTCTATGTTGAACAAGAAGCACTTTGTGAGGGACTTTATGGAAGATGAGCAAATTTTCCAGTAATAGGTAAAAGTAGCAGTTTAAATTTGCTAAGGTTTTTGTATGATGATATTTTCTGTTTCTCAGAAAACTGTAGCAAGGAAAATGGTAGTTATGGATGTTACAGATTCCAAATTAGTTTCCTCTGTTTTCCTTAGAATCTAAATACTGACAAAGATTTACTATACTTGCCTGGTGTCTTGCTGAATACGTCTTCATGTCTCTGCTTTGATAGATGACACATCCAGGCTATGATCTGGTAGGCTACTAACAAAAGCTAATGCGTGGCATAGTTACGTTAAATGAAGTTGGGAACTGTTATGGAACATTGAACAACAGATATCAATGGCAAAAGTTTTCTTTGAGATTCACCCAATGTTTCCTTGCCTGCTACTTAAGTGAGATATTTCTTCTAACAAAAATTGGCTGCAAAGAAAAAGGGGAAAAATGTTAAAGCGTTTAGCAGGTTACTGTCATTTTTTTTAGGCTTTTTCTCACAGGTTAAACAAGATTGTTTCATTGCTGTCCTTTGGACTCCATCCAGTTCATTTCCTGATGCCCCGAGCTGAGCTGGGTGCTCATTGACCCCCCCATGCTGCGGGGAAGGGGACGGTGTCTGGCCCCCAGCAGCCACCGCTGCTGCCAGCGCCTCTTGAGGCCTGGGGTGCAGCCAGGGATGGCTGCAGCCTCGTCGTCACTGTCATGAGTGGGTGGACAACGAGCAATAGTACAAATGGGCATGCTCAAATTTGAGTTGATCATTCTGATCAATACCAGACTCATCTGCCTGGTTTATTTTCATATGTTGGCTTGATGGACGTGTATAGATCCTGTCATCTTTAGTTTTTAACATTATTGTTTTAACTAATGCTTGGAGTCCTTAACCTGAAATTGGTGTGTGTCTTCGAGCTTGAGGTAAAAGCAGTTAAGATAATTCTGAGAAAGAAGCTAACAAAAAAAATACATATTTTTTACTTGACAAAAATACTGCGTCACCTCTTCCTCAAAAATGTTTTTGCAGAATAATAGTTTTTGTGCCAGGGCTTACCTTCAGCCATCCTCATTAAAAACTGGCCTGAATGTGACTAAGTTCAGTTTTATGTAGATTACAAGTTTATACTGAGGTAATATTAAAAAGCAATTTGATGGCTGTGGTGAAGGTAGGCATGGGGACGGAGAGCCTTTACATCCTGTGACAACAAACCCACCACGCTGCTCACATAGTGGTAGTGACCAAAAGACTGCGTTAAAATACAGGAGGGCCGAGAGCCTGGTGTAGGTGTCATGGATTAAAGCGGAGGAATAGGCCTGGAGGTGCCCTGGACATAATCGGCAGGATTTTAGTGTCAGGGGCACGGCCCGGGGGCTCTGCATCAGTCCCAGCCAGTTCCACAGCGGGCTCCCCGACACCCAGGCACCCCAGTGCAACAGCCAGAGGGACGTACTGCAGCTCCGAGGAAGCCCAGAGGGACGTACTGCCCCGAGGAAGTGTGCAGGAAGGGCCAGCAGCTGGGGGCGGGCAGGAGGCACAAAGGGCAGCACACAAGGTGAGGCAGGAGGAGGTACGCTGGGGGGTGGCTGTGGAAGCTCCCATGCCAGAGCACTTGAAAAGAGTAAGAAACAAGGAGCTGCCCAAAGGGAAAACTGCTATTCAGTGCCCCCCTGCTTCTGGTTATGCTTGGTACGGCTCCTCCCTCCTCACACTTTCACCCTGCTCCAGCCCGGGTCCTCTCTGCGGGCTGTGGCCCTCCTCACAGGAGCAGGATTTCCTGGGCTCTCCGGGGGCTGCAGTCCCTGTCAGGAATATCCTGACGGATCCCTGTCACGAAGTGCTCCAGCACAGGTCTTCTGTGGGCTGTAAGGGAATCTCTGCTCTGCCATGGAGCAGCTCCTCCTCCTCCTCCTCCTCCTTTCTCTGACCTCTTTGCTTCTCGCTCTTTTTGTTCCCTCCTCTGCTCTCCCGCAACTGTTTTCTGCCCTCTGCCACCATCTTGGCTGAGGGGCTCGGCTGTGCCCATAGGGGGTCTGTCGAGGAGGTGGCTGGAACCGGCTGCATCTGGCACAGGGCAGCCCCTGGACTCCTCTCACAGAGGCTGCCCTGCAGCCCCCCCCACTTTGCCACGGACACCTAGTACAGCTCTTTAGAAAGTGAATGGTGAATTAGCAAAGGTCCCTTATTCTCCAGGTCTGCTGCAAAATTCCTAACATGCTCTCCTCTTCTAGTGGTGGACCTTGATGCAAGGGATGACCGCTCCTGTTCAGAGGGCAGTCTTTCTGATGAACCTCAGGCAGCATACGGGCCTGTGCTACAGGAAGCAGCCCTGTTCTGTTTCTGGCTCCACATGTGGCCCTCGGGCTGGGGATAGCAGCACGCAGGAACTGCTTGCTTAGGGGACCAGGAAAGTAATACATAAAAGACTGTCCTGAAGGACTGCCAGAGATACCACGTCTGGGACCTTGAGGAGACCTGAGAAGGATTTCCTCTGTCTACATCCAGGCAGGATATGCCATTTCAGTAGAGTTCTGATCTAAGAGTTCTGAATCAGCTGACAAGCATATATATGTATTTTGGAAAACAAAAGGCAGAGCAGTAAAATCTTTCCCTCCAAAACCATGAGAAAGTTGAAAGCAAAATGTTCGTTAGAGGGCCAGTAATTTTTTTTTTTTTTCCCTTGCACTGATTGTTCTGAAGACAGTCAGAGCAGGAGTGTCTACAAATTATCATTCTGTATTGTTCACACAAGTATGAATCTGTATTTTTTCAGGGATTGTGTTCAGAATGTGACTGTATCCACAGCTAAGAAATAGAAATGACAGATTTGTAGCAGAATCGTCTACTTCTGGTGAACAAAGACAAAAGCAAAGATGCACATGTATTGGAGATGAGTGTTGGCATCAAGACAGCTATCAGTGTCAGTGCTATGTCATTTTTATATTGGGCAGTTAGGCAAATTGTGTTGACTTAGTACCATGTAGTAACATTCCAGGAAGAATTTGAGCATGATGCATATTGGGATTGAGGTTTATAGTCCTAGCTCTCTGGGTCATGCAGTTTCTGTCTAACCAGTAGCTGATTCTCATCAGTGAAAGGGTATCTGAAATAAATGCAAGTATACTTAGTAGTTACTGTTTCTATTTGTTGTTGCTGCTTTAAGATTTTAATTTCTGCTAATAATAAATGAAGAATATACGGGACTAATTTTGCTGCTGAGAAAGCATCTATATTGCTGTCACCTTTGTTGATAAATGCATTGATACTGTATGTGTTGCAGCTTAGTCCCTGGAAGTGATTCTTCCTCGTTAGGTAAAAGGAGGATTGACCCAGCTAGTACTTGTATGTGGCCTCTACATGATAATTTAACAGAAGACTGACACCTTTGAAAACAAACCTCAGCAATCTTTTTCAACTTATGCTTGTCTGTGCATTCCCTTTTTTATGATTATTTTTTTAGTGCTACTGTTACAAAGAATAGAAAATGTCAAGATGACAAGCAATATAAACCATTCAATTGTCTTAGAGTTATATGGAAAAGGAAGTGTGGAATAAAATGTAATGTGATTCGTAAGGTCTTGTACACTAATAACTTCTATGAATACTTTATAGGAGGTCTCCTTTTTTTAGTTTTATTCTGTGTGGTATCAGTACAAATATTACGAATATTTCAGGCTAGAATTTGCTTTTTCTTTAGTTTCATGATTCTAAATTGCTTAAAACAAAAAACAAAACAACCAACAACATACAAACCCTACAAAATTGCAGATACAGTGTACAGTAAAAGAAAGTTCTTTCTGATCTTCCCTAGCTATGGATACTTGAGTTTGTAGTCTTCTAAGCAGTAATCTAATCTAGGAAAAATCTTTAGATCAACTTTTACCAGAGGGGGAAAAAGCTTTGTGTGGAATAAAAGTATGCGCACAGCGAGTTAGTGCAGAATTAGTTATTGCATTTTCGATTCTCACCATCCCTTTTGTTATACCAGCTTCCCTCTGTAGGCATTTTTAACAGAGGGATAATTTTTTAAGGATGTAACTCAGTTTTCAAAGGGGAATAGAATTTAACAGTACATGTGTCATTACAGTTTGTGAGCTGCATGTAAAGAGAGTGAGAGTTTTATGGCTTAAATTTTTAATGCAGCTGTGTTTAAAATAAATGTCTTTTATATTCTGCTGCAACATCAGTTTTATATCATGTGAAACAAAGCTATTCTACTTTCTATTTAGGCATATTCCTAGCTATTGTTAAAAATAACATGTTTTAAGCCACATCATGTGACCAAATGCACTATTGGTCGTAACACTTTCTTCAAGCTACTTTCTGGAAAATAAGACTATTTCTTGTTACATGAACCTATGTATGCAACTAGTTTATGCATTGTTTCTGCGCGCCTTTTTCACCCATATTTTCATCCTTATTTTTTCCATCAGAAAGGAGAGCCGAACTGCAGTGTTCTTTCTCCAGAAACCACAGAGCAGCTGACCTTTGAGATTCCTCTGAATGATTCTGGCTCTGCTGGACTTGGTGTGAGCTTAAAAGGCAACAAATCTCGGGAGACTGGAGCTGATCTTGGGATTTTCATCAAATCCGTTATTCACGGAGGTGCTGCTTTTAAGGTATGGAATAAACAGATCAGACTGGTTTCATTAGAATTCTGTCAGGTGTATGTTCAGTCCTGAATCTGGTTGATAAGTATTGTAGGAATGAGTAACTTTTTGTCACTTGTTTAGTTGAACTGCAAATCTACTAATATTTTATTCCAAGATTCTGGTGTCAAGTGCATGGCAAGGTTTGTCCCGAGGACAGTGAATTGAAGCTGACGTTGTGGGGCATTTGGATACTGCAGGAATGGCAAGGGGGGGGATTTGACACTGCTTCCCAGCTTCTCCACAGCCCACAGAAGGGAATGGGAAAGTTTGCTGTGCTGCTAGACTCGGTGACAGAAGTTAGATATCTACATTTATTCTTCACTCTGCCCTGCTTCTGGTCTTCCCCAAGTGATACAGGCAGACCTATAAAACAAGGAAAAGAAAAACTAATGTATGAAAAATAGTAATTGGCAATTCTGTGAGTTCAAGAATTATGTATTTGCCCTGTAAATAAAAAGCTTGCTCACCATTTTCTTTTTTATTCAAAATATTTTAACCATTGTAGTCAGTGTGACTTAGCTGAGCCGGCATCAGTTGTGCAGAAGTTAACAATTGTTCCTGAGGTGGAATGAATTGGTAAGGGACAGTGTTACGAAATGTTCTGCTCCCTCTGTATGAAGACTGCTGTACATTTCAGATTAAAAAGTATTTGAATTACTTTCTAAGCTTTAGGAGATCTGTTGACTGCATTTTTTTTTCCAGATAAAACTTGAAAAATAACTTTCCTGAAATAATTTAAAACAAAAAAAGTCTTAGTTTCTAGGACAAGTATATGTAGCTGTTGTGGATCCATAACGTAATTTTTTTCTCTTGTGTTATCTCAGCAATTCCTTGCAGTTCTCTTTTCTGTAAAAATACCTTCTAATTCAGTTTATGTAAATTCCTTTACTGACATCAGCCTGCTGAGTAAGACAATTCACAGCATTAAAACTTTCATGATCATCTATTTACAGCAGCTGGTAAATAGCAGTAATCAAGGCTTTAGCTTTGATATGAATGTTTAATACTTTTCTACTCCTATTATTTACCTGTCCTAGTCCCACAGTTATTTCAAAGCTTGGATCTTCTCAAGTATTACGGAGCCTGGTACATGCAGTGCAGAGCAGTGTCTGTAGTTAACTTCGGGGCTAGTGACAAGTGAGTAAACTAATCTACTTGGTGTATATCAGAACTGACTTAAGGTGCGATTGGCCAAATTAGAGCTGCATGAACTCAGTTTACATGCAAGGCCACTATGGCGTACAACTCATTTTACCATGGAAATGAGGTTGCTCTCCTTGCTTTCCCAGCTCTGTGTTCCCTGACACGTGTCCACACCAGCTGCAATGAGTAAGCTCGTTGTTTTGACTAGCAAGGCTTGTGGAGCCACGTCTCAGCAGCATTAGTGGGTTGGCCACCTGACTAGCATTGCTGTGTCAGAGATGCATAAGCCAACTCTTTCAAACTTGCTCTGTTAACCACTCTCTGTTCTCCCATTGTTACTCCAGAGCAGTTAATTTTGGCTTGAGGGGTCTGCAGATTAATAAAGCAGGGCTTCCTTGCCGGTGTCTAGGTAAGTGGGCAGCTGGCAGTTAGTCACCATGACTGGAAGGTTATTTTGTCTCGTGATAAACTGCGGTCCTGTAACCTATTCTCTGTACTCCCTCGTAACCCTTTCACCAGTTGGAGCTGTGTAGTAATAGATCTGAGTGTAGGCTCCAGAGCAAATGAGAGAGTAGCTGAGGCTCTAGCTTTAACCATGCAGTCAGTCATTTTGGCACTGTCTTAAGAATCATGGTTTATTGTTGCACATGCACAGAAAACAGCTGTCTTTCTCCTGTCTAATGACCTTTATATAGAGCAAAACATAATCAGTGGGTATTAAGAATTAATAAAATTTCTTATATCAATTTTAAAAGTGTGCATACATTTGTGCATAAATATTTAAATGTGTCCTTATTGTCCTTATTTTAAAAGCCTTCTTGTAACAAGTTTTTAAATACAGAGCCTTTCTTTGCAGCTGGTAGTTGTCCAGAGTGTTTTCCAATGCTATTTCTTTGTAATTGTCTCTGAAATTAAGTATTTTGGATTTAGGCATGTGCATTTGCTTTTCAGTGTATGAAGTTTTCTTGGGAAAGCATAACATGGGGAAATGATAATGCTTATTGAGATGAGATTTCTCTCACTATTTCTCAATTCTACATTTAGAGTTTAAAATCTGCTCCGATAGCACTGTTAGATGCTAATATGATGATATTGGGGGTGGTGGGGAGGGAGCAGCTTTGCCCCTTTGTCCATACGTCCAACACTTGTTTACAAAAGAAAACTAAATACATGGAAGATGAGCACATTTGCTTCATTGCTGAAGTAAATGTTCAGCCCCTCTAATACTATATAAAGGTATTTGATACATTAAATTTCTTTTGCTGAAGTGTGCTTTTTATAATGAAGAGTTTTTTTATAAGATGCAGACAATTTTGAATGGTTAGTTATCGGACCGAACAGAAGTTGTGAAGAGAGCCCACCATTTTTAGCGTGTTTTTTTTGTTTGTTTTCTTTTGCTTTGTTTAGAAATGTTAACAGATTAGCCTAGCTCTGATGTATTAGTGGTATTGCAAAGCTCAGTAAGGGGTTTGAAAAATTGAAAAATGTGAGGGAAAAATGGAAGTCTTTAATTCTGTACTTCAGTTTTGTTTTTTTTTTCTGCTAGTTTAAGATTTTAGAAAATACCAACCCTTTTTTGAGTCATACATGCTACAGTAAGCTAGTGTGAAGCCAGTGGCTACTCCACCTGCAGAACCCAACAAAGTAAAAATGCCTTAGTATTCTTAGTTGGTATTTTAATACTGTATCCTGCAGGATTCAGATACAGTTACTTTTGCTGATTGACTCATTGTGTCCTGTCTTAACCTCCTGGTGTAATTTTTAAAGTGTGTTTTTCATCATTTCTAAGAAAGGGGTTACCAGGGTACTTTATATTTGTGATTACGCGGAGCTTTTCATGTGAGGAAAACTGAGTATTTAACTGAGTTTGAATACAACATCTTTCCCCACAACTTCAGGGCTTTCAGCCTTGTTCATCTTGAGACACCCTGGCTTTTCACTTGAGGTGAATTCCTGATGATCAGGTACTTGCTGTCTACTGCAGCTGTAATGCAGCAGAGCCATTATTAGAAATAATGGAATGTTTTCTACGTGCGCATTTGTTCAAATCAAACGTGGTGTAGCTTGAACTTCCTTGGGGCTTCTGAATGCTATTGCAGTAAACATTGCTTGTTGTGTGCAGTGGATGGTGACTTGGATAATTCCAATAAAGGCTATCAAGGAATTCCTTCTGAGAGAAATGTCACTGATGTGTTAAGGGAAATAACTAGGTATGCTTTGATTAAAAACATAACTCCATAAGGAACGTGGCTTTATATCTCCCTGCTCTACTGTAAAAGTACAAAAGTCTTGTGTCTGAATATGGGAGCCATGTGGTGGTAGGTTTTACCCCTTGCTATGAGTCTCTACACAAACCCCACTTATTGAATAAGCTAGGGAACAGTAACTTCACGCTTTATTAGAGTCGCTCACTTGCAGTTTCAGAGATGGCATTTGAAAACTGTTTTGCTGAAATGCCAAATGTTGTTTTTCTACTCAGAAGCCACAAAGAAGCCTACCTTTCAGAGATGAAAGAAAAAATGTGTTAAAACAACATTTAGCTTGTTTTGAGCCAAGCAGATTGTCTTGCAGTTCAGTCTTCTAAACCAGGCCATAACACTAGTGATGTGAAAATCTGTGTTTGGAAACTGTTTAGACATTGGGTTTTTTTAGTCTTTAAAACAGCAAAAAGTTTTTCTATTAAATACCTTCTACCTTAGCATGTGTGAAAAGTGTTCAACTGTCTTCCAGTCCTACCTTGTACAGGTGGCTTCGCAAGTGCAGTTGATCAGCATTTATTAAGCTCATATGCCTTTTTTCACTCATCATAAAAGTTGAATTTTGCATTTAAGTGGAGCATGTTACAGAGTGGGAAGAAGGGAGAGGCATCAAAAGTTCTTTAAGAACTGATATTATTAAAATGTAAAAAAAAAAAAAATAAAAACTTTCATACAAAAGTATTATAAGGGAAATTAAAAACCAGGCCAGTTTGGAGGTTTCTCAGACTGCAGTGATTCATTTGAAAATATGCATTGTGTTCAGTACAGTCATATAATATATAGATGTATATATAAAATGTAGTCATGACAAGATGCATTTGACCATGTATTTGTATATACTTTAGTAAGAAGCTTTAAAAGAGATATTTACACGTGAGTGTTTATCCACAGAAAGGAGAAAAAGTAATTCAGGAGCCTGTGGGACCATAGCAGGAGGACATGAGGACCTGTAAAATTTTCAGTCTTACAGAAATTTGCGAAAACTAAAATCCTCTTTCCTAAAACTCCTGTTGCCATGAATGACTCCATTCATTTCAGCAAATTTTGATAGATCACAAAGGAGTACAACATGTGCAAGTAATAAAACTTCCTGCTCAGCAATGTTAACTCTTTTCTCCCTAAACTTTAGCATATGTGATGGCATCATTTTGTATGTAAAAAAAGGGTGGAGTTAACCTATTGACTTTGGTTGTATGTAAATTTATATTGGCGTGAAACATTCAACACAAAAGTGGGAGAGGTTTTTCCTTTCCAAATGATATTGCTGTTTCCTGATCTGCTGTTACTCCATTCCCATACTCATCCCAGAAAAGCTGTATTTCTGTTCATCATCCTTCATTTCATCTTCAGTTCTGTCTTTCCATCTCTGTGCCTTTCCTGGTTTATTTTTGATGCTGCTCTCTGCTGTTGTTCTTCAGGTCTGTGGCACCTCTTGCTATTCAGGCTCTGCTGTGGTGATGTTAATGACACTGAGTTCCAATTAAAATATTACTTAAGCAGGCTGGGTTTGTCACAGCTACGGTAACTCACTTTAGCACAAATGCCTTAGACTTGGCAGCAATAGCAGAATAGTTAATTGAACATCTTAGTGATAGAAAAAATAGAAATTGGAAAGTATATATATTTTGGATTACTCAAATGCATGAAAAATGTAAACAATTCAGATGAGTGCCTTATGCGGAGTGTCTAATGTACCTATGATTGAATCAGATTCATTTTAACCAAGATAATGTTTTTCTGTGCAAGTTCTTCTCCTGCTGTTCTTTCTTCACTTCCCTTCTATATTGGATTTCTTCAGTCTCTTTCTGATAATTGTGAACTTGACAAGCTTTAAAAGAAACTCGTCTCTTAATTAAATAGACCTTATTTTCTTGTTAAAGAGCAAAGTCTGCAGCATGTGCTTTTATGAAAAGAAATAAACACAGACTATACTGACAATACCAATAGGACTCCTAAATCACAAAATGGCAGTGTCCACAATTTTATTACACCCACAAATGTCAGTTAACCTTGGCAATGAAACTGAACAACTTTCTTTAGAGCACAAGCTACTTGATATGGCTCAACCCCAATTTTGTTATTGGCAGCAGGTTTGGATGTTAAAACACGTGAACAGCATTAATTAAAATATGGATGCTTAATTCTTAGTGACCATTTTGAACTGACAACACTATCCATATGGTGGCACAGTAATTGTGACAAGGTAAATACTTGTGAGAGTGTAAGACAATTTTGAAGCTGTCTTTTTCTTACCGCCCTAATAACAGATAACAGCAAATGTAAAATACATTGCAATATTCCTTCACAATTGCACTGCAAATACTGCTTTGGTGTGGGTCCTTTTAACTAACCAGAAGCTCCTTTTCCTGTTTTCCTTTTTTTTAATTTTTTTGGACTGATGCAAATTAAATTGCACGTGCAAGAAAAGCAGCAGCATGTGCGTGTACTTCTGTGTTTGTAATTGCATTGTGAACTCTTCCCAAAATGTAGTAAATGTAACAAGAAATTGGTCAGTTAATGGACACGGAGATTTTTTTTTCCAACGACCTGGTACTATGCAGTTTCTCATTTCTTATGTTTCAGAAAGCATCGTCTGATTATCTGCATCTTTATTTCCTGTATATAGCACCTCTGCCTAATAATTCTTGATTTTTTAATTTTGTTTGTTTGTTTTGATTGTAGGATGGTCGTTTGCGAGTAAATGATCAGCTTGTTGCTGTAAATGGGGAGTCACTTCTGGGCAAGTCGAATCACGAGGCTATGGAGACACTGAGGCGCTCCATGTCCATGGAGGGGAACATTCGTGGGAGGATCCAGCTAGTAGTTCTTCGGAGACTAGAGGCACAAACAGAGGTGAAGCAATAAGTGTATTTATTAGATAAATGACTTTGTGATCTTAGTGTTTTTGCATAGAGGAGATGATGGCTAAATTCTTGGTCGCAGAGAGCTCATCCTGGCAGAATGAATTCCTGGCTTCCTGGAGTCAGGATTCACACAGTACTTCTGTTTGACATCTCCTGGGTTGCTGTTCCTGTTGAGACCAGGCTAAAAGTTGCCTCTTATCTTAATTTGCTGTTCTGACAAGTTTTAGAACAAAAGCAAACATGATCCCAAGAAGGATTAGTAAGGATTAATGTGTTGGTGCAGTTTTGACTATCTGTTACCTCCTCAGGGCAACAGTAGAGATACAGATGATTTGAATTCTTCTGATTTCATTTGTTGTTATAATCACGGTTCTCAATGTGACTTGGATTTTACTTCACTCTTGCTTTTTCATTTTCAATAGTATTTTAATTCACTCCCTGTTTTTGTGTTCTTGATTACATTTGTTTTCCCTCCTGCATGTGCACATACACAGGCTCTTTCTCCATCTTCTTATACACATAGATAGATGTGTATATATGTATACTGGCTACTCTAACTACTCATCCCGGTTTTAATTTTGACACTTGAGTAAATATTTTAATAGGTTTTCAACATCTGTGCAGTTCCTTAGAATAAAAGTACAGATAGATTTGTGGTATAAAAGTTTTTAAAAAATCCCATTACAGAATTCCAAGAGATGATTTTAAGCTTTTTATTTAATAAGCATTGCTGAAACATTTTTAAATGTTGAGAACAATCCCATTTTTAAGTGTGTTCACATAAAATACAGAGCGGGAGGGCCAAGAGCCTTGTAGTATAATTAACTCTTAACATTTTCCTGGTAATAGATCTATTTGATTTACTACCATCATTGATTGAGAATTATATTTAGAAGAATATTACTTGCTGAACATTATGCTTATAGTTGGGAGGATGGTTTGCATAGGGGCCTCTATCAATCTTGCCAGGAAAATATGAAAAACATTCATTAGTAATTCTGGAATATTTTATAGGAAAACACATTGTTGCTTTCCTTTTCTGTGTGACATAGCATTATCTTGTAAGGAGGAATTAAAAAGCACGTGTTGCATTTACTATGCATTCTTGTGACGTAAGAAAGATAGCTCACCTTCAAATAAAGCACGCTCTTACAAGTTTTCTTCATTTAGCAAAGGCTAAATTTTTGGAAAAAAAAAAAGCTGCAGCACACTTCCAGTCAAACATCTGATTGATCTAATAAAAATGAGGCTGCTTTTTATAGTTAAGTGTATAGTTTTGTATATTATCCAGATGTATGGAAAAGGTAAATAATCTCGACTCGCCCTATGAAGGACGCATGATGAGGTCTTGATTGAATCAAATTCATTTTAGACAAAAATTAATTTTTATAGGCTAGTCTTTAGGTTCAATTGTAATTCCATTTGAGCCTGGATACCGTAGCAGAAACAAGTTGTTGCCCATTCTTTCCCCCAGACAGCTTCCTGAGTACTGCATCTCAGTTGGTAGAAACAGAATACGTTTAGAAATGCATTATTGTTTTTATTGGTCAGGACACTAATGGAGGTCTTCCATGACAGATATGTTTTATAAGCTGAATACTCTAATTAGGCTGGTTACTGATCAGTTGTTAGGATATTGATTGTGTCATTTATCAAAGAGCTGGAAAAGCGGATTTGTTGTTGTTAATTTAAGGCTCCCTATCCCACTGGGTACAAGTCTTCGGTGTAGTAGTAGTTTGGCTGTTGCAAGGCTTAATTTAGCTAGCAGTATACATGAGAAAGTAGTAAACGTGGACCTTGCAATGTAAGGAATCTTATGTAAACTAAAGAATTTCCAGTAAGGAGAAGGAACATAATTGTCAGTATGCGGTGCATGCGTGTTTCTGTACAAAGCCTTTTCAAATGGCTCGTGCTGCACTAAGAGGGAGGGGAGAATGTTGCGTGTGCTGCCTGTCCACCGAGACTACGTCTGTAGCCGTATTGTCACCGTGAGCATCCCAGCGTTGGTTTGTGTTCTGAGCTGAGGTGCATATTTTGGCATTTATTTATTTATTTATTAATTATTATTCAGGAGCTTGAAAGGCAGGTTGCAAGTGATTTAACACACCTTTCTTATGCACTGGTTTGCAGGCAATCACTTGCCAACGCATTGGACATATTGTATGATTGTACAAATAAATGGTATGGGTTAGATACATACGTTTCTTCTGTAGATGAGACTATGTCATTTAAGGAATGATATACTTAGTGTAACATTTGCTGGCATGATGAACATGCACTTCAAAAATAGAAGCCAGTTGGAGGTACTTTCAGGGAAAAAAAAAAAGATAAACTATAGAGGTTATGCTGAAAACTAGCCATAACATTCTTCTGTGTGAGTTTTCCGTTTTCACTAAATAACGAGTACAGAAATGTCTTTTTGGGTCTGTCCCAGTTTTAGAAACTGTGATTTTTTTTTTCTTTTGAACAACTGCTCAGGAGAATAAATTAGGCGATATGGCATGTATTGGGGGGGTGGGTTAGGGGGGATGTCTCAAAAGAAAAGCTGACTAGAGGTGTGACAGGAGTTTGTTTAGCTGCTAGCCAGAAGACCTGCATTTGGGAGTTTGGTGTAACTCCTTACTTGCAAAACTGCTCTAGTGTGTGATCATCAGAACATATGTACTCAGTCTCTGAGAGAAGGGAACCAGCTGGCTGGCAGAAAAATACCATTGGCATTGCCCGTGTTCTTGTGTTGACAATGTCACAAGCTGCCCTCCCAGATGGAGAATTTGAATGAAGCCAGTTGTGGGTCATAAAGAAAACACTCTTCATTTTTGCGTATCACTCAATGATTGTTAGTGCCTAGATATTGTCTGATTTTCATGATCAGCAATAACAGATAGTCATTTTGAAGATGTCTTTTACATTTCACATTTAAAAGTAAGCAATGTACAGTGAACACATTACACTATTTTTGCACTGTCCATAGTGATGACTGGTCCTTCTGCACTGTTGAACATTTAATTTTTTTAATACAATGTGTGGTTCTGTTTTTTCCTCAGGAACGCTTGGACCAGGGAGTTTTTCAAAAATCAGCATTTGATGGGAGTCACAACTTCGCAGCTGTTTCCCGACGCAATGATACTATTCTTCAGCAATTTGTAACTTGCAGTCCTCAGGAAAGAATACAAGGTGGTCTCTCATATTTTTCTGTATGCTAAAAGAATTTTTTGTTCCTTGAAATCCAGAGCCGCTAGAAAAGCAGTTAATTAGAGTAAGTGCACACTTTGAGTCATGAAGATCCAGAGAGGGTGGGAGAGCTGACTCAGAAGTTGTGAATTAGATTCCTGGCACAAATTCCAGTTTAAATAACAGTTTCTAGCTCGCTGCCCCAACATGTAAGGTTGGATTAAAAACAAATGATGAGTGCAAAATATATGTTGTCAAAATGTTTATTTTATATATATCTTTAATGAGTACAAAGATTTTTTTTATTGAGTGCTTAGATTTATGTCCCATGTTGTTATAAGCTAAATGAATTTATACAAAAGTGTAATATTCATAAACTACACTTGCTGTTTTTAGACTGAAAGGTAAAATTTGAAGGTTAGAAATACCCCCTTAATTTACAAATTAGAGTAATGAACTCAAAAGTTAGAATTGTATGTTGCACAAAGAAAACCTACATGTATGAACATGTGCAAACATATAAGAGCATTTAAGATTGCTTATTTTCCTGTCTTTTTTCATTTCTGATGGCTGCTATACTATCTGTCCAATTTGTACATGACTCAACTAGGTTTAGATACTTGAAAATTTTCAGTATTTGAAATACCCTTTAAAGCGTATTCTTTTCCTTCAAGCCAAGCACATGCTTAAATACCTTCCAGTAGGGGGGAAAAAAAAATTCTTTGTTGTAGCTGAATTATGCATGATTTTTTCCACTTTCCTGGACAACTGAGGAACCTGAGTGGTCTGTAGAAAATAATTTCATGGATTGCTACGATGTCTGTGTGGGGTGTTTTTAACCAAAAGAGCCATATCTGTAAAGCTCAAGAGAAACTCCTGGGTAATCTAGGTGTAAATCATTGGTGTTCACATGAGTATTTTGAAAATGTGTCTCCAGGCAAAGAACTGCAGATTTAGACTCCAGCATTGTAAGATCAGATCTTTTTCTTTAGATCTACATTTTGTTTCTTTTGTTGGATTTATAATTATTCTGTAGTTAAAGGAGAAAAGGATCCTCCTTAGAGCTAGCCTGCCCTGTGGAGTTAGCGATTGCCCAAAGATCAAAAATAGTAAACACCTTTAAAGCCTTTCTTTAAAAAAGTATAAGTGATTACTTGGAGCCGTTGATGCAGGTGAATTGCAACAGGTAACCTGTCACTTAAATGAAGTTTAAAACAAAATTTGTGCAAGAGTTGTACTTTCAAATGAGGATTCTCCAACTATGATCTGAAAATCAGGATGACTAGTTTGTAGTACATTCATAAAACAGTGTTTTATGTATATTTTTAAGTTTTTCTTTCAGCCTGGGATATTTACAGCATCAGACCTTAACCTGTCAAACAATGCAAAACATAAATACACGTATGACAGTTTGCATTTTTTTTTTTTTTGTGGAAGCAGAAAAGTAATGGATATGGACAGAATACTGCACATTCAGAGTTCAGCCTCATTTTAGTTGTTCAGTTAATGATAATTATTTTTTAAAAAAGGAAACTATAAACAAGATGGTTTGTAGATTTGATTTATTATTATATTTTCCTGAATAGAAGTTAAGTGAATTTAACAGAGAAACATTTCCTAGCATTTGAAAAGCTTCTTTGAAAACCTGAGGAAAAAGGAGAAAAAATATGATGGCCTCAGAAAAGTGGGTGTGGGGTGGAGTAAGGATGCTCTGGAGTGCTGTTGAGGGCTATGGTCAGGGAGGGTTTGGCGTGGCTGGGGCTTCCCAGCCATGGCCTGGGAGCAGTTTGTAATTGGAATTGGGGTACAACAAACAACGAAGACACTTCTAACACTACTGGGAACGTACTGGAAGTATCATTTTATTGAGATTTCTGTTAAAGATTTGGCATATGATGAATAAATTTATAGTGGTCTTGATGGAGAACTGCACAGACAATTATAGCTGAAAGGGTGTCTGCAGTAGGATTCTGGTCTGAAGTTTTCTTGGAGAAAGACACTTTGGTCCTACGTTAGTCCTGCATGTTGTAGAAGTATTTCTCAGATTTTGAAGTCAGTATTAATTAATCTAGAGCTAATCTTTCTGCTTCCCCTATCAGCCTGTCACTTATTTCCGGTCATTGGTTCAATTTTATTTTTTTGCATTGTTTCTTGTAAAAGACCTCAGTCCTTGAAGGCATCTGTAAAGGCAAAGCACTACACTTATGCCCAACCCTCGTTTAACTCAGTTCTGAACTTCAGATTGTATGTCTGTTAAGGAAATGACTCGCAGACATGGTGAGCTGCTTATGATAGGCAAGAACAGGCCCCGTTGGACATTCGTACAGCATACCATCCAGACCTCGGATGTGGAGGTCCAGTTGGTACAGCATTACAAATGATAATGAAAGGTAGAAGAGCTTTTTAACCTAATACTGGATCTAATGCAACAATTTAATGACAGGAGCTGCGTTAGGTTTAATAAAATGTCACTTTCTCAATTAATGTTTTCCAATAAGTTATTTCTAGTATCATTCACTGCTCCTACCAATAAAACTCATATAAAAGCTCAGCAAAAATACTCTGAAGCTTAGCTTGCTAATACTGTTGTCTGTTTTAAGAGCCTTTTTTATTATACATGAGCAAGAAAAACTAATGTCTAGGGAAAAGTGGTTATAGCCGAAACATTACATTTTGTCTTGCCTGTGGATATTTAAATAAAGGGGGAGGGGGTACTGATCCAATATTGAAATGTCAGTGTTTGTTCTATTTTTGCATGAATAATACTTGCTGCCTTCAGGTCCTCACTTCATTTGCTGCCAAGCTGTTGCGCAGTTCATGTGTTTTTTTTTTCTTTAGAAAACCTCTTTGAGAAACAATCCTTCAGTGCCAGGAGCTTTACATTTCTGGTGCTGAAAGATTACTGGAATGTGTTTCATTAGAGGTTCTTATATATTTCTTATAACCCTTTATTATATACGGTTATAGGGGAAATGTTGTCATCTCTCCGGTTAAGTAGTAGAATAATCGTAAAATATCTCTACTACCACTGACTGCTGAGTCTTTGTGGTTGTACAACCATTTGTGCTTTCATACATGTGGTAATGTCAGGATAGAAAATTAAGAAGTTAAATTTTAAAGTAATGTTTAACTTTTGCTTGTAACCGTTATATGTATCTTACAAAGTAACTCAACTATTTACTTTCCTAAACTGCTTAATATCTGAAAATTCAGTGCATTTTATTAATGGTTTAGCTGTTCCTCTGATCACTTTGGATCTCTTAAGATCTTTTCCTGAGGTCTTGAACATGGAGCCACTGACAGTCTTTTAGGTTAAGTTCTCTTTCTCTTTTGCTCCTGTTCTAATTTTGCTGGGAGCTATAGTCCCCAGCGATCTCTCCTGATTCCCTCAGGACATCTAATGTTTTTCTGTATGTTCTTGTCTACTGCAAGAAAAATGCCAGTGGTAACCAGTCACCAAACAGTGTTTGTGAAGAGACATGTCAGTTGCTGTGAATTAAAGTTAATAAAACAATGTACTCAATACTGTCTCCAACTATGGCCATTGCAGGCTGCTCAGAGAAAGAGGGTAAGACAACAGGGTAGGGTACGGTGTCATCACAGATACCTTTTCTGCTTTGGGTAGTCAGTAGTTTAGGGACTTACTAAATCAGAAGTTCTCTCTAGACCATTGTGCTTTTGATACCTACCTGACTTTTAGTCCATTTCTTTAATATTTTCTTTTAATTTGCTTTCCAAAACATTGTCGTGGCAATGAGATCCATGATTTCATTGTGCAGGAAATACTACTGTTTTGTGTTTGTCCCAGATGTGCTACTTGATAGTTATGCTGGGTGCCTTCTAGTTGCTCAGTCAGTGAGAGCTTCCTTTTCACCTTGTCCATAGTTTTTATGATTTCATAGACTTTTTTATATCCCTTTTTATTGCTTGTTATTCTAAATGAAATAATCCCACTTCATGGTCCTTGTAGGAATGTTTCTACACGTGTCCAGCTATCCTCGTCACCTTTTCAGTATGTTTCTGAATTATATGTACTACATCCTCTTTCAGATGCGAAAAATGAAAGAATGAAACCTTAGACGCTATTTAAAAACTAGGCATGCCATTAACTCTCTGTATAAGATGAAGTGTTTGGACTTCTCTTAAGGCTCTGAATGTTTCTTTGCCTTTTGACTTCCCTAAGCATATATTCAAAGAATGATCCAGCCCACTTCTGTGGTATTGTTCCTGAGTGGCAATCGCTAATGTAATAGCTTTTGTGTATGTGTCAAGAGTTTTCCCCTACTCCCATGTGTATCACTTTGCAGTCACTGACATGGAATTTCACCCGCATTTTATTTCCTACTTGCTTAATATACTGCAAAGCTTTTGCAGAGCTTCATAGTCTGCTTATTTTTGGCAATTCTGAATAATTTTACATGAGTAAATTTTTTTCATCTTCTGATTCACTTCATCTTTCATATCATTTAATTGCCGTGAACAGTATGAGTTTCCCTTTGTTAAATATTCTTTTTACTGTGAGAACTTGCCATTTATTCCTCATATTTCCTGTCCTTAAATTGCAACCAGAAAGAATGATCTAAATGCAACAAGCCGGTGTGCATGTATGTTGGGTAGCATATCTGTTTTCTGTGTCAGACTGGCAATCCTTTTTTTTTTTTTTTTTTTTAAGGTCTCATTAGAACTTTTCATCTCATCTGACCACCCTCCCATTAATCTGATGATGATGTTCTCACTTTTCCTGAGAAAGGGTTTGAACTATTCCGTATCTTTCTGATATTTAGCAGACTATCCAGCCAATAGGAGACTCTCAATTTATAGGATCCTTGAGCTAATAGCGTGTTTTGTTGGTGTGTGTTAGTTGGTTTGATTCTAGGGAACTACTTCAGTGCACTTATGTAATAAATATCATCTATTGCTGTCTAGCGTAATGCCTTCCCTGTAAACCATTTTTCTCTCAAGCTAGATTAGTTCTTTCAGATAGGATTGTGCAAAAAAACTAGCAACGTATACAATGCAACAAAACAGGTCATGAAAATGCGATACGTAGGTATTGTTAAATTGCTTATCTGCCACTGAAACCCAAGAATTATTAAGTATCCTTCTTTCCTATGAAATTTTGGAGGGTTGAAGACATGTTCTATGTTGAAAAATGTAGGGACTTCTATAAGATCAGACCTGTATATTGAAAGGCATGAATTTACAGGACAATAATGAACTGGGCTACAGCAAGCACAACATTCATATTAAATACTGCAGATATGTAAGTGTTGTTGCTTGGCATACCACTGAGTGGTTTAATTGAGTAGTTCATGGTTTTTCTTGGTTGGAAGTAATTTTCTGGTGTGAACTGAATGTCTTTTGTAGAGGTAAAGAAGGAATTGTCTTAATATTAGGAAAATGAAGATTGTAATTCATAAAGGCCTCTTTCTTGTCTTGTCATGGAATAACAAATTTTTCTTCTCCTGAACTCTTCGCTGAGAAGAGTTCTCTTCTGTACGTGAAGGATGGTAAATGCTCCCTATCAAAGGAAATGAAATCAAGAACCTAGAGTCAGAGAGAATGCAGCTGTACAGTAGAAGCAAAAATTCACTCAAATGGAGTAAAGCAATTCATGCCTTGCACTGAAGTTCACTATAAGCACAAAGTTTCCCTATTTTTGCCATTAATTATGCATATGCAAATCTGAAAATGAGCTCTTCAGGAAATCCCAAGGGATATATTTTCTGGTTGGTATGATTTTAATTGTAGTTTAGTTAGTTTAGGGATTTGAATAATTTGTGAGCCATTTCAGAATTGCTTAAGGCCTTGCAGTCCAGTCGTTGATCGGTGAACTGGTGTAATGTGCTTGTTTCGGCGGCTTTTTTTTTTTTTTTTAACACAGACACCCTGTCTTTTTTCAGAGTTACCAGTGTCTGATCATGGCAGTGGTGAAAATGAAACCCCTCCACCTTTACCACCACATCCCACCGAGGATCTGCTGAATGAAGATTATAATCATAGGTTGGACTTTGTTTATTCTTAATATTTACAGCCTTAATTGATTGTGATAATAGTTTTAATTGATTTTAAAATCACTTGTTATTTTGTAAAATTTGTAGCAGCATTTTTACAGTCACCTGATCATTTAATATAAACTGGTAATGTTATTCCAGTATTTAGAGCTTTATTCATTTTGGTTGTTCATAAGCTGCGTTATGCCTCCTCTTGAAGATATGTCAGTCACAATACCCTACAGGTATTCAGTAAAACAAAAAGAATCCCTAAACATAATCCCAATTTAAGGAAAAAAAAAGTGAATTAAAAACTATACCAGTGTATGCTATGTGTAGATGAAGTCTCTTAGAAGTTGTAAAAGCCCTAGCCAAATTCACTTTGTAGGAAACAGAATCTTCTTGTATAGCATGTCAGCCAAAGAAATTCTTGAGCGTACAAATTAAGTTTCAGTAAGCATGAACATGGAAATGTGTAGGGGGAAAAAGTTAACAATGGACACTTTACCAGTTATAAATGAGTTGGGTAGATTTTTCAGATAAATGCTGGAATATACTTTGTCTAATAGTATGGATTTCTCTCAGCACCAGTTACAAATCAAACCATCATTTATTTCAGCCTGTCATACTTTTAATGTGGAAAATTCTGCGTTGAGCACTCTTTGCTCATTTTGTGTGTATTCACAGTTGTGATAGTCATGTGACTATTTTATTATAATGAAAAGAGGAGAGTATACTTTTCAACTAAAAATGTAGCTATACTTTTGTCCTTGTGTGTACAGATGTGATTAAAAACTAGCTTTTAAACAACCAATTGCAAGTAGTATCAATGAGTATGTATATTTTTACGTGTATTATTATGGATGGCTTGAAATCTTCTTCTTTATAATAACAGACAGTAATTTCACTATAGTAATTACATAATTTCTGGTCTCCCAGGCATGTAGGTATGACATAGTAAACAAACAAAACTCTACATGGACTAATGGAAATCTGCACTGAATTCGCAACTGCAGTTTGCTAGAATCAGATGCTAATTTTACAACAAGCTGGAAGCAAAAACATTCCCTTAAATGATAATGATGCATTAACAGGCCTTTGTATTTACAGGCCTTTCCTCCAACCTTGACTTTTTTTTTCCCAGTGTTGTATAGGTTTTCCTTTTGGAACAGAAGTTCTGTTGAAATTGAATTGCTGTGAGAAGTCATGCAGATTTCACTGAAAATTAAGTTTAGTAAGGAAAAAAAAAGTGGAGGAGATGTTTTGTCTGTAAAAATCTTCTGTTCTTATCAAATGGTTCAGAAAGAAGTGTTTTTGATTTTGGAACTCTTTGTTTTTAGAGTAAAAAAAAAAAAAGTAAGAATTATGTTTCTTATTGAAAAATGATGTGGAATTTTTCAGATGCCTTTCAGTGAGGTGTTTTGACTCCTCACAAATGAAAGTTGCTTTGATTTTTTCAATCCAGTAGAATTTTGAAATGTTTAGATATTTGCCTAACTTGACATAAAATCAAATAATAAAAAACAAAAACTTCACATGATACCTTAGGATTCTTCAGAGTATTATGGCAGTCTCCATTAAGATCTCCAGCCTCTGCAAAAGTGGTGGGTGGCTGTATGCTTTTAAAACAGCTTGAGATTTAGTGGATGAAGTAGAATTGAAAGAGATGCATTGGTGATATTTTCTTCAGCTTTCTGTAGCATATTACTTGAAAATGCAATGGTTAAATGGAACTAGCAAAACACAGATACACAAAAATCCCTAACAAGTACTAGTATGTTCCTCCTTTCTTCTGCTAAATAAAATATGAATTGTGTAAAAGCAGCAATTATCACTAAACATTTGCATTTGTATTTGCATCTGCGATGAAAAACAAGTGACTAGAGGTGCTAAGTCTCACGATTGAAACTTGAGGATCAATGACTGATTTTAAAATGCATGGCCACAAGCAACTGAAGGAAGAAAAACGTGTATATTGTGCATGTTTTAATTAGATCACTTGTGTTTTGAGCTGGTGCCTAAATATTTTACGTCATCTTTTTTTTTTTTTTTTTTCAGCCCTATCATAAATTCAGCAGTGTATTTAACAGATCAGCACATCAACTTCAGATCTTTGACACCAGCCAAGCAGTCTGAATCAATTAATCTGAAAGCCTCAAAAAGCATGGATCTGGGTAAGAAGGGGTGGGGTGACATACAGGTCAGCTTTTTAGCTTCAGCACATCTGCACCTTCTCTGTTTCTTGCTTTTGTTTCTTAAACACAAACATCAGGGAGTAAGTTCTGCAGAGGAGCTGCAGTGATGGGGACAATGGTCCGTCTCCTGTAGCATCTAATTGCAAGTACCCTTTTTATTAACTGAAGAAAGGTTTATTTCTTTTTTCTTAAAGACCATTCTATCCATTGTATTGAAATCTTAGCTGAGGAAAAGAAGGAGCTTTTGTAAAAATGAGCAGAAAGAATTGCTGTACAAGTTTTGTGTGTCTGAAAATATAGCAAAAGAGCAATAACAAAAGTCATTTTCGTATAGAATATAAATGATTGCAAAACTGCAGTGGACAAAGGCTAACTTTCCTAAGACAAGTTGTATATTTCTTCATTGACAATGACAAACACAGGCAAAGTGTTGCAGTAGATCTTTATAAATGCTTGAAAAGTGGTAAGGTTATGGTCCTCTACCCATCAAAGCTGTGCAGAAAATCTTGCAGGGTGGGCGAAACAGAAAGTAAATGGTTCTTTCAATACTGTTAAAGCATTTGCGAGTGAAAGATTGAAGGGTTATTGCAGCTGAAAACTGAGTCATGTTTTGATGATGGTTCAAGGAAAAATTTGCAAGGTTCTTAAGCTGCAAAGAATCAGAAACCAAATAAGCTTGTCGTTTGCCTTTTAATTCTTCTTTGTGGCACTCATCCTTTATCTTTCTTTTTCAAATTAAAGTGTTGAGGGAGTAACTTTGAGGGCCATCATTAGGGTGTGTTTAATAATAGATTTATGTGTTTTGTTGGACCAGACTTCATGGACAATGAATGGAAAATGATTAATTTCTTATATAGTTTCAAGATACCTTTTCATTGGTAATTTTTTTCCTGAAATGTTCTAATTTGATCTTAGGTTTTGTTGATTTTTTTATTTTCTTACTACTGTAATATTATTTTAATGTAACATGAAATGTTTCTGCTTCTGTAATGGAGCGTTAGGAAATTAAAACAGTTGTATTAATTGATAAGTATCCATTTGGGGAAGTTCTTAAGGCAGAAAACACTTAAGTTTTAAAGTTACTGTATGACCTGACCAGAAATGAGTCCTTTCGCAGTTTTGATCCACCCTTTTGACAAAGAACACGTTAGTTTTTTTTTTTTTTAGAATGGAAAGACTGTACGTAGTCAACAAAGAAATGAGTTTACAAACTTGAGTCAAAACGTATACTTCATGTAGTCAACCAGAAAAAATATTGTTCAACTTTAGAGCCTATTTTTGGAAAGGCTTTTTTACAGTTCCCACATAAGTCGTCAGGATAAAATGCTTGCAAGCAGCAGTGTAAAATTAGGCAATGGGAATGTGCTTGACAGCATGTTCTGAACTACCAGGTAACTAGTACTTCCTTTCCTCCAGGTCTGTGTTTGTTTATATTGTAAGATTCAAAGCAGTATAAACAAACTGCTCTTGACACACACAAGTGATGCTTTGAGAATGTACACGATTTACTGAATCATAGTGGTTAAAAAAAAAGGGTGTGTAGATGTCCTTAATATCTAAAAAAAACTGTTGCTTGTAGAAGGTAGCTGTTGAAAATACCTCTTCTGAAATGAAAGTGAAAACCAAAAGGGATAACGATCAGTCTGATTGGAAACACTAATGTTTGATCATTCTCGTATATGGTGATGTGATAGAGTTGTATATTCTGAAGGTAAATCTGTTATCTGACATAGTTATTGAAAGAACTGGAGGAGGGAGTATGATACAACTACACCCATCCATTTTTTTTAGTTAATTCATGCTTTATTAAGGAAAAGTGCCCAATTGTAATCATGTAATCATTTTCTTATTAAGGCTCCTAGTTACTTATTGGGAAAAAAGACTGAGTAAGAAACCTGAGTTTAGCTTTTTAGATATAAGTTCTTTACCCAATAGTAAAATGAAATCAGGACCTTTTGCAGTCATTCTTTAGAAAGCACCGAAGCACTGTGTTAAACTTTCCACCTTTTGAAAGATTTTAAGCAGAAGCTTTTGACTGGAAAGGGAAAGGGAAAAGAAACGTGAAAATCTGAGTTAAATAACTGCAATATAAATGCTTCTAATGCAAATAAAATTCCAATAATTTGGTACCTAAAACTGTGCTTCCAAATAGAGCATTCATATAATGCACACTCCACAATGGATTTTTTGGAGAAGAAAATTGTATAAGTTTGCTTTTATATTTTCCATATTATTTAACTACAGTCATGACCCACAGTATCTTCTCATCCCAACATGCTGCTAAGTACCAATTATTGATTTCAGTGAGACGTTTTCCAGCACAAAAAGGGTGGGAAGTGCTGCTGTCTTTTTCTTTCAGACCCAGAGTTATGGTTGTGAGAATGACTTGTTGGGTATCATGGAGGAAGTTTCTAGCAGATTTGGTAACGAAGGAGGTTTTCACTATCTGAAAATGCTTTTTATAACTGTTAGGCCACCTTTTTCTGGTTGTCATGTGATGCTGTCCACTTATGACTTTTCTTTTTTCTAAAGTTCTGCAATCCCCTTCCAAAATAAAGAAAACTAATATGATGAACAGAAAAGTAACAGAATTGAAGTCTGGGAGGAGAACTTTGAGTCTTTACAAATTGTGACTTAAATGCAATTTCTTTCCTTATAAACCAAATTGTCTCTGAATTGGGTGTCATCACTGATGTGGGAAGACATAGCCAGTCTTTAAGTTTACAAGGTCCAGAAATCACTCAGGTCTTTCTAGACCAAAATAAGATCCTGAACTCTGTAGATAACAGAATTAGCATAATATAGGGTATAAATGTGAAATCTATACTGCTATCCATTTGTGTAACATTGTACTTTACATTGAAATATGTGTATAATACATCAGTTGTGCAGTTATGAGATGAAAATGGCATGGATTACACAATGGCATCATAAGAATGATCATCATAGGCAGGTAACAGAAAATTTTAAACATGAGACACCTGGGAAGCCACATATTGCTGCAGATTGTGAACCTCATGGCAATATACTAAATTCATTAAATTAGGGTGCTAATGAAATTATATGGTAAGGATCTTTGGTGTTGATGAGGGTTGATGTATGCACAAGAAGGAAATCTGTTAAGTAAAGACTAGTCTATAATTATACAAATTCACAATGGAAACCCATTTAAAATTGATATTCATCTTTTCAGTTCTATATATTTTAGGCCCAGAAACCTTTGAGTGCTTAATCTGTTTTCCAGTCGTATGTGTTTACAAAATAATAATTATTGTAATTGTAAATTAGTACCCTCAGTGAATAGTATCAGGAAATAAAAAGGGGTGATCAAATAGTGTGCAGTAGTGTTAACTTGTAGCATCAATTTATCATCATTCCACATATCAAATCTTATGAAAGGGACTTGGCATGTGCAGTAAAAGCTGTAGGTTACTCGCCCGTAGGAAGAAATGATTTAGTTTATTGACTCTTTGTGTATTTGTGTTGTTGATTGGACAGCTGGACAGGAGCAGAAGACACGAATGAACCGCTGCCACCTAATTGTTCAGGCAGGGCTCTGTGCTGTTATGTGTTTGCCATGAGTTGTGTGACCTGACACAAGCCATAACTGCTAAATTCTCAAATCGCATTAATCCAGCAATGGCAATGTCTGGAGTTGGTGTATTTGAAGAACTTCATGAATTTGTAGATAAGTTAGCTTTTGCTTGAATGCACTTCTAAAAAATCAGTTGTATGTGTGAGATACTGTTGTAGAATATCTTTTAAATGTGTGTATATATCTAGGAGCTATAGTGGTAGTGTGATATTTTCTTTGGTTTTGCAGGCGTGAGCAGAAAATCCTGCCTCATACACACAGACATCTTTGCACCAGGTGTATGAAGGCGGCTGGAATGTTTGCAGTGTGCCTGGTTCTCTGCTTTAGCATCATTTAGGCAGTGGTCAAAGGCTTTTTCAAATTTACTGCTTCATTCAGAGTAATAGGATACAGATTAGTTCCATATCAACTGTGAGTCCTAATGTTCTTCCTTGCTGCTGTGTTGAGATAATGACAGCACTTTCTGGATCACTGGTAGAGATCATATCCTGTGTCTCATGGTATGTCTTTTTCTTTGCCATGTCTACTTTTATTTTGAACCGGTGACAGAAGAGCACAGCCCTGTTTTCTTTTACTGATTATGGCACTTGAAACATCCACTTGGTAGCATAAATTTTTGTTATGGATGATGGTGGTTGAATATATTAGCACAGAAGTGTCCTTTTACCATGATTTCAAGAATTTGTGCAGGGCCAGCCAAAGTCTCTCTTGAATTGCATGCCTGTACTGATTAGATCTAGACCACTCGCCAAGTTTGGACTTCTGCTTATAGCATAGTGTTAAAAACTAGCAAAACAAATTCAGAAATGCTAGAAATAAATGTCGTTGTGCCTTCCCACTCCACAAATAAGTGGTATGCTTTTTTTTTTTTTTGTAACTTAATGGCAGATGAAAATGAAGAAGAAATAATCAATGGCTTCTATACAAGTCATTGGAAGGATGATTTTCCCTTTCCTTCTATGCACACACATTTTCCCATACACTAGCACGGTTGTCTAGAAAATAACTTCTTTATAACAGTTCATCAGAATCCATTTTCAGTAGTGTTTTTTCTTTCTTTTAACTTTATTTAAAGGGTAATTTCTGTGCAAAAAGAATAGCTATATGGATTTTTTTATGTTGTATTAAAAGAAAAAGGAAGAGAAGAAGAAAGGAGAAAAGGTGTTTTATTATTTATCTCTAACACCCTTATTTTCCATAAATCTTTATGCACAGGAATGATTTAGGCTATGCAGAAATGTACTGTAAAAACTACAGCCATGGGATTTGTATTCAAACACATGAAAGTGTGGCTTGTTTTAACCTGAAGCAGCATGAAATTGAATCATATGAGTATATAGCAATTTTGTTGTGCATCAATTCAGGCTTTGTAGATTTATATTTAAGGATGTTGGTATAATAACCCATGACCACTATCCCAAGGTACTACTCAACTCCCCCTTCCTTTCCCCATAAAAAGCAAAAACCCATAGATCTTAAATGATTAAGCTTTAAAGCCTGAAGAAATGGAAATACCCTTTACTTGATTTTAAATGTGACTGAAATATTATTTGCTAAAACATAATTAGAGATACTCAGAATCACTTAACCTTGGAGCGTATTTATTAGAGATATCGGCCAACTTCATTTATGTATTTAAGAATAATTAGCAAGTGAATATGCAAGATGTGATATGGAGTATTCTGCCAGGAAGCCACTATTTAAGTAAATGCTCATTTCTTTGTTAATGAAGAGATGCATTAGATAACAATTCATAGTTTTAAAATACCTCAAAACAAAGAGAAACCAGTGTTTATAGAAGGATGTGGAAAATGCAGTTGGTACTATTTGTTGTTACTTTTGCGGTTTGCTCCAAACCAGATCATTCTTATTGTGATTGTAATTTTGGATATTGAAATAAATATCTCAAAAGGTAACCAAATGAGAACCAGGCAGAGCTAATGGAGATTGCTCTTCAGTTAAAGCAATGATTTGATTCAAATGCATTTAAAAGCACACATGGTGGGAGATCCCAAAAAGTGGCTTTCTATTTTAAAATTGTTATTTTGTTAACCAGGTTGTATGTATGGAACCAACTTCAAATCTGTGTTTAGAAGCCAGTTAAGTTCACAGGAACATCAATGTTGAGAAAATGGCTCAGAATTCTAATAGGCTTTTCAATGTTATTGGATTATAACAATAACAAACCATCTCTTGAAGAGAAGGACTTTTCAGAAACAAAAATGTCATAGGTCCATGAAAACCTATAATGTGTTTGGCTGTGATTGTCTTTGGGATCCAGGGCCAGGAGATACTTTAAAGTTTTTCTAGCTTATGTCGTGAACAACTTTATAGTACTGTCAGATTAGATACATATTTTCTGAGGCTACTCTGCAGAACAAAGATTTAGAAATGATCACAGCACGTAGTTTTCTTAGTTTAAACAACTTGCAAATTTCTGCTTGAGATCTGCAAGTAGGCAATGAAACAAAATTAGTTATTAAGTGATAGGGACACTGTGGGACTGTTCTGAAAATGAGATTGTTTTGTTCTGTGTGACAGAAAGGCTTTTAGCAAGGTCATTCCTGTTACAAAGTTTTACACCAAATCTGTGTTGATGCATTTGAGGGGAAGGTGAGTTGTGGCACAAGGACAGCTGAGGACAGGAGAGAATATTAACTTTTTGGACTTGTTTGTAGAAACCACTTAGGATTCTAGAAAGTTTGCTGTGGAGCTGACTGGGAGCATCATACGAGCTGTGATGGTGGTAGAGCTGAGAAAATGGTAACATATGGTTGAGGTGGTAGATTCTTACACAGCTTTAGTCTATGTTTGAAGCAAGTTGATCTGTTAATGCACTTGCACTATTGAAGCATTAGAGGGAGAAAATATCAATTAAGTTAACGTATAGCTACTATGAGAAAGAAAGTACAGACAATAACGAAGTCTTAATTTCAAGTTAGTTTTAAGAACGCTTTAAGTCTGTTCTGCATCAACGTTCTCAACCAGTGAATGACAGATTAGACTAGGAACTTGTGGTTTAACCCTAGGAGTGTGGAAGAAGTGTTAATGACACGCAGGAGATGTGTAGTGGGGGAGTTGGATCAGTTTTTAGCCCTGTACAGTTTCACTGTAGGAGAAAACAAAACAACAAAAGTGTAAAAGAAGCAGTGATGGCTGCAATTAGCAATGTAACCTTCAGAAATGAGGGGTGGTTGTGCCAATGAAAGAAAGTGAAGAAATGTATATCACACTTTTGTGATTGTAAAACAATGTTATCTTTTGAAAAGAGGAAAACTTCCATTTAGAGGTAAACATGTCCAGTGGACAACTGTACTGATGGTTCTTAAACAACAAGTAGTAGTGAATGCAAGCTTAGGCATTTGTATTCTCATTTCTGCATACTGACATACCAGGTAGAGACCAGTGCTGAGTGGTGTCCATCAGGGGTCTGTACCGGGATGGGTACTGTTTAATATTTTCACTGGTGACATGGATAGTGGGATTGAGTGCACTCTCAGCAAGCCTGTGGATGACACTAAGCTGAGTGGTGCAGCTGACACCCTAGAGGGACAGGATGCCATCCAGGTAGACCTTGACAGGCATGAGAAGTGGGCCCATGCAAACCTCATGAAGTTCAACAAGGCCAAGTTGCAAGGTTCTGCACCTAGGTTGGGGCAATCCCGAATATCAGTACAGATGGGGTGATAAATGGATTGAGAGCAGCCTTGGAGAGAAGGACATGAGAGTACTAGTGGATGAAGAACTCAGTGTGAGTCAGCAATGTGCGTTTGCAGCCCAGAAGGCCAGCCATATCCTATGCTGCATCAGAAGAAATGTGGCCAGCAGGTCGAGGGAGGTGACTCTCCCCCTTTACTCTTGTTACACGCCTGTATCCAGCTGTGGGTCCCCCAGCACAAGAGAGACTGGGACCTCTTGAGCATGTCCAGAGGAGGACCATGAAAAATGTTCAGAGCACCTCACCTATGAAGACAGGCTGAGAGAGTTGGGGTTGTTTAGCAGGGCAAAGAGAAAGCTATGGGGAGATGTTATTGACCTTCCAGTACTTAAAGGAGGCCTCCAGGAAAGATGGGGAGGGACTCTACCAGGGTGTGTAGCATAAGGACAAGGGATAACGGCTTTAAGCTAAAAGAGAGTAGGTTTAGGTTAGATACCAGGAAGAAATTTTTTACTCTGTGGGTGGTTAGGTACTGGAACACATTGCCCAAGGCAGTTGTGGATGCCCCATTCCTGGAAGTGTCCAAGGCCAGGCTGGATGGGGCTTTGAGCAACCTGGTCTAGCGGAAGGTGTCCCTGCACATGGCAGGTGGCTGGAACTAGATGACCTTTAAGGTCCCCTCCAAACCATTCTATGATCCTAAGATGTGTCACTTGGGGACCTTCTGTGAATGCAATTGAATTGAAATATTAAATTGGTTCTAACAAAATTATTCTGAAAAATCAAATCAGTGAAAAAATGTATTGGGTTACAAAAAGAATTTAGAATCTTGTTTTATATGTGATTTACTCCTGTCTTTGAATGAGCTGAACAGGGCATCTCAAATATTAAGTTAGATGCCATTTTGGAGAAGGTTTACCTTTGTTACCACATAAATAAAACTTATCCTTAATCCTTGTGCAAGTTTTCTGCTAGTCTCACTGCTGTTCGATACTGAAGTGAAGAGGAGTCTATCAAGGACTTAAAATCTTTCAGGAATGCATACATGGTGGATAACCAGGCGACCCCAGAACTGGAGAGATGGGCCCCTTCTGTAAAGTTTCACCATCACTAGGGAGGGGAGTAGAGGGAATTGTTGAAGGAAAAGATTTTAAGACTGTGCAAATTTATCCTTCCTAATATGCGCTGTTTTTTGCTCCAGTAGATTTTAGTATAAAAGTCTGTGGCCTTTGTACACAGTACTGTAGTGAAAACCCAGAACAGCTAACAGCATTTTCTAAGTGATGGTTGTGAGCCAGCATTTGACACGATCTCTGTGAGTAATTTATGCCACTCCTCGAAGGGGAAACGCTTCACCAATGAAATAAATATGGCAGGAGAACTATGTCATTGGCAGTATCGTTGACTAAAATTAATTGCTGATGCAGTGCCTTCATTATGCTGAAAGGGCTGGGTATGGATACAGTCCATTTGAAAAAACAGTGTCCAGTCTGTTGCCTTGTTTTATTTTCCTGTGTTGTTTATACCATAGAAACTGGCAGATTCTAGAAAGCACAGAAGCATCGTTTGTGGTTTGGGAATACAGCCCTTCTTAATCAATTAACTGTAAGAAATTCTGTAGTGTGTTTCCTACAGACTGATACTGGAAATTTGTTCTCCAGGAAATTCCTTGATGTTTTAGGCACTTTGTTTTTTTTCCCATTTGTTGTAATTTTAATCCTTGTTTGCTTCTTTTGTGAGTGCAGAGCTGCAGTTGGTCTTCAAAAGTACGTGTCAGTTTGACCAACAGAAATACAATTAACTTCCACCCATTTAGAAGATTTTAAGTAGCTATTGAGCAATGTGGCAAATCTAATCATTCAAGAAAGAGGCACTGAGTTGAATGGTACCCTATATTTTGTAAATAATAGTAACTCCTTGTTCTGGGAAAAAATGATATAATTGTGCTGGGAGAAAGGAATAAAGCTGATTATCACAGCTGGCAGCAGCATTGCTTTGCACTTCTCTAAACAAAAGTTCAGAACAAGTTTGTTGACCTTTAGGTAAACTTGGATTGTATTTAGATGCAAACTCTTTCTGAGGCAGTGCACAAGATCTGTTGTGTACTAAACCATTGAAAATCATGCAATTGAAATAAAATTGCTATGTTGGTTATATTGAGTGGGGTACAGAAATGGTAATCAAAAGGTTATGTGGACGGATATGGATGGTTTTTGGTAGCTTCTGTGGGTGCTGAATAAAACTACTTAGTTTCTTAAAGCAAAACAGCACTCTAGAGTATTACCATAGGAAATTCTAATACAATTGATTATTCCTGACATACAGGTTTTTTTAACCTTTTGTTTTGTTTGCCGTGAGCTGGAGAGACTTGTTTGTCTTTGTAATACTCCATTTTACGTAATCTGTGGTCTTGCTAGTCCCCCAGTCTCCGTGCTTTTCTTAAACAGCTGTAGAACTTCAGTTGCTTTCAGTTCAGTAATTACTTCAGGTACTGACAATGAGTATGTAACTGGCTTCTGTGATGAAAATGCAGTTCCTAAATTACAGATGTTAGTTTTAAAAGAGTTAGCACGTTTTATGCTCACGAACATAGATAACTTCATGAACTAACATCCCTGGAGTTCCAGGGACATTTCAAAATGTAAAGTAATTCAAAAGTAATTCAAAATGTAAAGTAATGTTTGATTTAGAAATTAAGGAGAAGTTTCTTCTTTGTGAATGTATTTACTCCCTTGCACTGATCCTTCCAAGTTTTTTTTTTTTTAAATGTATTGCATGCAGCAATTCTAGTTTAAGAATACATCATGTTTATAGTGTTCCCATGAAAATAGTTGCAGTTGAAATTTTGTAATAAACGTTTTCCTGATATACTCCAGTCTGGCACTGAGCATTCCCAAGTGTGATCCTCTTGAGCTGAAATTTTTCATAGTTAGTTGCAATGTAATTACTTTTTGATGTTGCAATAAAAAAAAATAATTAGAATTTTTTTTTTTTTTTTACTTGAGTGTTAAAGGTAGACAGTATATTTTCCCTGTTTAAAGTTTTTCGGATGCCTTTCTGCAAAGATGTTTCTGCAAACACTAGTGTAAACTTAAAAAAGAAATTTCCATTTAGCTGTTACTTTTTTCCAAAGGCAGAAAGGACAGCCAGAGGAATATTACCTCTGTTGTAACTGAACAATTGCATCAGTTTTGAGCATTATGCAGAACAGTGTTTTCAAATACCATTTTGTGGAGCAGGACATCTTACATACTTCCTAAATAAAATCTTCAGTTACAAAATTTTCAATTTATGAATACATAAGATAGTAGAAGGAAATGAGTATTTATCTCCCATTAGCCTTTTCCTTCTTTTCTGTTATCTTCTCTTTGTTCTCAGGGAAAAGGGAAACTAATGAGTGGAATTCTCATCCAGCAGACTTGTCCGTGCCACTCCTGTTCAGTCTAAGGAAAGGTGACCACCCCCGAAGTCATTGCCCAAGCATAATACCTCATGAAATGAAAATTACCTCATGGAAAGGCAAACACTTTGCTCAAACTTTGATATAAATCTTTAATTTTTCTGTCTCCCGATTTTTTTTTTTGCGTGTGTTTAAATGCATAAAGCTACCTTGTTTTCTGGTAAGATTATTTTTCATTTTCTAACCATTTTATTCTTTCCTTTTTCCCACCAGTGTTAAAATCTAATTTTTGTGTATGGAGCTGGCATGTAAAGTATGATTAAGTCAAATGGTTTTACCCCTTTTAATAACATAAAACTTAGTTTCAGGCAGACCCAGTCATCATCATAGTTATTGGTATCTATTATTTTTCAAGTTCCCATGTAGTGTAACAGCCTACTCCAAGTAATTATCATATATTATAGTGGTTGACATTAGTGACTGTTACAATGCAGGTTGCATATCAGTTTCTGTTATAAACCCTTGTTTTCACACAATCATAATGTGTCAAAACATTAACCTTTGGGACTAAAGTTTTCTGTGGTGGTATTCTCCTTAGAGGTAAATTTGGGGGGAGGGAGGAGGGAAAAGAGTTTGAACTATCCTTGTAGAAAATCCTAGTCTGGTCATTTTGAGTTACAGGATCAGTTAAACTGTGTAGCAAGGGGATGAATAGTTACCATTGTTTCCAGGGACTACAAAAACCTAGAAGAAAAGTTAAAGGATAAGGAGCACAGAACTGCCTTTAATTTTTACTAGCCTCAGAGATATTTTGCTTTGCAGTATCTCTGCGTAACACTGCAAACAGTCTTACTTTAGTCTTACTTTATTTGCATCTATGTCTCTCAATGTCATTAAACTGTGTCGATTTTACTGATGAGGAAATGGTTGACCATCAGCTTAGAAAGGTGGAGAAGAGATGCAACAGTCAGGTGTTGATTCATGATTCCGGTTGTGGATTCCAGTCCTGAACCTGGTACTGGTTTTGGGTAAAAAAGCCTTCCTAAAACTGAGCTGGGGAGGGCAATATAAAAGAACATCTACTATGATTATTTTCCCAGTAATGGCTGCTAAATATCAATAACTACTGCACAGCTTTTCCCTGGATAGAAAATAGCATCTTCCTGTACCACTGCAGACAACCCTGTATGCAAAGTTTTTATGGTGACCACTATATAAAGCTTATGTAAGTTCACATTTATAGGGGTTTTGGTATGACTTGACAATTTATTTTATCATATAAAGAAATCACATTTTAAAGCATAATATAAGGTAGTGCTTGGGCAGACAGAGTGAAGGATAAGCTTTCAAGCCTAACATTCATTTCCTGTGCTTGTTTTATCATCCCTAACATTACATTAGCACTGTTTCTTTGCATAGCATTCATTTTAAGAAATAGTGATTGGTTCTTCCACTCAGCCCTCTGGGAAAGTGTTTTAATTATTTTTGTGAGATATATGATAATAAGCTGAAGTACAGTGACTAAAGAAAAATTACGGTTTTTGTTATATTCAGAAATTGTCTATCTGCAAACTGTTACTACTGTAAACATCTTTCTTCATACGATGTTGTGAAATTCTACACAGGTATGATTAACAGATAAAATAAATCAGAACATTAAAAAAGTGCAGTTTTCCAAAAGATCATCTTTTTGGAGACCTCATTGTCTGCAGATGGTCCTGTGAGTCAGTGAGATGTCTTGCAGTTAGGAAAGTTTCCACATCTGGATTCTTTTTTTACCAGTTGAGGTCTTTGATCTGAAAATGTTACAACTCTCCTATGCCCCGTAATTTGTCTGGCAAGATGAGTTATTTACAAATGCAATTGCTCTTCTGACAACTCAGTTTTGAGTGTGTAAGTGCGGAGGTCCTGATCTGTAACCCACAAGGACTGCTGGTAGTTTTTTATTGGTTTCAGTGGGCTTTGATTCAGGTATGTGGACTTTGAAGCACCCCAGATGGATTGGGGGGGGATTTTTACAAATGATTATAATTTAAAGATTTAGGATGCTATGTGTCTGAAATGATTTGACAGTGTTTCAAAGGCTTGTGAATTTAAATAAGTTTCTGATCGTTGTGTCTTTTCTTTTATTCCCCCAGTGGCAGATGAAAGCAAAGTCGGTTCGTTGGCCGGATGCAAATCAGGTAAACTGTTCTTTTATTTTGGAGGAAGAGCCAGCAACTTGAAAGTGGTATGGGCAATAGATGAAATCAGCCTACAGAAACTGTTGTGACTAAAAGGGTTGCAAATTAAGGCATTACTTTGTATGCCCCGACTCCAGCTTGTACAACACTGAATTAGGGATTGTTCTTTGCCAGGCAGTGTATGTAGATGCGTCATTTTCAGGGAGAGCTATAACTTTTTTTTTCCAGTATAGTTGTTGGAAACTGAAGAAGATGAGGGTTCAAATAAGGGCAAGTTCAACATGTTTGTCCAGTGTGGAGCCTTAAACAATATAAATTTTGAAAAACATAAATATTTGTTTTTCTCCTTGCTCTGAGTTTCACTTCCACTGCCAGAAATATTGAAGATAATACAAAAAATATTCTACAGTTTAAAAAAAAAAATCAGAGTTTTTCCTTTCATTGTGCTTCTGGAGTAGAATTTTTTTTAAACTTTTCAGGCCATCGTAATAATAAAGGAAAAAATAGTTCATACTGATGTTATTACTGTGCCTACTTGTTACATAATTTGCACTAACCACACCATGGTCCTGTACAACTTGCAGTTCTTATGTTATAAGAACTTTCAAGGAAACATCATGTAAGATTGCAGTTTTTCACAAGGCACTGATGAGCTGACATGAGAAACCTTGAAAACTTTCTAGAAAACTCAAGTTATTCAGTGATCTCTTCTAATGTTAGAAAGCCCTGAAATTTCTGGTTACCCCTTTACTGTGTGATTGCACGTTCCCTTTTTCCACCCCTTTGATAGAACTAAAAAGCTGAATTCATGTGAAGGAACGTCAACTATGAGATTCCCGGTTGTTTATGGTATTCCTTCTCTGTACAACTGTGTGTGCTGCTTTGGTTCTGTTATCTTGTAGTTCTCTGGTGTGGATTTTCCTTATCTGAAGACCTTTTCCTGAACTTAAAGTAGACAAATTCTTTTTACATTCTTTTGGCTTCTTTCCTAAGTCTGTGAACCTCTTGGATTCCCTATCTGAATAAAGGGATAGTTCATATGTCTTGTAACATTATTGCACCTGAGGGGAGAAACTTCTTTTATCTTCTTGTTTTGGGAATGTGAAAGCTTCAAAGAAATGATCTTGTCAACTAGGAGAAGCTAAGGGTGTTGCCGTCGTTTTTTTTTTTCCTATGCAGAAAAACATGCAATATCATGCAGTTTTCCAAAGATCAGTGGAATTTACTGCTATCAAAGAATATTGGAAGGAAACCTGGTGAGATCACAACTCTTTGCCAGTCAGTTGTTACAGATACGTTAAGCTTCATATCATTTTTAGCAGCATTTGATCTTTCTTCTGCACACTTCTCCAGGTTATTGAAAACAGTGGCTTCCACATTTTTCTATTTGAAGACACCTAATAATTTTATATGAAAATGTGGACCCATGCTTACTGACTTTTGGCTTGTTTGCATTACTTACATGGACCTCTTGCAGGTAGCTAGGATCTTTTTTCAATAGGCTAAAATCAGTGGTCAACAGATTACCTAAGCAATAGAGCCAAAATATCCTACAGGTTGTCTTTTATTTTTTTTCTTCTCTCTCTTAGACTGAAAGGAGCTAGCTACTTCTGAGAAGGATAGAGTGTAAATGATTATCTTGGTTCTGTCCACTTTAAATACTGTTCAAATTCTGTTGAAAAGTCCACCCCTTCCCCATGTTCCATTTCCTATCCCTTTGTAAAAAGAAATCAAGCTATACTTTCAGATTTCCTTTTGTTCCATTAAGGTATTTATTTTAAAGGTTTGTTCAAGAACATGAAGTTCTTTTTGCCTGGCCCCTTTTTACTGTATGATTTTTGGAATTTTATGTCATATAGTCATGTTGCTGACATTCCATCACATTGCAGAACTATTGTTTTAACATCTTTCATTGTGATGCCTTCCTGTAGGTACCGTTTTTAAGAAAGCTCTAAGCGAGACATTGCAGCTTCTTGTGCTGGGAGCAAAACACTTAATTTCTCATTACATAAAGAAGAGTTTTCATCCCGTTCTAGACTTAAAGAAATATATTTCTCTAGAATTAATTATCGCCTACTGACAATCAATGCAATTATCCCTTCTCTCCTTCAACGTGACTTGTTCTATGAAATACACAGTTGAGTAATTCTCTCTAGGGAAATAACCTTTCTGTTCCTTCTGGGGCAGTAGCTCTTGAAGCATTTAGTCTCTGCTTTTGGTATAGTTACTGTATTCCTCGCATATTACATGTTACTGAGCAGCAGGCATCGGTAGCATATATTAATTTCAAAAAGTGTTATCACAACTCTGCAGAAGACCAAGGCATTAAAAAGATCTGTAGTTGTAGCCTCATCTTTCTGTCTTTTTATATATTGCACCCACAAACAGCAGTTCCGTATATTTTTTTCTTAAAAAATAGATCTGATTTTAGAAGCATGTCTGGAGATACCCTGAACTTGTAAACATGTTCTGTGGGAAGATGGGTGGAGAATTGTTCTTGTATTTCACCTTCACAGAAAGAAGAAATGCAGCAGAAATGCATCAATGAATTCTCGTTCCCATAGCTGGCCTGTCCTTTCAGAGGATGAAGACTCCTACAAAGCTCACAGGCATTCTTAGTATTGCAAATGCTTTCCACAATACTATGGGCAAAAGCACTGGAATGCTGTGTGGATGTGGCCTACTTTGTCTTTCTGGAAAAGAGCAGAAGCAGAGTTCAAAGTGTGTGTGCAAGGCATCCTCTCTTCCTGAATCCTGTAAGGAGGATTTTTTCCCCTGTAACTTACCTGTGTGCTTAGCAATGGCAAGTCTGCATTTCCTATGCTCAACTCCAACAATGAGAATGAGAAGCAGACAAGTGGTGCCTCTATATTAAAGCAGAGACAATTCACAAAGATGAAAAATCAGTGAATATTAGTTCAGTTTTTCATGAACTCTTAGCGTTTTAGAAAAGCAATTACGGGACAGCTAGTGAAGGGCAGGATTGTTTTTACATCACATATAACCTGATTTATATCAAATACTGAAAGTGAATACTGAATTCTTTGCAGCTATTTTTTCTTCCAAAATTCTTTTCTTGTTCTGAATTACTGCTTAGAACACTTTTAATATGTATTGACTGTCTGCTGAGGTCTCTGCTGACACAGCTCTTTCAGATGATGCAGTGCTGGAGAAAAGCTGATGAGTCTTTATGAGCTCTGACATATTAATTAGCAAAATGGGCAAAAAAGCTTTCCTATTTTTATTTTAATGTCACTAGACCACGCTTTTGGCTCCGATTATGTTTGGAGACTGTTCTGAGACAAGATGAGTTGAAGATCTTATTTTCTTGCTGGCTGCTATGCAAGGAACATAGCACTGGGGTACGGATTGGTACTGGTACGATTGAATGATGTAGGGTAGCTCTGTCACCAAGCTGAGTCTTTGGCTACTTTGAATTAATGCTATATGGAAAGGGATAGGGTTAGAACCGAGTAGGAAAAGGCCCAGTGGGCTATTCTGAAGGATGCATGTGGTCAAATTTTGCCCCTTGTTGTAAATTTTGCTGCGAGTGTGGTTACCCTGGTTATGGTTCAGCCTGTGCGTAGGATCAGTGTTCTGGGAATCTTTCCCAGGTTTTGAGGAAGGTTTGAGGAGGTGGGTATGTAGCTTAATCCTGCAAGGTCAGGGCTTAGATGAGGGCTGAGTGCCAACACCTCTGGTAGACTCCAGTCTGTACTGCTTCATATGGATAATAACTGAGTTGTTAAAATGGGGTTCAGATTAGGACTGGAGTTGTAGGTTAAAGGTCTTGGTGCATCTCTGCATCCTTTAATGCCAGGATACGTTCTTCATTAGATACATTTTACTACAGTTTCATTAAGGTTAGGATGAAGATAAAGATCATGGTTTAGGACACCAGTGGTAGAAAAGTTAGGCATATTGCTAGATTTTATATTACCCACTGGGAATGGGTATGGAAAGTGCAGTGGATTAAGCTCCATTGCATTGGTAGATGAAAAAAATTTATGTGGTGCTGAGGTTGCACCCATACAAGTGTAAACCAAATCTTCCCTTTGACTTTAAGACAGGATGATCCCCATCTGTGTTCTGAGCCTCCGTTGCAGGATGGTTACAGGTTGCGTATGGACGCTGTGCCTGGTATATTCGAACACCAGAACCATTTTTAGGAGGTATTTGTGAGAGTAGAAGAGCTGCTGTAACACTTATATACTGTAGATTATTACATTCTAGTAACCTTAGGTATGCCTGGCCACTGGTAAGTTTGCAAATACAAAAATAACATGATTTTAAGAACTGGATTTATTTTTCACATGGACAGGATAGGGTCTGGTACAGTCAGGATCCAGTGTGTTGAAGATTGTGCTGATAAAAGCATGAAAAAGACTAGGCTAAGCTTATTGCTCCAATTTGAGTTCAGACTTAGAAGGGAAGGCAAAACTGGGGAACTTTTCATTTTAAACTGGAGGGATCGTGCAAAGTTTGAGCTAGTGGGTCACCAGCAAAATCAAGTGGTTTGTGGAAGCTTATGTTGCACAAAATGCTTTCTTTTAACCAAGGATTTTGCTGGGTGCTAGTAGGGGTGTAGGAGGGACTACAGAAAGCTTGGATGTCACTGGGCATGTTTGGATAGAGTGAGACCAGTGCCACTGTAGCAAGTTTGGCTTCTGTTTTGCTTTTGATTTCCAGGTAACACAGTTATGTCAAAGAAATGCCTAAGGAAATGGCATTCTCCTTTCCTCTTGCCAGATCTCATAATTCTATTAAACAAGCATTCTCACAGCTGTCAATGTCATTAAAGCTGAGCTTTTCAAAGGGGGCATTGAGTTTAATACCGAGTTCATAAGGTTTTATATAGTAACTACATCTAGCCCCATCACAGTCAAAAAGACTCATGTAAATGGCTGAGCTGCCTGGCACATGCAAGTGAAGTGCCTGTGCAAACATGGACCTTGCCCCTATTTAACTGAACGCTTGTGGCATATAGAGTCTGACACTTGTCTTTGCATTTGTGAGAGGAGAAAAAGGTTGATTTTAGTTCATTTTATTTCTCTTTGATAATAAGAGTATAATATATGGCGATGTCAATCATTCTTGCAAGGGTAAAGAGGAATTGGCTACTTTGCAGACTTGCAGTATACCTTAGCAATACCGATGTAACCTAACCCACATCTGTTGGTTTGGGTACTAGAGGCAAGCAAACTGTGGCAGCGCTGGAAGCTGTACAAGGTGATTTTTCCCTTAATTCAACCAATGTGGAGCTCTGTGCTATTTCAGTTTGACACAAAAACTAATGCAAGTATCTTTCTGTGATGGTTCAGTACACTGTATTACATCTATCCCATGTTCCTCTAAGATTTGAATCTTTAAGCTATGTGTTAAGCTTGATGATCTACTGCTGGGAATATTTTCAAAAGATTTCATTCTTTCACCTTTATTTTGGACTTCTCTTCCTGGATGATTCTTTTCTCTTGTATTTGTTATTATTAACTATGATTATGCTTCAAGCAAAGCATTCCTTTGGTCCATATGTTTCCAAAGAAGTTGTCATCTGAGAATCTGTATTGACTTACGCAACCAAGAAACAAAAATAAGATTCCTTTTTCCCACACGTCACTTACAGAGTTAATGGTTTCTTCTATACTTGTGATTGGTAAGGTCTGAAGTCAAAGATGTTACATTGAATCTATTATGTAGGTGTGGGTTATAAGGATAGAGTGCTTAGTTTTCATTCAATTTCTGCCTACTCATCTTTGTTTCTTTGTCTTCTCTTTGAACACAGCTTGTCTAATGAAACCAGGAAGTTACATTAATTTACTTAGTACTCTATACTAGTATGGCTTTACTACCCTTTCTTTAGTGGACTTTCTCTTTAAATATATATATTTTTATATATATAATGATTTCAGTGTTATGGATTGCTCAAATCTAAATTGGTTAGAGCTGGGGGGGAGCTTAACACTGTCTAACAGTTTGGTACAAGAACCAAAACTATCCTGTGACCAGGCCTGTGGGACAGGACAGCACAGTACTGAACTGCAGTGCTGCCTGGTTTTTTCATCTCCTAATGTTCAAACATTTGAAGTCTGCAGGAATAAATCCTGAGCCTCCAACTTTCATTAGTTGACTCTTAAGAGGTAGTATTGAGAAATACGCTCTTTGTCATCTAATGTTTACGGTGTTAGGGATGAAATATAAATGTTTAGTTGGAAAAACTTTCCTTTGTCTGGTGGAACTTCATGTAGTTTAACCTGTCAGAGATAAAGCATATTGAAACAAGATGAAAACAACATTAGAACTCTTGTCAAGTTCTTATATTTTCTGATCTAGCAAGAGAAGTTCAGACTGGACATTCCAGACATCAATTATTTTTAAGAGGCTATTAAAAATGGGACTGATACAGCAATCTCTCTTTCTCCTATCAAATTGTATGTGCTCCTGCATGAGAAATTGGATTTTTCATTGACTCAACAAAAGGAAGGCTAGACACTTACCAGTTCCTGTGCTTCGAACAATTATTCCAAATTAACAGAATTTGTTGTATCACTGAATTTGAATGAAGAAAAATTTGTTGTTCAAAATACTTTCTGAATGCCAGGCTGGCCGTCTTCACAGTCCCTCCTGCCTGCCAGGCCTATGTGCCTGATAAACAGCTTTCATGGGTAACTTAGTTAGATGGTTCTCTTCTGTGGAAGGAAGCAAGCTATCACTTCTACTCTGAGAGGATTCGTTTTGTGCCCCCAGTAACTCACCAGCTGTAACTCTTCTTTTGACATTTTTTTGTTTGTTTTTGAAGACTTTATTAGGTGTGTGATGATGGTCGTTGTGACCCCTTTTATGTTAGGTCCTGAGAAAGTCAGCTGTTGATTAAAAAAAAAATCCCTCACTTGAGGGTGTAGTTTGATGTTACAGTGTTAATCTAAAAGCTTGCCGCTGCCGAAAGAAGCATACTTAGCTTCCCACCTACCTTCAGCTGCCTGCTTCCTATTATTTCTCTCATTCAAGTCCCACAGCTTAGCTGTTGAGATGGTTGAGAGTGCTAAACTAGCCAAAAACTAACACAAGAAAGAAAAAAGTGGGCTTATTTCCTCGAACCACTCTTCTGAGAGAGACAAGCTTTCATGCCAGCAGAAGGGGATGGACATGGGAACTGTGCCTTTCCAAGGCACCTGGCTATAAGATCACCTTATCTGCCATGTCAAACCATACCTTTAAAAAATTCAAATGCCAAATTTACATTGATTAAAAAAAAGGGGGGGGGGGTGAGAAAGAAGGAAAAAAAAACAGGAGGTGGTATTTTATTCACCATGGATAAAATTACTTTCTCAGTAGCAGGAGCAGGGAATAAAAAATAGCAATAAACCTCTGCAAAATGAAGAGCATCCCTGCTGTCTCATCCTTGAATTGCAAGAATCTTCTCAAATAATTTATTCATTCTGATTTTATGAATTATCTTTGTGTTCTGTGAATGACTCTTAGTGTGCATTGTGTTAAGATACGGCAGAGTAGTGCCCGTTGATCTTTCTTTCAACTGCAGTCATTAAAGTGAATAGATCTGAGCTGCTGAGCGCAGTAACAAACTTGTAGGAGAAGCCTGTTTCCTCCAGTGTTCTTGTATGAGATTTAGGATCTAGAGCAGGGCTGAACATAGAACAACTGCAGCAAGGTTACAAAGCCAAGGGTCTGTATTAGAGGTTTTATAGCATATTCGGTTTAATGTTTTCCTGTCTCCAAATGAGGAGTCCCATGATACCTTTGTATTCATAAATGCCTGGCCATATGTTTCTGCCCCTTTTTCCCCTATGCAGGCATTATTCCTCTCGTAATTCCGTGGTGAGCTGTTGTGGGGAGCTAACCTAGTAGAAAAAATAACAGTATTCTTCTGGTTTAGCTAAGGGAGCAAGGAAAAGGAAGTTCTGGAGAAGAGAAGAATTATTTTGTAACCGACTGTTTTTGATCCTGGGATCAGCCTGAGCTGAAGCAAGTTGACTGGGGTGGGAGGTGGTAGAGAGACATATGTGAGAGAGGAAGCATGGATGAAAGATTTGCAGTTCTTCAGAGATGTCTTTGTGATGAAAGAAGGGAAGTGGGGGAGCAAGTTTGAGTCTCTATTTCTTGTCCTGAAGACTAAACTGAAAGTGAGTTTTCTTTATATACTACGAGAAATTTATTTAATACCCAGCTAAACTTGGTTTTGTGTATTTTTGCCCTTGTGTTGTTACTTGCTGGTTAAAGGGCTGTGGCTACCTTCTAGCTGTGTTCAGGCTGCTATGCTCTGCATCTGATCCTGCCCCAAGGAGTGAGAGATGGCTGAGCAGTCCTTGGGAGCAGCTGAAGCTGACAAGCAGGGAGAAGCTTTTGTAAGTGTCAGACAGACTGAGAAGGCAGCTCAGACAAAAAGAGGGAAGATTTTCCTTAAGAACCATGGGGAAGTGGTTATGGTTATCCAGGTGATCACAGAATGGTGGACCAGAGAAAAAGTGACACTGTAAAAGCATAGGTTCAGTGGAAGTTTTTATTTCACTGTCTCACACAGCAAATGTGAATTATCTGTACTACAGAAGTGGTTAAAAAACAAACAAACACTAGTTTAAACAGCAGAAGTCCTTTCCATGTTCCCATTTTAAGGACAGAAGTGCATATACATCTACCTAAAAGTCCCAAACAGCTTGGGCTTCTCTGTGAAGGAAGCTTGTGCCCTGAAAGCGTACCAAAGACAGGTATTTCAGTTTGACCCCCTGAAATGAAGCTGTGTAGTTCCTAACCACAGGAACTCTTTAAGAGCACTCCAGTGAATGCATAGCTAGGGAAATGCTGGCTAAAGCTGCGACATAAAGTTTATTAGACCAAGATACTGGAGAACAATTCTGGGAATCAGAATGCCTCTTTCTTCCACACGGATAAACTTGGAGTGGAAAATCTGCATGACAGTAATGATAGTCTCTTCTCAGAGGAAAATGCCTGGTCTGGCAGATGCCCAAACTGTAGTCTTTAAAAATAAAGAGTAGAGGTGAAAGATTTAATTCCATTCCATCACATCTTAACAGTACGGGAATTATGCATTACCCAGTGTGAATTGTTGGCATCCAGGAACTGCAAAGTAAACAGCTGTTTTCCTTGGGGAGTATGCCTCACTCCAGGAGCACCAAAAGGGGCAGGAATGTCGTATAATGTGACCTGGAAATTTCATGCTCCAACATTACAGTTGCTGTATGATACAGAAGAGAGGGAAGTGACTGTAGGAGGAAAAAAATCCAACACACAAGAATTTTTCCAGCCAGGATGCTTGTACATTCATGTTTGTTCTACCTCCTTTTTTCATCTTTCTGAAGTGATTCTGGACATATTACTGTATTAACTTGGGGGGTGTATTTTAATGTTTGCACTTCATAGTTGCTATTTCTCCTGCTGCTCCATATTGCTGAGCGTTGTTCTGTACAGAATTCAACGGAAGTAGGTCAAGGGACCTACTTCAAAAAAAAAAAAGCTTTAGTAGCATAAAATTAAATAGAAGTGCAGATTTCTAATAACTGTAAGGGATGTGTCCATTTACTGTAAGGCCTAATAGTGTGTGAAATAGGTGGTCATCCTTCTGTGGTCTGTGTCAGCTTGCGGTGGACTGAAGTGAAGGTATTCCTGCAGAAGTCTGGATCTGTTGCAAGCTGAAATATTCTGGCACAGTGCTGGCATGAGTTACCAACTGTAGGCTGTTTGGGACATTCATTCTCTGCGTGACATCTGGTGATACTTTTCCCTATGACTGTCTGTGGTGAGCCTGCCATGTTCCATGTATTAGCTGAAAGTTTCTGCTTTATGTTGAGGCTTTCTACTGTCTCATATTTCAGGTTGTTTCTGATATGAGGATAGGAGAACTTGTAGGTATGGTGGATGTGTCTACATGAGCAGTGCTGTATCAGGCAGAAATAAAGCCTTCTCTGAAAGCTGAAAGTAGTATAACTGTGTTAGTGGACAATCTCACGCAGTGTAATTGATACTGCCATTCTGCAGAAGTGGTTATTAGAACTGGAAGTCTTGGAATCTCTGGATCCTGGAATATACTCAGGGCAATGGTAAGGATTGTTACTAAATCGGAAGTGATTGGAGATGGCAGAAAATAAAATGTGAAAACTGGCATTAATCCTAATCAAAGAATAAGAAATGATAAGTTTGAGGAAATTTAAAGCATATGGAAATTTGTTGTGCTTTCTACTCAAACAGTGGAGATTCAAAGTAAAGCACAGCAGCCAGCAAAACAATTTTAATGTTTAAAGTTCTGGGGACCTCTTGTACATTGATCTTTAATCAGAGAACCTTTCTGGTGATGGTGCCTGAAGAGGTGGCCCATGAAAGTGCATATATGACTGCCACTAGGCTGGTTTCCTTCATCGAACTCCCCCCTCGGCCCTAAGAAGAAAGCTGAAAACAGCAGGTGGATCCATCAGGTCTCCTCCATTGCTAGGGCCTAGTAAGGCTCTTCAGTCATCAGCTGTTTAGCTGCTGGTGGCAAGACTGCATCCATTTCAGAGGGCAGAATGAGTTGCCTCAGATTACATCTTCTGTAACTGAGGAGAAAGTACAGATGAGATCCGAATGCGCCTGCGTCACATTTGCCTCTCTCTGCGGTTAGAGCTTCCAGCCAGTCCTTTCTCTGGTTTTATGTTCCTTCAAGCAGTATCTGCGCTTTTTTCAACCTTTGTGGTGAATGATCTGCAGATGTTTAGGAAAGACCTTCAGACTATCAGGTACTGAGAAATTGGCTGTGATCAGTGTTGGCAGCTACTGTGGTTCTTTTAGTGGCTTGTTGTGACCGAAGAGACCAACAGCCACTGCCGAATTCCTCATTTTATTAATCCTTTCCCTCCAGGAGCTGGGTTTTTGCAGGGCATAATATTCAGTGCTGGCAGTGAGTATCCTGAAGTCATTGGTGCCAGGGAGTTAATGAATTTGGAAATCTTCCCAGATAATACATCTGGCCCTCTAACTTTCATTTTGGAGTATGAGACCTAGCAAGAAGAGCACTGAATTAAATGAGCTATTGGCTGAAGTGAGGTGGGGGACACTTACGCTTGTATTTTTAAACTAGCCACCCAAAAGTTGTTTGCTTTTATTTTGTAATACCATGTATTTACAAGTTACCTTACCTTCTGAGGCTTGAATGTAGACAGGGAAGCATTTATAATTCTCCACTTTTCTCCACTTTTAATGATTCTACTTTTAATGATTCTTCTAATTCCCCCCCTTTTTTTTTTTTTGGAAGTTCTGTTATGTTGCCACGTCAGTAAGAAGGATTTTGAAGGTAGCTACTGGTAATTGATATTTCTAGTCCAGCTCACTTCTGGAATAATATCTAGTATAGTGTTTTCCTTCCGTAACATTTGAGATAAGGTTGTATTGTACAAAATGAGTTGTTGATGCTATTTATTAATGTACATCTTCATGTAATAAAAGCTGTGCACAGCAATATGGTTCAGAAATTAACTTTGAAGAAAAGAATTACATTGTTATTTGTATGTCTCATGAAACAGCATTATTTTTAGTGGGTCTTTCAGTATAGCAATGCTACTTAGCACTTACCTGCACAGCACTCTGAAAGTACCCAGAATATCATTCCTGATTAAGAGCCCTTCTGGAATGTTTTTTTCTGACATAAGAGAAGAGTGGGAGAGTTTTTGCTGTATATACCAGTGGCAGCCCAAATGGAAAGCATTTCATAGAAGAGTAGAAAGCACTTCCTTGAGATATCATCAACTACCAGCAGGTACTTTCCTCCTACCTCAGGCAATGGCACCATGCTGCCCTTTGCAAATATACCACTGTTTACCCCCTTTTCTGCCTAATCTCTTGATAGATGAAATTTCTCATTAGCCTTAACTTTGCCTGTTAAATACATCACTTGGTATAATAACTTATGCTTATATGTGTTTCACTTTGAAATCTTCTTCCTTGAGCAGAGATGGTCAGAGCTGTGTACAGTAGGTTTTCTTTCTTTCTAGTGGAGTTACTTTGGTTGTCACAGCTTAGTGTCATTTCATACATCATCTTACTGAGGAGCTCAGCTAGGTTAGAAATTTATTTTGTTGTGCCAAAGTGAGTGACCTTGTTTTTTAAACTGTTCTTATTTCACTTCTCTCATCATCAGTTATTTATATTATCTATTTATATGCTCATCCTTTTCGGTAGTGCTACTGACTCCCTATTTAGTGTCATCAGCAAATACAGAGTTCAAATTGGGACTGAAGACTCAGGAGGTATCTAGTCCAGTGTCCTGCTCAAGCTATGACCCAGGGTATTCTGGGCTTTCTCTAGAACAAGTCATTAATACGTCATCAGCTCATTGTTGGTCTAGTTGTTATTTAATGAAGGAATCGCTAACTTGGGCTTGCAATTCTATTAGGACTGTTTTTTCTTACTCAGTTTTTGGAATTTAGTCGTATATGGGGTGATGTAATTTCCAATCATTTTTCTTTATAGGTAATAAGTATAATGATTGGTATGTCAACCCTATGAGTTTGTAGAAGATCCCTGTTGGCATAAGACCAAACTTGTTTGTTTGGTGTTCTTTTTAAGAAACTTAAAAACTGTTTATTTTCCCCACAGTTTGACACCTATACTGAGGTTATTCTATATCTGATTCCTACCCTTTAAGTTTTCGCCTTGCGTTAGCTTTCACCTTTCTAGTTCTTCCTTCCTCTTCAAGCTGGTTCTTGTGTCTGAGAGAAACCTTTGTGGACTGGGTATTTGTCTGGGAGCAAATCTGTGACCTGAAAGCTTCACCTCTAGGTTTTCAAGGACACCAGCAGACTTAGCACGGTTATATTTACATCATCTTTATTTACTTGAGTTCTTCTGGCTATGCTGGTACTAGTTCACACAGAGCCTTCTGCCTACTGTTCTGCTTGTGGTTTCCCTTGTTCCCCATGGCCAGGAGAGCAGGTGGGTCAGGTCCTGGGGCACAGCATGTTTCGGTATTAGTTGTTTCTTTGGGAGACCATCTCTCTCTCTCTCCTGTTCTCTTGTTGCTCACTTGGTAAGTTGACAGTCTGAAGGGAGTAGGAAGGAAACATTCTGTTTAAGTGTGAATAGTGGGCTTGGAGCAGAGCAGAGAATTCACTGGAGAGAGGCAGATGCTAATTCTGCAGTTTGCCCAATTTCAGAATAGTTCAGAATAATAATTCCTAGCATCAAGACCCTGACTCTTCACCACTGAAAGCTTAGACAGGGATCAGTTCCCTTCCAGTGCTATAATCAGGACCTGGCAAATGGTGGGAGGGGGCGTGGACAGAGCTAGAACTTGGTGCTAGAAGCTTGCATCCATCATTGAAGGTTGATTGTACTTGCAAGGATTACAAAAAAAAAGCCTCAGTTAACTTGCTGTGGTAGTTTTCAATCCTCTCTGTGCAGTGGGAGTGGTGCAGTAGGACCAGAACAAAGGATCTGGCATTGATTTGTTTTTGGTTTTTTTGTTTGTTTGTTTGGGTTTTTTGGCTTTTATTTTGTGTGTGGTTTTGTGTGTGTAATTACAATTTTTCTTCCTAACTGTAGTTGGCATAAATTCCTATATTCAAAAAAGGGCTGGGGTTTCTTTTGGTTGCCAGTTGCAATACTGCTGTTGACAAACAAAAACATTAAAAAAGAGAAATCCAATACAGTGCAGTTATTCAGATGCCTCTATTTTTACTGTTTCATAATCTGCCAAGATGCTTACTTCTTGGAAAAAAAAATACAAAAGACAAAATTGTTTGATCGAAGCTTCTAGAGTTTCTTTTCTAAAAAAAAAAACAAACACCACCAGTTCTAATTTTAAAAGGTACAAAAAAGAATGAGCATTACCTTCAGGACTAAATTGACAGCTCAAATAACTTGGTACTTATTACTGAAATGTACATCACAAAACAACTACAAAGTATAGTTCACAGTCTGAGACCAAATGCACAAAAAAAAATCCCAGGGATAATCATTTCTTCTAGTTATTCTTTTTCTGCTGTCCTGTAGGAAATACAGGTAAATGATAGTCTCAGGAAAAACCTTTGCTCTCCTACTACTCATGGTTTGCTTTTTCTTTTCTCTTTTCATGTATAAAGTATTGGTGCAGTGTGCAGTTGTCACTGTGTTATCACCTGTTAACTGTCATGCACGACACATCCCATTACTGCGATACGGGGGCCATTTCCATTCAAGCATCATTTGAGGTGTGTGGGGGCTGTCTGTTGTTTGTTTGTTTTTACAGAGGTTGTTCTTTTACTTTTTCCTAAAATAACTCTGATATTTGTTTTTGTTTATGAGAGGAAAAAGTAAGAACATATGGTAACAGCTGAGAAGAAGGCAAGCTATTGGGGCGCCGGGGGGCTGGAAGAGGATGCTGAGGGTGGGAACAAAGAGAGGCCGGGCACGTGGCAGGTGAGAAGGTGCAGCGTGGGAAGGGGTGACATAAGCGAAGGAGGAGAAGACTAGGTTGTGCTGATCTGGGACACTGCATCCAGAAACCAAATGGGAAAGGACAGGGTGGCAGCCAGCATTGCGGTGAAGAAATTTCTGCTTTTCTTAAATAATATATATATTTGCAAATTCACCAACTATGTTAAAATAGCATATATGTTTGAATGCACAGGGGGTCTTAAGTAGGAAATGCTAGCTGTCAGGATATGCTAGCAAAGCCAGTCCAGCCTCTTTTAGTCTATGCTGATGGTGTGAGACTATATAATCAAAACCTTATTTGTCCACAAAGACTTCCGGAGCCCAAGGTGGATCTGCTTACGGATAAAGAAGGCTGTTTTGTGTAAGGCTCAACCCTCACCTCATTTACTGTTGAAGCTAGGTGTGTAGCTTGTTGGTATATCCTGGTTGCTAAGTGCTACTTGAAGTATCTTCTGGCCATACCTGTATCTGAATTGCTATGGGGGAAGTTCCTTAAACCAAACTGCCAAGATATGATACGTTCTTCACTGTGTTGCTGCCTGACCTGCCTGTGCACTGACTTGCAGAAGGGCCACATGTATTCAGGCTGCAACCGAAGTCAGTGGTAATAGTGTTTTGAGCCCACAAAATACTACGTGCTAAGCCTCAGAACAGCGTGTGGAGAGCAAGGAGAACCAGGTCTCGAGAATCTTAAAATGGGAACCAGAATTGATCTTCATCATTCTGTTTCAGTTCATTGTCCCTAAGGCACAGGCAGTACTTATTTGTCATAAAACAACATTGACATAATAAATTCATTAGTGTTTTTTTACAAGAAAAAAAAGAAAAAGCACCCTATGACTGCATAAGGTGTTTCAGGGAAAGAAACATGAAGAACTGTTAGACGCTGTTGTCAGAGCAGGTATTAAAGAGGGTCGAATAAGAAAGGGGGGAAATTGTTGGATGTGTGGAAGAAAATATTAGTAGATCTTTCCTGCAAGAAGGAAGCTGAAGTTCTGTAAATAAAATTATCATCATGTATTTGGGTCATAAAAGGAAAGTGTATTACACTGTGTGCATAGAGAGAGAAGTTAACGATGGACACCTCTGCTGTGGTATTCTGCAAGCCCAAGAGCTTTACTTTGCAATGTTAATAGTATTCTTTTAAGGTCTTTTTTCTTTGTGTATAATTTTAATACATAGTCTGCTGTAACCACTTGAATTAAAATTTCATGAGCCTCTTCAGAAAATCAGACAGGAAAATGCAAATAAATTATGCATTTTTTTTTAGTATGTAGTAGATACAGTATTACTGTATGAGTAAACAAATAAAAATGTGTCTTTATTATATGGCAAACTCCATGTAGAAAGATCCTGTTGCAGTCTATAAACCACATATGGTTTAAAGAATCATGTTGACGTTAAGTAGCTAATTCTGGGCCTAAACCTCTGGATTTGGAACAATATGGAGTGATAGTATAAAAAGATGAAGAATCTTAGCTAATGTAAATAAATTGGAGGTCATGAAGTATAAGATACAAGGTTGAAGATGAAACCTTAAAGCATGTCACTTTCAGAGGGCAAGTACTTAGTATCTTATAAAATCTAATCCCTACCTAGATTACCAGCTTGCTGGTTTGCTTTTTTCTTTTTCTACTCTTCTTCTTCCCCTCATGGAAGAGCCCATAAGTCATCTTTTAAAATTCCGACCTGAGCACTCGGCAGTCAGCACAGTGGTATGTGTCTGTGAGTAGTTTAACTCTCCTTTATACTGCTCCCTGGCCCTGCAAGACACCTGAGCAACAGAGCAGTTACATGTAGGTGCTGAATGGTAGTGATGAGAGGTGTGGATGTGTCCTCGATTTGCTTCAAGCCAGAATAACATGTTCATGTAACTTCTGTTTGATGAGAAAAACCACAGCTTCCTAGCACCACGTATGCAGATTAACACAACCCTCTTGCCTTTTTTTGTTTTTCTGTAGTGGAGTCCTGGCATAGTGGCATGGGTGGTGAACACCCTTATTATGTTTAGTAGTTCATTCCAACAGGGGGTGCAGGAATCGCTGATACTTACCTAGAGTAAGAAAGCATTAAAATGACCAAGTGCAGAGCTAACTCTGCCCTTGTTGTTTGTTTAGAGCAGTTACTTACCTTGCAGGTAGTCCTGCACATTTCAGTCTTCCTCAGACCTTAGTGACAAATGTTTCTGCAAAATTAACTCCTTTCAGACCTACGTGACTTGGCATTAAAAACTTGACCTCCTTCCATCTTTCCTCTTTTTAGAGCAATTACCTTATGATCCAAACTGAAAGAAAGGAATTTACACATTGTTAAGAAAGTTTCTGTAGCTAAAGTGGCAGAAGCGGCAATTCTTTCCCTTGTTTAATGATGAGTTACACTTACAGTATATGAAGTCTTCACTTGCAATGTAATTCGCATTAGCAGGAAAGAGTGCCCATTTTGTTAGTGATTTTTAGAAAATGGAAACCAGGAATGAGCGCTCAAGTAAATGGAATCAATAAACAACGAAATGGCCAACAATACTACAGCCACTAATACTGAAATATGTTTTTGCAATTTGAGCTTTCATGTTTGTTATCTTTGTAGGTTCTTAAATTTCAAATAGAGTTTCTTAGTACCTTCATATAAATCAATTCCCTTTGGTTTTCGGTTAAGCAGTTTAATTGCTTAATCAGACTAAGAAAACCTAGTGATTAAAATCTAACAGTCATATGCTGTAAGGCAATATCAGTATTAGTTATTACTCAAGGTAGCTGTTCTAGATCAAACTGAATGAACTAGAAAGATAGTATGTTTGTAATGTGCTTTACCATACAGGAATATCAGTAAGTCTTTTCTAAAAGAAAAGAGCACAGGTATTGAAGAGTTACACAGTCAGCAATAAGACTGTATTAAAAATTGACAAAATACCAATTCCAAATCAGAAGGCTTCTGTGCTAAAACAGATGTAAGGGTTGTTTTCAGTAATCTATTTTGAGAAAAAATAACTCATTCTGTGAACAGCGTGTAAGCAAGAAGGGACTATTCTGTCAGAACTGACTTGAAATAAACAAATTGCAAAAAACATTTAAAAGAACATCAGGAAATTCTGTGCTCAGCTCGTCTATATTGCTGGTCAGAAAAGGTGAACCACTAAAGATGAGGAAGGAACTTGACATCAGCTCTGTTATGAGCTGATGCTTGCAACGTTCATTTGAAATACTGTACTTATGTTCTCATTGAAGCTGAATTGTTAAGGTGAAATCTGAGTAAATTAATATTGGGTCAAAACATCTGTTTTTTTCTGTTTAAAGTAGAAAACATCTGAGGCATAGGAGCATAAAGGGAATACAGCAGGAGATGAACTATACTTCACAAAATGTTGACAAATCATCAAAAAATCACTGCAGAAACAAAGGGATTTATAGTCTCTCCATTTAAGAGAGACGATACTGCAGAACTACAGCTAGACTTGTTCAAAAGTTATTAGAGGTACTGACTATTACTCTGTTTTGAGTTGGTATAACAGCACAGTGACGTCTTGGCCCGTGATTAGCAATTCTGTGTGCTTTCATAGTGCAGGAACTGAAGAACTGATAGGAACAGGAAGCAGCGTCATCTGGCCAAAACATAGATTTTCATATATTGACCTGTGTATGCTAGATTTTTTTTATTATTATTACTATGGACACCTTTCCTCTGTAACATATCCTAAGAAGATAACAGTGGCCATGCTGCATCAGACAAAAAGTTTAGACAAAATAGACAAAAAGTCTATAAAGCCTGTGTCCTTTGTCTGGTAATACCAAATGCTAGAGCCTAATGAGAAATGCAAAGACATGACACGTTTATACATTATTTCTCGAAGAGCTCTCTCTTTGCCTTCAGATATTCAGGGACTTAAGCCTGGAGGCAAGAATAGTTTACATGTATGTGCTAATTTTCAGTGGGTTTTACTTCTCTTGAGGTTTCTTGCTTTGTCTTAAACATATGTAAACTCTTAGCATCCACAACATGAGGAATTATCCGTGTATATGTTTGTTATCAAGAATGTTGCTACAAAGAGAAATTATGAGTGATTACTTGTTGCTTCCTTTTTCTCTTACAGTGAGATGTGCACAACTTGTAGCTTTCTGTTCTTTCTTGTGGGACTGTTTCTTCGCAGGGGGGCTAATTAAGCATGTGGTAGAAGAACCATTGCATTTTTTATTTTAATAACACTAACCTCAATGTTTTGAAATCTGAATTTAATTTTCTGGTCTAAAGTAAATTCTTTAGTATGTATCACTATCTAGTATGAGTATTGACGTCCACGTTAAAGGTCAAGAGAAGATACTGCTGAGCAGCTCTGATTAACTGTGTGATAATATGCATGGAGTTTTGAGAATTACATAAATATTGAAGTAATTGATTGCTATAAGCCTATACCCAACCACAGGATGGGTTGTTTTGCATTATTTTCTTGAGGAAATGGGATGGCATGCATTTTCAGATGAACCAAATTTTCCTCTTAATGCAGATTAAATACTGGTCCACAGAGAAAGACTAAAGAAGGCAAAAATATTTCAAAAACAAGTAGGATACAGGGCAGAATACAAATGCAAGTGTTCACTCTTGATACAAAAGAAGCAGTAAATTAGTACTGTCATATAGATGCTAGAAATTTTTGGAGCAAGGTGATCATTGAACACGAGAGCTATTTTCTCCTATGTTTGGTCAACTTAAAAAGATAAACTGCAGCACTAGCCAGTGTAAAAAGGCAAAATAACACGTTCCAACACTGCTAGAGAAATCTGGCTGAGCTATTTAATATCTTTGAAATTGTTCAAAATGTTTATGTGCGTTGTTCTTAATGGTTATGAGACTGGCTTTTATGGTACCTGCAGCAAAAGCTTGTGATTTCAAGCATATTAGTGATACCGTCATTGTTTAGTTTTAAGAATCCACTGAAGGGCTAGTAACACAAATAATAGTATCTTTTTTTTTTTTTAATGTATTCTCATAGCATTTAGAAATGCAGCTGAGAATTGACATCACTGCAATGAATGAAGTTTTATACCTTTATGTTGTATGGCTGTGTGTGTATATAGCCAAATATATTTTCCTTCATGTGTAAGAAAGATGTGTGATTACGGACAATATCTGGATTTTGAGGGCAAGGAGAGATTGATGCGCTATCCTTTCACTATTAAATATGCAATTCAAGATTTTAAATGATGTCATCTGCAATAATATCACATTAGAATTTGAAAACTTTATGCCTGCTAACTCTCAAATTAGCATAACAGAAAACAGTTAACTAAAATACGTTTTCTTCTTTTTATTTGTGTGCTGTGTATCTGATAACATTTCTTCATACACAGATTTCTTCTCTGGTTGGCTGATGATGAACATTAACTCCTGCTTAGTATGTTAATAATTACTTTGTCTCCATAAAGGTGTTCTGGCCTAGAGGTCAGGCCCTACTAAAATTAGCTATCAGTCTCAAGCAAAACCAAAGCTATAATTAAGGATCTGAAGATTAATATTTCTGAAATGAGTGTCATCCAACATATTTTGGATGGATTCTATCAATCTTGTCCAAAGAACCAGCAAAACTTCAGCAGAGGAGAAAACCATTACTTCAAATAAGCAAATGAAAAAAAAATCACAAAACATACTACTTTAGAAAATGATCTTTTAAAATGCTTAAATACTTGTTAAATCCTTTCTTTGTTTTTTCAACGCTATAGAACTAGAAAAAATACAGTGAAAATTTGCCCTAAGATAAAAATAAATTAATTTTGAAAGTCACTGGCACTGCACTCACCACAGGCACACACAAGAAAAGAAAGAACTTGGGGAAAACATTGCAAGAAACCACTCCTGTGAGCTGCAGTTTGTAAAGGTACTCTTGCCTCAGAGATTTCACATGATGATGTGTTTAAAGCATGAGGTAATATTTCAAAATTATTGATAATCTATGAAGATGCATCTTTGTACTGTTTATGCATTTAAGGCTATTACTTTTTCCAGACCCTTGATTCCTTGAATAAATAAAAACCAAGCTTTCAAAAGAGTAAACAGGTTCCATTTGACAGGCATATAAACCCACTCCTTTCTTCACACTTCTTTAGGAGAACTGGGGGGCAACCAAAGATGGCTCTGTGGATCGCTAAAATAATGAAGAGCTCTTTTTAACCTATAAATCACTACTTTGATTCCACCTCAGACTGAACTTATTAACATCTGACACTTGTGCTGTAACTTATGCAAAGTGAGTGAATACTGTCTGATGCTCTGTGGGTAGGTACGTGTAATGTCAGCATATGGTGCCAGAGGAGGACAATGAGCAAAGGCCAGATTCTCAGCTGCTATAAGCTGGCAGACAGTGGAAAAGTGTTGATTTACTCCAGCAGAGGATTTGGCTCCCGGGCTTGGACCAGCTTGTTGAAAATGAAATGACCTGTTTCGGTTCTGTAATGCTCTGTTAATGTGAGCACACTTAGGTTCTGATCCTGGAATAAGGCTCTTAATAGTTGCAATTGCTATCAATTGCTTAGGATCCTGTTCTAGGCAAAGCTTGCGGTTCAGTATTAGTTTAGGGTATTTCATTGTAGAGCTTTGCTTTGAAGGGATTGCTATTTGAAATAACTTGAGAGAGCTGCATGATCCTGTAAAACAACTGCCTGTGTAACAGCAGATTTTGAAATTTCACCGAGGGATCCAACCACCAAGCAGATGAAGTAGATCAAAACAGGGGCTGAGTTTTGCAGCTGGTACTGTGTCAGTTTTCTGATACTGTTGATAAAGTGTCTGATTATCCAAGTACATCCAGATCAACTTGCAGTTTAACTCTGGTTCGTGCTACAAGAGTGTACGGAGTCACTGAACAGAATCATGTGTTTTCCAATGATATTGAGGCTCAGCTTAAAGGAAACCTTTATTTTTCTAAGATAAGCCACCTTAGTTTTGTCTGAATTAAAATATCATTTGATTGCGCTTAACCTGCATCGAGTGATCTTGGTTGCAGTTTCACTGTGGCATTTCCCAGCTGATGCTTACCATCCTGTTAGATCTGGGGAAATTTGGAATTTTTGACCATAAGTTAGGATAGTTCTTTGGCTAACTTCTCTAGAAACTTCCCCATTGTTTGGTGAGGGATGGCAATGATAAGAATTAGTGACCCTTTTGTCTCATTTGACCCCACATTTCTGCAGCCTGGTACTATATTATGTTTAGGAATATACTGTATCAACTCTCCATTTATTGGGCAAGTGAAAGGGAACAAGGTACTGTCATTTGTAGACAGGCAAGAAAAACGGATAAGTTCTGATAGAAGAATTTCAATAAAAGTTTATATGTATTCATTTGGCACTACAATTAAATCATATTCTAAGTTGTTCCACGCAGCAATTCTATTCACTTTTCTAATTTGCTATTTAAACGCATTGTAGCAATGCAAAACTGGATATTGTAAAGATCCTAAACACAATTCAGTAACACAATAGAGTAACATCTTTAGGAAGCTAAAAATGGCTGATAGGGGAACAAGACTTAGAGAACTGGGAGGGTTCCTCTTTCCATGGGGGATACTTAAGGCTAGCCCCATATTTGCTAATACCTAAGAATGTAACGGGTTTTCCAAAAATACAGACCTGAGAAAACAACATTATTTGATGTTTTGTTCACATTCTTGCCAGTTTTGTTTTTGTTGAAGTAACCTCTTCATTAAAAGGATGCATCATGACATGCATATTGAACAAGGGAGCTGCAAACCTCTTAGGGAATGGTAGTACCATATATCCCCAAACAAATGTAAATTGTAATGTAGTAAATCATATAGACTAGGTCTCAGAGTTAACCAGTAAAACTGAAGTGGTGTTTTGACTTTATTTTTAAGGAAGGCTGGGATTGTAATCCAGTTGCAAGTCCTGTCTGTTAAAACCCCAGAAGACTGCCAGGTGTCCTTTGGTACAAGTCTGTGTCTTTGCACACTGTAGAACAGTTTAGCAAAACCCTAGGCTGCAGCTGTTTAGAAGGAAAATTTCTTGCCAATTTTTCCATAAATTGGCCATGATTTTTCTAAGTATTCACTGTCATGGAAGGAAGAGAATACTGTTCATGTTTTAAGACTGCAAAATGAATGTTCTCAATACTAAAGTTTTAATCTTATTTATGTTCTCTGCTAACATGACCCTCTGCCTTCTTGAGTTTCTTATTGAACTGTGCATCTTATTTAAACACAGGCTAAGGAGCATGAATGAATATTCCTTTGTAGCTTCTGATGTGTGTGTAGATGGGATCATTGTAATTGCTGAAAAGTGAATATGAAATACCATTATATGCTCACGTACCTATGGGAATGCACATGTATTTCTGTTCCTGTACGTTAAGAGCAAGTTTTATGGCCAAATTTACCCAGATCCAACTAATGTTAGAGGAAATAATCTAGACATGAAAATTAAACTTTCCTTCCTTAAAAGCTATAGTGGAGGACCTAGTTCACAGCGTACTTTCATGCAAAGCTTGCAAAGTTTTCTTTCAGTCCTTTTTTGAGTTATTGGTGAATAAGGGGAAAAAAAAAAAAGTATTACCCAGCTGGAAAAATGCACATTTCCCACTCAGTTATTCAGACATGGCAGGAGGTGTGTTCTTTGGGTTTGTTTTCTTCTAAAAGCAGTCCCCATCAACGGAATGAGACCAAGCAAAGAAGTTCTAGTACAGAGGATAGCTTGGGGGGG
>VXAA01007015.1:1364712-1385478 GCA_013399115.1 Anseranas semipalmata
GGGGGGAGGGATGTAAAATGAAGCTAGGTTCAAGTCCCCATATCACTACAACTGTGGGTTTAGCTGTTGGGAAGCTCTAATAACATACTGTTATCAAATTTTTAAAGTATTCAAATGATCTTAATCTCATTGAGAAATAAAAAGGAACTTTTGTTCCAGGCTCTCTGAAAATGTGCATAATCCTTTCAAATTCTGTATTTCTGAGATTTTGAGCCAGAGCTGTGCTAGATAACCATTTCTTGTAGTCACTAGTTGGTTTGACAAAATTCTGCATTTTCCTGTTAAAGGGCCGGATTTTCACATAAACTTTTTCAAACCTGTTTCAAGATAAAAATTGTTAAATTCATAAAGCAATTTCAACAATATGCATATTTTCATGAACAGCCTTTGCGTGTGTGCGCACGCACATGTAGATAGGTAGATTGCGGGTGTATTTGTACCTTTTGTGCAGATAAGCTGCAGGCAACTTCAAAATGTGCATTAATTTCCTAAAGTGAATGTTAATCCACACAGTGTCTATTTAAACACCTCAAAATAAACAGAAGACAATAGGTTTTCATAACTCCTGTGGAAGATCTATAAACTTCTATAAACTGAACCAAACGTAGATTAGGAGTAAAAGATGCGAGTCCACTGCTTCTGATCGTATCCAGGGGTGCATCAAGAACGACACTGCTAGCCGGTTGAGGGAAGTGACTGTCCTGCTCTGCTCTGCGCTGGTGCGGCCTCACCTCGAGCACTGTGTGCAGTTTTGGGCACCACGGTACAGGAAGGACATAAAACTGTTGGAGGGCCTCCAAAGGAGGGCCACAAAGATGGCGAAGGGCCTAGAGGGGAAGGCGTATGAGGAGCGGCTGAGGTACCTTGGCCTGTTCAGCCCAGAGAAGAGGGGACTGAGGGGAGGCCTCATGGCGGCCTGCAGCTTCCTCACGAGGGGAGCGGAGGGGCAGGCGCTGATCTCTGCTCTCTGGTGACAGCGACAGGACCCGAGGGAATGGCATGGAGCTGTGACAGGGGAGGGTCAGGCTGGATATCAGGAAAAAGTTCTTCACCGAGAGGGTGGCTGGGCACTGGAACAGGCTCCCCAGGGCAGTGGTCACAGCACCGAGCCTGCCGGAGTTCAAGAAGCGTCTGGACAAAGCTCTCAGACACACGGTCTGATTTTTGGGTGGTCCTGTGTGGAGCCAGGAGTTGGACTCGATGATCCTTGTGGGTCCCTTCCAACTCAGGATATTCTATGATTCTGTGAAGGACTAAACCATCTTACATTTCTGTGCTGCTGCAACATGCTAATTGCTGCGGTAGGTGATCCTGGTTTTGTTCAGGGTTTATGGATAAAGGGTTATCACTGAAAATGGCTCATTTACCCTGTATGTGCCTGAGACAGAAGGTCTCAGTCCTCCAAAGCTTTTGTAAATACGTTGCAGAATCTTCCCAGACGGAGATATTTGCCTGTTTGTAGTTGGCTAATCCACAAGTGGTTCCCTGATAAGGTTAATGCCCAGTTAATTGCTCCTAGCCTTGACATGCAGTTTAATTGCTACTTGGCCAGCATATGTTTGTTGCTTGCTCTGTGTAGAATTCTAGCGGATGTAGCGATGCAAACCATGGAGTGGTGGAGTGCAAACAAAATAAATACAGTATTTTATGTTCTTTTAATTCAGGGCCAAGTGGATTTGGATGAAGTGTTTATTTAGTTTGCTGGCTCCTTCAGATGCTGTGGCATATTGATTCCTTTTATTACTAGCAGCCATTTAACCTGACCCCTCTTAGATCCAGTATTTTAAAAGCCATAAATTTTAACTTTACTTATGAGCAAGGACTGAAATGCTGTGAAAGCCTTTTTATTAGCAGAGCTTTGCCTTACTCCATGTACATGTGTCACCCATGGCAACAATATTTAGAGCATCTTAAATTAGAGCGGCTGTTGGGCAGTTTCGTGGTGGTGGGGTTAGCAATAAAGAGATCTCATAAATATCTCAAGCGTGTAGGATTCACTGATCGGGTAAGCAGGTATACAAAAGAAATGCCTTTATTATTAGCAAAAGGAGTCCTCTTTCCAGGTTTTTTGTTAAAATCTAGCTTTTCTTCCTACTCTTAATGTTCACGGATAATGTGAAGCAAACACAAAAGAAGCATTTTATATAATTTATTTTCTAATTGCAAGTTAAATTAGTGTAATTGAAATTTATTTTTCTTTGCTGGCTCACCTTGGCTTTTCTTTCACATTACTAATCTTACTTGTTGCAGTAGCCTAAATTAATCCCTGAATGATGCTGAAAGTAATCTTTAACATGCAGCTTATGTGAGTGTTTGTAAAAATGTGTCCGGAAAAAAAACTGATGCACAAAAATGATGTGCCACTTTTTTTTTTTTAAAGAAAACATGAATAAAATGGTTGATATAAGAGGATTTCTGCCTATATTCATATATAAATAACTCAAAAAAAAAAAAAAGCTTTGAATTAGTGAAGAAAAGAAAAGTTTTATGTGAACTCCTTGCATCCTTATAATTTGTTATTTCTGATTTAAATCAGTCATATTTTAAAAAATCTAATTTCAGGCTTGATGACAAAGATTGAGTAATAATTCAGTAGGCTATTTCAAAATAGGCTGAAGGCTTACTGAAACTGATAGATTGTAGCCATGAATTTAACATAAGTATTGGCTTCCTTTCTCCTGTTCTGCTACTGATGAAGTTTCCTCCTCTGTCCCACAGGTCAAATTTAGCATTCTAGATCTTAGCCTTATACGATTAAAAATGACTTTGTTTGAATGGTAGTGTAGGGACTTTCACTTCATGTTAAACTTTGGCCTGGGAACAAAAATGTTGTTTTAGCTTATGAGAAGTGTAATTTATATCAATTAATCTGAGAAAGTGTCACATTTCCCAATCGTTTAAAGCAGGATTGAAATCTTTGACCTTATCAGAGGGTAGGTGTGGAAATAGGAGTAAAGCAATCACAAGGCACTGGAATTTTTACTTCTCAATTCCAGACTGATCAATTTACAAGGTGTCTGAAATCACTGGGGAATCATATTTTCTAGAAACTGGACTTTTTCCTGTCTGCATTGCTTTTCCTGTACCTGCTTTCCTCTAGCAGGTTGTAACAGCTATATCTAAAATCAATTTGATATACATAAATATCCTTGGGGAGAAAGCTGCTATTTTGTAGAAGGTCAGATAGCTTAATTTATACTTGGACCTGTCCTAAGCGCAAGTACTTGAATTTGCACTAGCTAGAGAGAAAATACTAGCCTGCTGGAGGAGTAGGGATTCAAATGCCTAGGAAAACTTTTCACTGAATGTACAGCTGTCCTGTGAAGTGGAAGGTTATGCAAGAGGTTAAACGCATATAATCAAATAAAGAAACTGTTTCAACAGATAAAATCAGATGTTGTTTTCTGCGAAGATAGGCTTTGCTGCATTTTGTCCAGTGTTCCGCACTAACGCAGCAAACGTGTGCCATTTCTCTGAGTGCGTTTGTTCGAACCTCTTTCTTCTGCTCCTAATTCTTAGCTTTAGTAGTGTTGCACAGTATAACTTATTAGCATTTTTGAGATGCCTAATGCTGTACATATTATTCTTTTTGAAATATTAGCACGTTCTTTTGCAGCGTTGGTGTTTGTTAGTGATAAGACTGTAGAAAACAGCAGCACCAGCACACCTTTCTAAGATGACAGTAGTCATGCATTTTTGTCTCTTGCCTAATGACTGCCTTATTCCGACCATTTCCTCTACAGCTGGCTAAAGCTTAGCATACCTTTTGGGCTCCAAATTGTGAACCACCGTTATTTATAGTTGAAATTGAAGTTTGTGCAAATATGAGCTAAATTGCAATCATTATATGTAGTAAAATAGATTGAAATATCTGTAAATCTCAAGTCTGTAGCTTGCTCTTTTAATCAGAGAACTTGTTAAATTCCCCCATGCTTTGATTTCTCTTTCTTAGATATTTCTGCCAGGAGTGAGGCTGTTCAGTGTTCAGTATTCCTGCTTCTAATTTAAAATGCTTGGTTTGAGGTATAAAATGAGCAAAATGATACATGTTGTCTTTAATATATGATTGCAAGATAGTGATTTTCTCTTGCTTTTTATCAAGCCCTTCATAATCTTTTCTATGCTACTTGTGTAAACTAGTGTTGAAGAAAAGGCTACAGTATGGTCTGAGGTTATTCTACAAAAATACCCTCTGAAAGCTCTTCATTTGATAATCACAAACTAAATGATGTAATGACTTTCAAATTCCTTCTTCCTATACCATTTTCTGCATTGAATCGATTGATAATTGAGGAAGTATCTGAATATAAAAATGTGAGAGGAAAAAATCCTTTACAGTTGTGCATACTACCATAAATAAAAGAAACTACATTAAACAAAAGGGTTCACAAAGAAATGAACATGAATTAACTTTAGTCACTATATGATGTTGCAACCCTGTGGGCAAGAACCACACCTGTCCACCTGTTTTCTGATGTTTCTGTCATACAGAGATTTGTAACAATGATGAATGTTTTATATCTTGGCCGTATGCCTAACAAAAGAGAAACCCATGCTTTTCACTTTATACACCAATTTATTTAGGGGTAAATTTTCTTACTGGTGATCTATTGCATTTTGTGTCTTTGGACATCTTTCCCTTGGTTAATGGGGTTGTTTCATTCTCATACAAATGGTATCCCTACAGCAGGGATCCACTTTAACTAAATTTTGCTGCAGAACCCATTTTGTCAGCCTGATACCTATATCACGCTAGTATGTACAACAGGAACTCTGCTTTTTCCTGCCTGAACAAGTATTTAGGTGCTTCTGAAACCCTTTTTGCCAGCCCCTGCTCTGCAGCAACAATAAAAGTTTGGTAATACTTTAATTTGTATTAAAAGAAATCAAAGAAACATATGTGATCAGTGAATTGATACCGTTTTAAACGTAATTTGAATATATATGTATCAAAATATTTTGACCCAAGGGAAGTGGGGAAAAAAGAGAAGCCTGGAAATATCTGAAACTAATAATAAATATCTGAAACTAATAATAATAGTAATAAAAGAACAGAACGTAAAGTACGTATTATTACGTAAAGAAAAAAAATCTTTGGTAGCCATGTTGGCATTGAACAGAAAATTGAGCTATATGTAATACTGCCTTTCAGTTAAAGGGTGATTGCTTGTGGATATTATTTTGGAACCAGCAGCTTGGTTTCAGCCAGTCACAGGCAGATACTGACATCAGCTGTTTTCTGAATTCAGAAGAGATACATAAAATATTGCACCATTTATAAATAAATAAAGTGGATGCTTTTTATCACGATGCTGTAGGAAGCAGTAAAATAAGGACTCAAGAAATTTAAAATCCATAAAAAGAAACATTTTTACACATAATGAACAATTAAATTATTCTTTACCTAACTATATTTTTGCATTCAAAATCTGAGTAGGGCTAGATATTTGTGCACACATTCATGCATGCGCCATCTAGAAATGCCTGTTAGTAACTTCTAAAAGATGTAAGTTTTTTTTTCTTGTTGTCTTTTTTTGTTTGTTTTTGTCATTTTGTTTTTTACTCGTGAGTAAAATTCATGTTTGCAGACTTACAGCTGTCCTAAAGGTCTGCAGAAAAGGTCACTGGGGGAGGGCAGGGAAGGGAAATTTCCCTAGCTGAGAGTCTGTCTGGTATTTATTTGTTACGGAGTCTTGGGCATTTCTCTGTACAGCATCCAATAATAGATGCTGCCCATGAAAGCGTGGGGACTGGTCTGCCTGCTTGTGGAAGCTCCTCAGCTCCTGTCTCTTTAGTTGCACACTAATGTGTGATTGCTACAGCCTTACCATGAAAGGAAAAGGGAATAAAAGCTGAACTAGAAAAATAAAAAGTTCTCTCTGAAAACCCTGGTGAATATGTCCAAGGATGTAAACTCCTTGACTAACATTGCTCTTACTGTCATCAATAAGAAAGAATGTAATCATTTTTCACCTGGGTTCAGATGCTTTTTTGTGGGTGGATTTTGAAGTGAGAAACTTCCAGTGTTGCCAGTGAAATTTCAGACTAAATGATTACAGCTTTAGAAAAGGGCAACTAAATGCCTGATACTAATTTGTTACTGAAGGATCTCCATAAGGTTTTGAATAAATGAGGATGCCTTTTAAATGGTAGAACACAGGAAGATCAGAGATGAAATTTCACTTTCTTTGCCAGTGAGAAAATTGTTAATCTTTGCAGTTTTATTCTGTCTTTCAAGGTAACTCAATTTTTGATGATAATCTTGGTCAATAAAGTGACCATACGCCAATTCTTTTAGGGACATTAGAAGAAAATACAATTTTCCAAGACAGTGTTGTTCTGAACTTGGTAACTAAAGAGTGCTCCATTTAATTTTTTTTTCTATTTTTAATAGCAAATTGAAAATACTGCATGAAAGTTGCTGTAAGTGTTCTCCTTACCAAAAAATGGGAAGTTACGGCTACTTATCGCTAAAATTAATGCGTTGGGGGTGTGTTCATGTTAGGACAAAATGGCAAAATAAAGGCTGCTTATACAGAAAGAAACATCCTTTGCCAATAGCTGCAAGTTTCCCATGCCATTGTCTGAGGCCCGTGTCTGACACAGAGCCTGTTTGCTGTGACCCCGACCCAACTAGGCAGCGTGACCTGGTGCCTGTGGTCTGTATCACAGCATGTGCGCGGCGCAGGCTGAACGGACAGCTTCGGTGCTGGCGCGTGTAGCATTTGAGTGTCACTCCAACACCTTGGATATTGGCTTGGATTTTCTTAGGGGGACCTTCATATGTCAAGAGTAGTCTTCCAGTTTGAGTAATTGGCTCAGCTCTCTGTAAGACAGGCTCTAAGCGGCATTTAACCCGAGACTTCTTTCTATTTTTCCCAAGTAATACAGCTTAGGGCACTAATTTAATGCAGTACAGCTTGTACTGGGATGTGGATATAAACACCTTGGTGCTGGCTTTTGACACAGCTCTTTCAGGTAGCTGGGCATCTGCAGCAGCCTGGAAGTGAGCACTGGCTGCCAAACCTCCCCGAGCCCTGGGGTCTGCGGCCATGCAAAGCAGCGGCCACACTGTCTGCTTCTGGAGGTGGGGCTGTGCCCGTCTCTTCCTGGCCGGTGCTGTGGGTGCCCGTCTCTTCCTGGCCGGTGCTGTGGTCGCCTGTCACTGTCCCCTGGTGGATACCAGCCCTTGCAGGCTCCCTGCCCTTGGCGTAGGCCTGCGAGCCGAGCTGGCTGAGAGCTGCGCCTTCCCCAGGCCGCTGCAGCCTGCCGTGCTCTGCCTGCTTTACCGCTGTGCCCTGTCTGCTGCGCAAAGCCACCCGTGAAAGCTGTTTTCTGTCTGAAAAACAAGAAAGCATTTTCTCTGCTAATCAGAGTGGCTTTCACCTGGCCACCTTTTACAGCTATTATGCTTCTCTTGTCTGTTTTTGCTCATTCTCAGGCTGAGGTAGGCACCACAGTGCCTGGTGCTGATGCACGCGTTTTTAGTGATTTTAAACATCTTTATGTTGTATGCAAGTCATTGCTCTAACTCCATTTTAGCACTTACTAATTTGGCAATAATGGTAGTCTCCAGAATGGCAATTAGTGAACAAAAGAAGGTTGTGCTGTGTGACCTAGCAACCGGGCTTCCCTTAAACTTGTTTTCTTGTTTTTTTTCCCCTCTTTTTTCAGCTACATATCAGTCTGCAGGGAATGGAAGTGTAAATTGCTTTATGTAGACACTACTGATGATTCTCTATTTGGTGCCAGTTCTTGGCTTTTTTCCTTTTAAGAATTCACTCATCACGCTGTTTTAGTTCAGAAATACCTGCACTCTAGGATTGCTAAAATCACAGCATAGTTTTAACATATCTGTTGGTCTTGTGATTCTTGAGTCTCTTCATGGGTGACAGTATTTGGACAGGCATGTGAAGGTCTTCTGTTCTTATACTGTCCTGTTGCTCATGTTAGTAAGTTGTGCAAAAGTTGAAAACAAAAGCATTTTGTGCTCTTAAAGACAAGGTGTTTTGCAAGGCAAAGTCTATTCCTCAGTGTTTGTATGTCACGTTTACTGCTCTGCCGTATAAAAACTAAGTAGATGCTGCAAGGGCTTTTAAATTATGCTTTAGTTGTGAATTTCTCCACTGTTTGGTACGCAAGTATTCTGTGAACTTTTTCGCTTTTTTTTTTTGCCTGTTCTACTATCATTGTATTAATACTAATTAACAGTAATGCTGCTAGAAAAGAATGCCTTTCTAATGTGGGAGAGTCAAGCATTCAAAGAGAGGAAAGGTTTGGAAGAATTGGGAAGGTACTTGCTCTTTTTTTTTTTTTGGAATGAAGTGCTTTCTTATGCCTATAAACAAGGAAAGAGGCAGCAACATCATTCATGTTAAGCTGTACTTTGCTGGAAATGTTCTTTTCTTGAAAAACCTGCTGTGTATATTGATAGCATAGCACCAGTTTCAGCTTGAAGAAAAAGGTTAGATGAGACCGTGAGAGAACTTAGTAATATCTTCTCACAGGAGATGCATGTTCGAAAATACCAGCCATTCAGCCAGCCTGACTCATTCTCAAAGCTCTTTTTGCAGTGGTGTTTATGTTTGTGAGTATACTGATAACGTCCTCCGGGAGTCTGTAAGCAGTGTCCAGCTGGACACTGCTGTCAAAGGGTGAAGAAATAACCTCATCCTTACCAGTGGTGCAGACTTGAAAGTGACACAGAGAGAGCCTGCTATTGCCCATCGCTGTTGTCAGATCTGTAAATCATGTGCCATTCTCTCCAAGTCTGAACAGGGATCTCTACAGAACTAGGTTTAACTTGATGTTATTTTTAGAACAAATTACATTGATTGCATACTATTTCAAAGGCCCCAACTAATAAAGCATACAATTAAATGTATCTGTCTGACTAGTTTAATTTCACTGTGTGGTTTTAGGTATAAAAACTTAACTACTTATTTTCCAGACTCTTCCGGCAAGGATTTTGGTCCTACTCTGGGATTGAAGAAGTCCAGTTCTCTTGAGAGTCTTCAGACCGCTGTGGCTGAAGTTAGGAAGAACGAACTCCCTTTTCACAGACCCAGGCCTCATGTGGTCCGTGGTCGGGGGTGTAATGAGAGTTTCCGAGCCGCCATTGACAAGTCTTATGATGGACCGGAGGACATAGAAGAGGGTATGTTGCTACTGGTACTCATTGAGGGAACCGCCTTAATTTAGCACTGCTGAGGGCCAACTCAATAAAGCATATAAGCAAGTGATTAAGTCCAATTGAAGTTGATCAAATTTAAAAAGCTGCTTATGTCCCACTGAACGGGAGTTGTCTTTGTAGTACCCCATCCAACCTTGACTGGCTTTGGTGTAAAGTCTTCACTGATCTCCTTTGGGACAGGGGTGTGTTGGAGGAATTAGAACTCAATCCTTAAATAATTGTATTTTTCAAGAAGCAGCTGCCTTCTTCAGATTACATTAGAAATTGTCTCGCTTGTTTTACAGAGCTGCCTACAATTCCCTATTCTCCAACTAGGAAATTTGTTTCCTGGTATAGACAAGGCAGAGCACCCTGCTGCTCATTCTGTCACCATGGGCTTACAGACCCCACTCTGGAAATAATGTCTTCTTTAGCATGAAGCATAAACTGTGCTTGGATCCTGAGCCCCCAGATAGAAACAGCACAGCTCGTCTCCAACCAGGCAGAACAGTTTATCTATTTCTTCTTCAGCCATTAGAGAGAAAAGAGTCCAAGAAGTGAATGAAATCCTATTTTTACGTAGGTTGTTTGTTGAAGTAAGCCCGTGATGAAATGTTTGTACCGCAGCATGCCAGTTTTCTTCAGCTGATGGACAAGCGAGATGTCAAGTAGAATAGTGTTTTACCATGTCAGGATTTTCTTATCAAGATTAATAACTAGACAACAATAATTCTGTATTTAATTTACCATAGAACTTTGCTTGAATTCGCTAGATATGTTTAGTTTGCTTTTTAAATTATTAAATGAGTATGTGTTGTGAGTCATTTGAGCGCCTTGTAGACATGAGTGAAGTATTTCTTGTGTTTGCATTTTGGTGGCCCCAAGCCATCCCCATTGCTTCTTTTTCATTTTTTGCAGATGGTTGCTCTGATAAGAGCTCTCACTCTGGTCAAGAAGCGCAGAACGTGGAATCCGCCCCTCCAGGGAACCCTGAAATAGAAGATGTAGAAACCAAAGCAAAAAAAGACAAAAAAAATAGAGAGAAAGAGAAGAAAAAAGAAAAGGGCAAACCTAAAATCAAAGAGAAGAAAAGGAAAGAAGAAAATGAAGATCCCGAAAAGAAAAAGAAGAAAGGCTTTGGTGTCATGTTGAGGTATGTCATTTTAAAAAGCAAAGCAACCACCCATGCTCATTATAACATGAAACAACCGGTGCTCTCATAAAGTAGTGGAAAAATTATTTCACTTGGACTCAAAATAATGTTTATGTTATTTAAAAAGAAAGCAGTTTATACTTTTACACCAAACTTGTGGCTGAGGCAGAAGACATTTGGCAGACAAAATGTCTTTTTGTGCCTTTGAAATTCATTCCCATATGCCAGAAAAGATGCAAGGTTTCAGGCTAAAAGCAAGCATGTGTGCGGGGTGGAGAGTTTGTGGGGAATATTTCTGAGTAATACATGACCCACTCCCACATTCAGGCATTTGCCTCCTCTTCCCTTGGTTATCTGGTTTCTTCACAAGCTTTGGGGGAAGAGCAGGATTGTTTGTGTTGCTGTAAACAGCCTAGTGACATTTGCTGTTGCTGAAAACTACTAGCTATGACAAAATCTTTGTTCCAAAGCTTCAGTCGTTGCCTGCAGTGGTCAAGAGTTCACTGTCCTTAATGCTTGGCACACAATTGTTTGGATTTCTTCCAAACAATTTTGGCTTTTCGTTGGTTTTGCATCTCTGGAATCGTCAGAGACTAGACAATACTCATCTCAACCTTTCCTTACTGCTGCTGGAGACTTTGGTGATATAGGCACTCTTGTTGCTATCCCCTCTGCCTCTGGTACCTGTTTAGTCTACTGAGTATTGAAGTGTTTTAATTTAAGGAGATCTTTGCAATTAATATAGAGTATGTGAATGAAATTAATATCTCCTGTATAAAGAGGTTATTTGACTGTATGGCCGCGTAGTTACTTCTGACACTGAACAGTTTGTTAGCTTTAGGAGGCTGTTGGGTTGATGGTTGGACTTGGTGATCTTGAAGGTCTTTTCCAACCTAGATGATTCTCTGTTTGGTATTTCCTAGCATGCTGTAGACAGGCCAGATGTATACAAAAGCCACAATTGTTGCCTAGGCAGACGTGTATTTAACTAGTAATCTAAGAAATTCTGCTGTGACATCATTCACTCTGCAATTATATTCATTAGGGCACTGATACGTGAACTTGCATTGCAGCTCTGTGTTAATACGTCCTCCAGAGTCGAATGGGTTGTGTTTTATATTGACATGGAAGGTTTTAGCTGATTTGCTTCCATGTATCATCAATAGGAATCTTCAAATTGTCCTGGTGAGCGTTTAACGCTGAAGAGATATTGTCAGAAACATAAAGCCATGCTTATGTGCCAAGTTTGCATGATTTCAGCAGTTAATGTTAGCAAGATGAAGGTGTATGGGTATACCACTCTGCATTCAAATGGGGCTCTTTAGGAATGCTGAAGAGGCACATACACCTGTGCATTGCACGTGCGTTTGTGTTCATACCGTTTAAAGAAATGGGGCTTAACATGGAACTGTAGTCAAAACACTGAATAATTAGGAGGGTGACTTCAACAACTCTCTTTTTTTGTATGTTAAGCTTTATGTCTATTTGCATTCTTTTTAACTCTTTGGAGTGAATGGGACGGTGGGAAGAGGAGAGTGACACAGAGGTCTGACAAAAGCATAAGTATTCTGGTTCACGTGTTGCTAGCAGAATTGATTAAATTTGAAGTGCAAGGTCTTTCTTACAGGGGTGGTATGCCTGACCCAGAAAGAGCAGGGGATGACATCAGAATTCAAGACAAGTTATTGTAATTTAAAAAAGTCTGGTAATGATCAATATGCAAAGCTGAGAACAATAGGTTACCGTTCTTAGTGATTCACTTTTTCAGAATGTATTTCACATTTTGGTTGTGTGCACGCTTTATACATCTGTTCTTTTCATATGCTTGTTTTTTATTTCAGTTGATAGTCTTCCCAGCAGACAGCAGTGGTTGTTAATATTTATCTGTATGGCAGCACAAGTGGGAATTTCTGTCCCACACCATTGAAAATCTGTACAAAGCCACAAAGGTGGTGGAAACAGGTTATAGAGAACGGAGGAGTTGTTGTTTGTAATAACTAACAGCTCAGCTGGGAGGTTTGGGGAGGTTCTGTGTCCTTGTTAGTGTTTCTTCCCAGAATTTTCAAAATTGTTTTTGGAAACAGATTCCTTCCTGAGAAGGTAAGAGTCCTAGGGACCCCCAGCCATGTTAAAAGTGAAAGAAGGGTGGTGACCTGTAAAGATGGGACAAGGGCAAACAGCGTGGGTTTGCAAAAGAATTGGAGGGACCATATTACCTACTCAAGAAGAACAAAACCAGGCCAGTCTTTTTTCAGGGAAAAACTGCTGTGGGTGATGTGAAAAACAAAAAGAGTGAATCTGTTTTTTTGTTTTGTTTTGTTTGTGTGTGGTGTTCTTTTTTTNTTTTTTGTGTGTGGTGTTCTTTTTTTTTTTTTTTTTTTTTTTAAAGAAAGAATGGGAAAAGAATCGGGGAACTTAGAAGGGGTTGAATACTGACTAAATACTAGATTCAAGAGGTATTTTTCACACTGGAGTTTAGCACTCATATGAAGAGTGAGGAGATTGTCAGGAGGACTAGGGAGGAGGAGACTGCAGTAAGAAGGTTTAAGTGATCAAGTATTTTAGCAGCACGGATGGAGGGAAACAGCCAGATTTTTTAACGACATTGTGGAGATGAAACTGGCATGTTTTATTGGTAGAACATCTGTGGAAGGAAAAAGAGGCGCTACAGATGACAGAGTTGTGAGCTTCTGCAGCCGGCAAGGTGACTACTAATTCTTGGTAGTTTAAGAGAAAAGTAGAGAGAAGTATTTAGAAACAGAGATGAGCTCAGTTTTTGACATGCTGAGTTTAAATTGGAAGGGAAACCTGCCATAGGAGGCAATGGAAATGTAAACACCATACGGGAGCGGAAAGCTGAGTGAAGGAAATCTGTAGCGTGCCTGTTGCAGATGCGGCGGTAGCTGTACTGTGGTTTCCCATGTGGGACACTTCACCGAAATGAGGAATGGGGAGCAGAGCCCCTGCTAGACTAACAGGAGAAAAGAAGTTAATGAAGCAGGTGGCAGAGGTGGGAAGACGAGGATGTACCTGACTGGGGCAGTGCAATGCCATGAGTTTTTCAAGCTAGTGACTGCAGCCATGTAACTAATTGATCTTACTGAGAACTGAAGCCCCACACAGATGCATTCATATTCCCTGTAATTTCTGGGCTGTGTTGTTCAGAGCTGTTTCAGCTGTGCCTGCATAGTTCTGTGCCATGTAGCTGCATCTAAACAGGAAAACAAGCTTGCTGAACCCATGTCAGAATTGCCTTGAGATAAGTAGGAAACGATTATCTGTGGCGAAAGCTCCTGGGCCAGAAGGACAATGAAAGTGTTTCTGAGATCTCACCAGAAAGCTCAGTGCTAATGAAGGCACATACACTTTCTGGCACTTTCTGCACAATGACCAGGAGTCAGGTGTAAGGGACAAAGGAAAGTAGAATTTGAGGCTAAAGTAGCTGCGGGAAAAGCCGCACCTGTCTATGATAGAGGTTTGGTACTGTACTCACTGGGTCATGTTTACAGCCATAGGAAGTTTTATCTTCATAGTATATCCATGTGAATTGGCTTGTTTCTGCCTTTTCATCAATAACAAAGCAAATCAAGGTATTAAAACCAAACCCAAGTATTTATCTGTAGTATGAGAAGGTGCAAGTGTTGGGCATCTTTTGCATCTGAGATTTTTGAACATATTGGAATTGCTACTGCATTGGTTTTTTTCCTTTTGCTTTCTTTTTTTCTTAATTTAACAACAGAAAATAGCAAAGCTGTTAGCAGTTGCTAACAGATTTCACTTAGTGCCTCATCTGTTGCTCAGCTGCTATTTACTTGTAGTTCCTGGTCTTTTTTTTTTTTACACATACAAAAAAAAAAAAAAAAAGAATGATTGCTTTCCTGCTAAGCTTTTCCTGGATTGAGGCTTTATTTAGGTGACTGTGATTCAGGGAGACCATCAAGAAATCATGCTTTTATTTTTGTAATCCTTGTTTTTAAAAATGTCCTGTTCTATCCAGTATGAACTGGAACTCCTGGCTGCCACATTTTAATGACTGCTGCTCCTGGAGCAAAGTAGGTTAATATACTGGAGATTTGAAATGCAGATGACACTTATTATTACTGGTTAGTTAAGTTTCTATAATCCAAAGTGCTATTTTACTGTGGTGCAGACTGCACAGTGTTTGTGTTTTCTTGTTTGGTTGGTCCTGATGCATATAGTGCTTGCTTTAGGATTGGATCTGCATATGTGCTGTTCAAAGAACAACAGAAGCCGACTTGATTAACTGTTTGTATGCAACATCAGCTAAGTGAGCATTATTTTACTTTTTGATATTTTCTGGCACATTGCACCATCGTAGCTCACCAAACAACCCGATGCTAGACAACAGACGGCGAAGTAAATTGATAATGTATACCATGAAAACAACTACATTAAATACTGTCGTTACTGGAGCTGTGACTAAATCTATACTGCAGTCTCAGGAAAAAGTCAGTCTAGCATCCATGCTGAAACTTGGAACAAAAGTAGTAGTCAATTCTATGCAGATGCATCACAGGAGCAAGATTACGCAGTAGTACATTAAATTCTCGGTTCATCCCTTTTCTTACCTTGGGCTGACTGATTTTTTCAGGGCATGGTGAGTCTTGAGGAGTCTGCTGTACCTCATGTGAGGTTCTCTGTAGTGCTTTTTGTATTTTCATGAGCAACACTATAGTGAAGCAGCATTTCTTTGAGCCTTTGGAGAAAGGGAGTCTGTAGTGTTGTTGGTTTAGAGCTGTCAAAGGCCTCGTAAGGTGGCTCTGTAGGCTGTTTGGAAGGGTTAATTAACCCCTTGGTGCAGGGAAGTAGAAATCCCTGATGCGGAGCACTAATGCAAAATGCATTATCACGTAGCACTAGGAATGCAAAGTTGATCTAACCAAGAGGTTAATCTAAAAAAGAAAAATTTTTTAAAAATAATTATTCCTTAGTTGGCTAGGTGATGGACACTGGATTTTAAATTTGAGATCTATAGCTATTGTGTTGCTTTGAAATCCTGTCAAAATATTCTTTTCCAATAAAAGATAGGCTTTCAGTTGCTTTCTAAATTAAGTTGGAGAAAGACTGAACCTTTAAATCACCAGGGAAGTATGACCTCTGCTGTGCATTGCATTGCTGCTCCATATTCTAATCCCACTGCAGTTGTTACAGTCCTGGCATATAATAAACCTAAGTCTATGGCTCTCTTACTACCTTTTCCAGATAGGGATTGTAAAAATTCTGGGGAGCCCTTTCAGCTTTATGGGTATGAAGTTAAGTTAGCTAATGGACTGCAACCACACCAATGACATTTTAATAGTTAGCTCCCCATAGGCAGAAACCAGTATGTTGAAGTCAATTTTTTTTGTGTTCAGAAAAAAACTATGGGCAAGTGTGTAATTGGTGACTCAAAAGTAAGGTGTTTTGCCAAACTGGAGTGCGATGGGAGAACACCCTCTGTCTTTCTTTCTAGATTGGATTCAGGGAACAAAAACACTTTCTTCGTTTAAGGCATTTCTTGTCAACTTGACTTCACTAGTTCACTAGTGAATAGTTCCAAAATTTGTATGGGTGAGAAAATGTATGTCCCTCAGAAATAATGCACATGAACCACAGCATGCATATTTGTGCACGTATACGTGTACAAGCAAGTGAAGAAAGTAGAAATATGTGTATATCAGTTGCATCTTGCTTTTTCTTCTTTAGATATAGTACACTTTCTCACATAACAGTTCATCTTAAATTATTTACCTTCCATTTCACAATATGAGCCATGAATATTTTATTTTTTGTCCCCTTAATTTGCCAATTTTCCTTTGAGCTAAGTGTGTTAGTGATTTTAATTTTTCATTCTAGTTGGAAGACAAAAATGACCCTTTTTCATTCCTACTATTACAGGCCTTGTGCTCAGAATGATACTTTTTACAACCAGCACCGTTGAGCCTGTAATGGTATTGTAGGGTAGATCGCATAATATACAGAAAGTGACTTCTATTAAGTATAGCACTATGACAGCTTATGGAGAAAATTATTTTGTGGTCTTTGCTGCCCTGAGAAGTTGAGCACTGGGGAGGAAAAGTTAGCAATATAATTAAGAAAGAGCAAATAATAGTGATGTGATTTGATGGAGAGACACAGTGTGTATTCTTTGTGTGTGTGTGTGTGTACACTCCTATATATGTATAAATATTTTTATTTACATATACATGTGTATGTTTTGTGCTGGAAATCAATATGGACATGGATAGATGAGGGAAAAAAACACCCCAAGACTAGACTAAATTATAATTAATTAGGCTAAAGTTATTTTAGAATTTTTTTCTTCTCAGTAGCAAAACAATCTGAGATGTATCATGCGTGTGTATTAGATACACAGCATCAGTTAATGAGGCAGATTAGTTATTGAGAGGCCTTGACTTCGTTTTGCCTTATAAATATTCCCACTTCCAAATGCATAACTTGGTAAATAAAACTCCTCTTTCCTTTAAAGAGCACAAGAGGATGAGTGAGATAAGATACCTATTCAGTTTAATGTATCTCAAGTTCATCAAGTATTTTAAACTAAAAAAAAAGGACAAAGATTTCAATTTGTGTATCCCTTTTTCCTTTCCTCCACCGTATTGATTCCTCCTCAACTGCATTCATAGTCAGACTAAAATAGAGAAAATAAGGGGGTTTTGTACTAAAAATGATCACGTGGACTGCCTACTAAAGGCTTATTTGTTTAATTAAGCATCTGTTCTCTTCTTAATATGCATGCATAAATCTCATTAACATTAGATGTATGCAAGTGCGGTGAAGAAGAATAGACCCCTTACTCTCATTACTGAACTTGGATAACGAGATTTATATTTACTTAACAGATCAGAGCAGAAAGTTCCCTCTGACTGTTTGAAAGGACTGGAAATCACAAACTGTTTACAAGGAGCATGCTTTTTGTGAAACAGTTGCATGTTCACTTCAAGTTAAAATATCATTATTCAAGCCATTACTACGGGGAGAAAAAAAAAAAGCAGCATGCTTTGTTTGTAAGGATTAACGGATTAACTTAGTGCACTAAATTCTGTGATGTGTCTAATTAAATGTGTATCTGCCTATTCGATACTGACCTCTGGACATGCCACACCTGCTGAAATAAAAGTAAGCTCCGGCCCTATTGGAAATATGACCAGGTCCTTTCTGGAGGGGACCTGTTTCTTGTGAGTGTCTGTCTCCTTTCTCCGAGGACACCACTTCTGGAGGAAAAAAACAAGTTCTAAAAAGCAAAGTGTATTCTTGACGGTATTCTCTCATCAACAACATTGTGGCAGTGTGTTTATCCTTCATTCACTATACTTGACTGTTACCTGTTTTAAAATCCATCTCTTGTCTGAGGATAAAACATGAATACCAGATTTTCCTCCTAAGTTATGGTGCATTGGGTATTTCTGTCTGTAGTACAGATGCATTATGGTCAGAGATCCTAGAGGGTTTAAAGTCATGCTACCTGAGCTACATTTTAACTAATGAGTACATATTTTGCCGAGGAATATTGTGCAAAGTGAATTCTGCCTTGAGACAAAAAAATAGAAAGCAGCTTTGCTGATTTTCTGGTGCAGTATTTCTTGTAACGTGAACTTGGCAAATGGGGGGTCTGTGGTGGTGGGGAGAGAACAATTAACAGAGAAATTATACAGAAGGGGGCTCCTGACAGATTCCTTAACTACAAAGTGCTGGCAGGTGCCAGTTTAATAGGTATTGCCATTAACAGCCATCTGTAGAGAAAATGAAATGTGCTCATCTCGCTGAATTATGATTTATGCCAGACAAAGCAGTCAAACCAAAGTAATATTTATATTATAATTCAGAGTCATTGATTAAATGCACATGGCATCTCAAATCCAGTTGACATTTTAAGTTGAAATGATTGCAGACATGTAGCCATTTATTTAACTATTACTTTAAAAAATGTGTCTCTACTTGTTATTAATAGAAGAAAGTCAGACCTGGCCAATATTTCAATAGGCTGACCTTTTGTTTTGCTGACATATAAAAGGAACAAAGCTCCTTTTGGGGTGGTCACAATTTCAGAGAATATGAAGTATGCTTGCTTCAGAAAAAACTGACCCCTTTGAACCGCTGTCTCTTTCTTCCCTCTTCTTTTCCCCACAGGATTTTTGAAAGAGGGTGGGCAAGAGATGGTTTAGGAGGTAGGGAAATAGTCTGAGACTTTGTTTCAAGTGCCTGCTCTGCTACTGACTTCCTGGGTGACGCTGGTTACCTCGCTTAGCTGCTCTGGGTCACAGTTATCCTTAAACAAAGGTTACACTTTATCATTATTAAAAAAAAAAAAAAAAAGAAATAAGGCAAACAAAAAACATTTCCCTGCTTCATATAATCATTGTTTGGTTAAATGTTTAAAAAGCGCCTACATTTAAAAAAAAAAAATTTTTTTTGGCTATTTCTGTAAAAGTATAGCAGGCAAATAGTTTGATTTTAAGAAAATGAAAAAATAGTAAGCTTTTGTGTGATTTTCTCTAACTTCTCCTCTGGTCTCTAGGATACTTCCTTCTTTCTCTGAGGACTTCTTACTCTTTCCTTTTACTTTTTTTTCCCAGTAATTCCTATTTTTCTCATTTCTTAATCTCCTATTGTCCAGTCTTTTACTTTCACAGAGCATCTCTCCATTCTCTTTTAACCTTGCCTCATCATTGCTCACATTCCCATCCATTTTTAGCAAACTTTGGTCTCTTTTCTCTGTAGAAAAAAAATATGATGCAAGCCTAGACCGATTCGCAAGCTCAGCCTCCTGCTGTTGCGCTGTTAGAAGAACTGGTGACAGTACTGGGTTGCCACCCTTAGCCCTCCTTGCTACTGCTAGCACATGAGATGCTAAGCTGGGGTTTCCTCTCCTACCTCCTAGCTGTAGATGCTCTTACCTTTAGAAGTGCAGTTTGGAATACAATGGCTCAGAAATAAAGTTGACCTTCTATCTTGTATCCTGAATGCCTTCTTGCTAGAAAAAATGGATTTGTCATTCCAAATTTAACATGGGCAAACTCTTTTTTTTTCTCTTTATTTCCTTGCTCTGTCATCATGGCAAGTAGCGGCACCTTCCCCCTTCACAAAAGCCGCCACGTGGGTCGTCATCTTGCAGTGAACCTTAAACCCTCTCAGTGAGGCAGTATAACATTTGGTCTCTTCTTACCCAACACGCTGAAGACTTTACCACACAAAAGAAGCAGTGAAGCTTCTTCCCTTTCTGCTTGGACTCCTATCAACTGGTTTCTTCCAGATTTTTTCGGTCTGTGTTGTGGATCAGGTTGCAGGGTCATTGTTCTGACTGCTCTCGCCTGCTCCTTTCAGCACAGCACGCACTTCATCTCCTTCCCAGTTTGGTCTGTGTTAACAGACCAGTGTGGTAACATATTGCTTTGAGCAACTGTTAACACTTACCAGCCAGCTTGTCTCAGCAGCGTAATTCCTACTGCAACGTACTGCAGCGTGTCTGTGCAGCACGTAGTTTGCGTAGCCCTTCAACTTGCCTAAGATTTGCCCCGCTGTAGAACTTTCACAGGGTGTATGGATGTTGGCAGGCCTAAATGAGTGAGGAAGTAAGGCTTTAGATCCCTTCCGCCCCAGCTCCTGCTTTCTGTCTCCATCCACCAGTAGTAAGGAGGAAAAGCTCTTTACAGCTTCCTGCTCTGCACCACATTTGGTTGTCCCATTCCAACCCCACCCCATTTTATTGGAATCTTTTAGGAAGCAAATGCAGAGGTGCGGGATTGATCCTTACCCAGCAGTTCCTGCTCGTTTCAGCTGCAGTGTTAACTCCATCTTCTCATCACTTCCAAGCCCTCCATCCCCTGATGATTTGTCCCCAGGTTTCTGCCCCTGATACTCTCCTCTCTACCTCACACTCCACCCTGGACTCTCTCTTGTCCTGGCTGTTAACACTGCTTATGCAGAGCCCTGACTAATAAGCCTAGCAGAGCTCGTTAGAATGGGTTCTGCAGCGTGTGCTGCTTCTACTCTGTACCTTGTCATGAAGAGCAACTGCTTATTTCTCAGTGGTCACGATGCTGCGTGACGCTTGTCATGGAAGTTAATGATGCTACTGAGTGCACCCCTCACAGAAATATTTACATTCAAAGAACACGGCACCGCTTGCTTCATTCAATTGAAATGAGTTCTGTAGGGTCTTGGCTTGGGCCTGGGGCGTTTAAGAGAATTTGCTCTTGCTCTGTAGAAGTCTTTGAAAAATTCTTAGTGGTGAAAATCGAGACATATTCTTCCTTTTCCCTTTTTGGTCTTGCAACTTCCCACTTTTGTCCTATTTCTTATTTTTTTTATTTGTTGGGGAAAATCGGTGAAGAATGAATAAAAAAGGAACCTCAGAAAATATAAAATGTTAAACAAGTGCGGACATGATGAAGACTAGCACGCTGTGTGTGTGTGAGAG
>VXAA01007015.1:1385551-1522418 GCA_013399115.1 Anseranas semipalmata
CACCCCAACAAAAATATTGTCTTATAAGTTGACTCCCAAGGCAAAAAATCATCTGTCTGTGTGTGTGTATGTAGTACAAGATAAACAGACCACCAAGTATCTACGGTAGTTCTTCAGCATTTAACTCAATATTAGCTTTGAAGTAAGGAACTGGATGCCTGTGCCATTCATTGCCCCTTATTTGAAAGCAATGAATACCTGGCCTCACACTAACCTCACACTAACCCTAGACTATCAGGTTGGGTGGTAATGTGTAAGTAGAATCGTAAAGCTATTTTCTGGTGATAGAAGGCCACAAGCGTTGTCTGCTATTTTCTTTCTAGCCAAAGAACCCTGGTGAGTAATGAGTCAGGCACTGTTCATTCTACCTCTGTCAGCTTTTTGTTTAGCTTTCTATCCTCTAATGTGGAAATCTGTATTACAGTAGCTTAGTATAACAGACATCCTCATGTTCTGTTTTTAATTAAAATTAGATTGAGGAAATAAACAATTCAAAGAAGTTAGCTTTCCTTTTTTTTTTTTTTCCCCAAATATGTTTTCCATATCCTCTTCTGCATTTGGAGGTGCTTGTTTCCATTCACATGTTCTTGAATTGTTCACCCTCCCTAACAGATAGTGAGGAAGGACTGTCAAAGAAGCTCGTGTTCATTCATTTAGTCTCCTTAGTGACATGTGTTTTTAAATTATTGATTTTTGTCTGTGTTGATGCAGTCTGCACTGTAAAATATATTTCTTAGTATAAGAGGTTTGTCAAAAGGTGAAAATTTTGCAAAACCAAAAATACACTGCTCTTGAGAAAAATATCCCACTTTACAGCAGGAGATTATTTTTACTAGAATATAAACAGCAGAGTGACTTACATGATCTAAATTAATCTAAAAGAAATTAGCAAATATTTCTTTCCTTTAAGAATGCAGATTATTATGGCTTAATTTGTCTCTTCATCTCTGAAGACCTTTGCTCCATCTTTTTTTTTGTTGAATGCCTATTTAATCTTGGCTTGGTTGCATTTTTTTGCTTCCCAAGCCATCGCTCATCAGAAAAATGGAGGGTGCTCTAGGCAGGCTCAGGCAGAGCTCCAGGAGCTCAGGACTGAAATGGTTTGGTAAGTAATGTAGAGAAATTTCTATGTATAGTTCTGCTTTGAATTCTGTCTGCCTTGTAGCAGTAGTGTTTTGTTCCTGCATGGGAGATGCTTGCTAATTTCAGTAATTACGAAGTGGAAGTTGTATTTATGCATCTGTAGTAAACGGTGTCGATGTTTTGTAAGACCATGATGAGACCTGTAAATCTTACGGTGCTGGTTCTCTGTAAACTGCATAATTTGCCTGTGAAGTAGTTTGTACCCAGTGAGTGATGAAAACCGATTTGGCATGCAAGCTTGCTAGTTCTGAGGGGATAGCTGGCTTTAGTTTCCAATGCTGTAATAAAGCAGATTTGGTTTTATTGCATCTCCTGCATGGAAATTACTATTAAAAATCTGTGTTGTAGAGATATTTCAGTGTTTTACAAAGACTTGCATGTTTCTGCATGTTAGAGGGGAGGAAGGAAGCCACACTCCTACAAAATACGTGCTCTGTCAGTCTAATTAGAAACACACCAAGTTTTAGGCAGTCTGAAGTATGCTAACAAAAATATTCCAATAGCGGTATATTTATTTAATTCATCCTAAACATCTATTCTGGCTTAAATAGCAGCTTCCTCTATCTTGTGGGGGTATTCAGATTGGACAGAGTGAGTTTAATCTTTTTTGGTTTTAGGCTACAGTTTCAAGAAATTGAAAGATGATGATCCTGTCATGGTGGGGAGAAAGATCACTAGCAGCCTCGACCTGCTGTACAAAACTTATATTATACCATAAACTGCGGTCCATGCACTTGTATGCAATTGAAAGTGGAGCACAGACAAGATGATCTTTCACTGGGGAAGATTTAAAATAAAAAAATTCCTTACAACCCCAGAGTAGAAATTAATCTGAGAACTGAGGTTTTGAATAACTAAATAGTTATTTACCTCATATCTACCTCAGTGGTTTCGAAACTTACTGAGGCCTCAATCCAGCAGAGAGCAAAGCAATAAACTACAGCTGCATTATACACTTTTCTGTCTTTGCTCTCGATATTTACCTTTGCTATTTTAAATTGTTATTTGTATTCTTGTATTTTTATGGAACTGGTGGATTAGCACATAAATCTTTTAAAATATTATATAATTAATTTCCAGAATATCAAGTAAAGACCGGGTCTCTTTCTTTGACAGGCTATTTCTGTCTCTATAATGAGAAACGCAAAAGGTTAGGAGAGGAGGTGGTGGATTTACATGTGTGAGTACTATAAATAAGTACTCTGGGGACGGGAGCAAGGAGGTGCTTAAGGCCTACATAAGCTAAAAGGAGCTTCTTTGTAGAAGAATAGTCTCATCACTTCACTATACAGCTTACGCATCCTTTCAAGGGCATGGATGGACCCAAACATTCGGAAACAGTCCACAACTGGAGAAGAGCATGTTTAATAGAGTGTTGTATTCGTGGCTTCATCGGATACCAAGACCATTTGTTGATGTTGCCTGTCCGTTTATTGTCTTTCTCAGTCTGTTTATTTTGTGTACATCGGCCAGTCACTGAGTACCTTGGGACTTATGTATAATCAATCCAATTTACTGGTCAAATGTCTCACAGTCAGTCTCACGAGGCTGCTTGCCTTTGATAGCATTGGTTTCTGTTGACTTTGATACCGTATTGATCACAGTAGTATTGTAATGTCTTAGCACAATAATAAAAATTCAGTAGAAAGTTCTGGTGTAGCAGTTCCAGGTAGGTGACAGCTTGGTGAGTTTGTACTGTCATTAACTTGAGCAGGTTTCTTTGTGAGGACTCTTACGTCTTATCTTTAGAAAATGGCAGTCCGATTGAAACTGTGACTGCTGTCTTCTGTGGAGAAATCTGTGTCCAGAGGGGCTAACATCTTTTGTCTGGTAGTGTTTAGACCCGCTCCATCCTCAAGTTTCCGTAAAGCCAAATGGAAAATTATGTTGAACATCTAGGTTTTAGTTCAATGATGTAAGAAAATCACCATGCAAAGCAGATACAGTCTTAAAATAAGCCTACAAATATAAAGGTTAATACGGAAATCTGTAAATCAGAGGAGATTTCATATACAGCAATGATCAGAGGAGGAAAAATTAAAAAAAAATTAAATTGGTTGCACAAAATGTCATGCTACTTTACAAGCTAAAAGGAGAAGATTGTAAATGAAGCACTGAAGTATGAGATTTTCACTCTGTTTGTAAATATTGAATTAAAATGAGCTTTAAAAAGCAATACCAAACATACAACCCTCCTGCCCCCAACAAAAAAAAAAAACTTTGGTTGGTAGCCTTCTCAAGCACTCAGTTTCAAAGGCTGACCCAAGAGGGGAGAGAGGGAGACCAAAATAAAACATCAGGGAGGAGGAAGAAAGTACAAAATGAGAAAGCAACTTAAATTGATATAGTGTCTGCATGAAGATAATTAAAGCCATGAGATTTAATTAAAATCACCAAGTGGCTGTTGCTATCAAGAATGAGACAGTGGGGCTTGAACAGGATTCCTCTGAATGTGTACAGGGAGCAAGATAAGAAAAGGAACAATTTCAGTACCGGCTATAAAGAAGGGTATTCACTGAAGAACAGCCCAAGCTGTGGGCATTTTCCAGCGCCCCTGCACACCAAATTTCAGGGATAACCAAATGCTCTATAAAAGCATCTTGTGATCAATTGTATTGAATGGCACAGACAAGTTTCATTGAATCAACACAGATGACAATCCATTTGAGCACAGAAAGATCGTTACAGACCTTTAATACAGCGGTTTCTTTTCAGTATCTGTCCATTTTGGAACATGGATTCATAATAATCATGTTGGTCTCGTGCAAAAAAAAAAAAAAAAACTTTATTAAAGTCAATATACTGTAGCAGTTCTGAAACACAGAATAAAGAAACCCAAGAGAGTACTGTAACAAACAGGTTTTATAACTGGTTTCTTTCAAAGCACTGCTAACATTTGTGCATTTCAATGACAACAGAAAAATTCAAGAAGCTCTGACTAAATTTGCCTGACCAGTGATGAGGCTGAGAGTAAAAATGTTTATTGTTTCATGGCAAGAGTGGAAGGAATAGGGATCAGCTGCACAAGTGATCGGACCTGATTGCAGAAAATGAAATAGAAATACCAACTGAGGCAGAGCAGAAGGAAGAGTTTTGGGAACCTAAATAACCAACAGTCATTTCAAAATAGTGGAGAACATCCTGGCTTCCTGAAGAAAAAAAAAAAAANAAAAAAAAAGAGCAGATGTTTCAAGGAGATACGGATTGATTTTAAACCATGGAAAAACATAGTGGCTTTGTGGCAAAATTTTCCAGGCCTGAGTCAAAGCCTGTTGGAATTCATGGAAGTCTTGTACTGGATGCAACCCGCATCCATCTGTGAGACTGAAGTGTGCCACTCTGAACTTGTGACTAATGCTTTTTTCCTTTGGGTTGTAAGGGTGTAGGAGAATTAACTCTAGTCCCAGTTCTGTGTACAGTTCAGAGTGATGAATGTGTTTTTTCAGACTTCCTGGGGAGAGCCCACCTTGAAACAGAGCTCATAAGGTCCAGTTCTTCCTTGAATAGTGAATCTAAAAATAACACATTGAGTTTCTGTGTTTCTTTCAATAACTCAGTATCAGGTTATATTTTTTCTGCTTCAGAAATACCTTTCAACTGATAATCCTGAAAACTGTGATCTAAACGTAAAGCTATTCCTGCTACTCGTTTTTTCTCGCTGCTATACAAAGATTTCTGAGACCAAATTCTTCCTTTAACTACATCTTTACAATCCCATTCTTTTGACTTGTGTTTCACAGGAATAATTCCAGATAGAATTTAGCCTAGCAATTCATGAAAAAGAATAAAATTTAGCTTTTTGTCTATTAGTTTTGCTGATTGTTCAGGGCTAAAAGGAGTAAAAAGTAGGAGAAATTTGGTTTATTTCTGTAATAATATATGGCTGATGAATTCCCAGAGGAAGCAGATCTGTGAAGTACTATTTCTGTCATGTACCAGTCAGTGTTGGGTAGGGAAGGAAACAGGTTTTCTGTTCCTGAGAATTTTAAAATTCATAGGACAATTTTGCCTGATGTTCAAAAACTCAAATATTTCTCACAGGCTAATTCTGAAAAAGAATAAGTTTGGGTCAATTGAAAATACTTATTTTTACTCACGGTTTTCACTTTTAGAACATTTTAATAGATGGATATTAATCTGAAGAGTCGCTTTAGTTAAAATCCTTAACAGTTTATTGTGAAAACACAGAACTTGTCAATTTTGAAATTAAAATATCAATTTGTGATGTTACTGAAAAACAAAAATGGCATACCAAACAAAAATCTGATAACCTCTACAGTCTGCTTGCTTAGTAAAATCTGGTAGCCTAGAAAAGAAAAATGGTCTTTTATAATACGTTAGGAAGAGGACCATGAACCCAAGAGGTAACATCATAGAAAGGTCTGCATGATGCGACTGAAAAATAGTAACCTCTTTTGTAAAGTCATTACTGCTATTAATTCTGAAAATCTAGCCTGTGGAGTTACTAGAACGTGGAGTGGAGCTAAGAAGAACTTCAAGTGAAAACAACTCATGATCCAAAAATGTATATAATAAACTTCTGATAAGGCACTGGCTCAGCTGTGAGGAAGAGATGGGGATGGCTAGCCGAGCGCCTGCTGCAGCCCAGAAGGGTCTGGTAGGATTTAGTGTGGCACTGAAGTGTTCAGAGGAAAGAAAGGAGCCTGCCCAAAGTAAAACCAAATATCGTGAGCTAATAGACTCATAAGAAGGCCACTCAGCAGATTCAGCTGAAAGGTTATAGGATGAAAATGAGTAATAAAGAATAATGGCAACTCTCCAGGAGTGGAGAGGGAATACTAAATGTGAAAATCGAGGCGAATCTGTGCCTGCCTTTGTGTCTCTTACTTAGCTGAAAGTAGAGCTAGCACTGTGTCTCCTGTCAGAGAAAGAAGAATGCTATTTCAAGAGCTCCCGCAGTAGTGCTCTCCCTCTGGGACCCCTTGCCCCCGCCTGTGCTCGGTGCCGGTGCGTAGGGGGCAGCGAGGGAAGCGCACTGCCCCCGCGCGCCCTCAGGAGGTGCGAGCTCACCTCTGGCGTAGCGAGGCAGAAGGCAAGGCCTCTCAAGTCGCTCTTCCCAGTCGCGGCAAGGAAGTCCGCCGTATGATGCGAATGAGAGAATGAATTGAAGAAGTAGTTAGGCATAACGTTCAAGGTAATTGTAGAGAGGGTGAAGCATAAAATGTGTTATCATTTTTCGTTCCCCTCCTTTGAGCCCCATAGCATCAGCTTTCCAGATTTCCCATGCCAGCCAAAAATGTACTTTCTCCACAGTCTGCCTCTTAGAAATCCTGACACAGGACTTTCCTTTGTCTTAACCAGTTACGATTGGTGTCCAGATACAGATGCCCTTCTGAGCTTGTTTCCAAAATGAAAGTTGCCATTATGCTTCTCATTGTTCGGCTATATATAAGGTGAGACAGACTTTCAGAAATCGTTTACAGAAGATTTGTTGTGACTATTGACGTTTTCTGACAACCTAATTTTTCTTGTAGACCTTCCCCTCTCCTCCCACCTCTCCCCACCTCCCAATTTCTACTCTGCAAACAGCAGAAAGGTATTTGGGAAAGTGAAAAGGTTATGAATCAAACTTTTTGAGGTATTTTTTAATTGACCTTGGGTAGACATTTAGATGGAGCTGATAGGTTGCAGATGGTCTGTATTAAAAACTCTCTTTATATTAGATGATGCTGTGTCCTGCATCTAATGATTGAGTAGTCTCCTGTGGAAACATGCATTTACCCATAGTACATAAGGAGAATTTTCAGTTCTGTACATATTTCATCTGTTACTGGATTAACCTGAAAAGTCTACGGGTAACCAGATCCTTTGGATGAAGGGACTGGCTTGATGCTTGTTTGATACAGATTTTTTTTTTTTTTTTGGTACTAAAACTTAACAGGTTTGTTCTGAAATGCAACCACTGGTATTTCATTTGAAACCCTAGGCTATGCAGACTTGAGAACCCAGCATGTAAAATACAGATTTTGTTTCAGGTATGTTTTTTATAGTTTGCATCATGCAATGTGGACTGGTTTGGGGCAGGATGTTCTTGTTTGTTTTTTGTTGGTGGTGGTTTTTGGTTTTGGGGTTGTTTCTATGTGTGTTTGTTTTTCTTTTTCAATCCTGACTAAGAATGCAAGAATGATATTAAGCAAAAACTACTATGGACATTTGCAGTTGCATTAAAATGGGGTGATGCTGTCAGAGAAAAATAACAGCAAGAAAGTCTAGACTCCTATTAAGTAGTACGGATATTTTCAGCCTTTGGAGTAAACCAAAGTGAACTGTGCTTGAGTTTCAAGCTAGAGAACTGCTAACTTAAAATCTAACTCAATTTGAGAGCTTGGTTACGAGCTGGCCCTTACAATGTGGTTGGGAATCAATAATACTGTTTCACTCCTATTGTATGAAAACATGATCATTTCCTTAAAAAACAAAACAAAACAAAAAACCTTCACTTTTTAATGTTGTAAGCTTTTAATAGTGAGTGGCTGAATTATCTCTGTAATTCATTACCCTCTCAGCTGTTAGATGAATGGGATATGTTATGGTTCGTCATTATTCTCGATGGTGGCATGGAGACAGGGGATTTAAATCGCCTGCCACTGCATGGGCTATAGACATGCTGATGACTTGCTGCGAGATTGCATTTAGTTCCAGGATCTGTGGTGCTTCAGAGTATAAAGCATTCAGTTGCCATGATGAACAAAAGCTTCTGATGGTTTGTGTAGGTATACTAGGAGCAAAATGGAAGAGAAATAGCAAAAAATGAAAGTAAAATGCTGTTTTCTTTTATAAGTGACAAGCTGAGTACAGAGAAAAAGTAATAAATTTATGTCAGGAGGGAAACATACAATAGTTGAAATATTATACAGACATCTCTACATAAGTGTGTGGAGATATATAATGTGAAATACAGTATAATCTTAACATTGTTATGTACATACTTATGACTGCACTGGCTCATTACCCATTGCATCAAGGATGCTCAAGTGTTTATTATGCTATTTACCAAATTATAGCTATTTCCTGAACAGCCGGCATCTGCTGAATATACTTGTATTCTGTCCATCTTTAATAATGAAGCCTGCACTTTGGGGCAGAAACATAGTCTGGCAATGATCAGCAGGAAATAAGAGAGAAATTGGTAATCTCTTTAGCTTTACTGTTTTATGTTGTTTATTTGCCTCTTCCAAGTATTCGTTTAGGGATCTTGGGCAGCATAGGTCAGGCAGTTGAATTTTAGTGGATATTGGGAAGTGGGCTGAAGAGCAAGCAGATCTCTGGTAAGTTTTATATAGTGTTTTGTCTTTCAGTCACATCAAAGATTTAGCTAATCTGTCTTTGGGGGCAGTGCTGTAATAATTGTAATACAAGATATCAGTATAACATTTTTTAAGCACCAGTTACTTATTGCAACGTCTGATTGAGTACATAAGATGGATATGTATAAATGAAACAGTGCTAGAAGGCAGGAGAATCAACAGAGTTTTCAGATTTTCAGGATGTTGTGCTGCCAGGTGAACAGTTTTGGCCTGGTATCTGAGCAAGGAAATCCTCCCCGGTGAAGGGGACATTGCCCTTAGAGGATGGCCTCTGCCACTGCCACCTTGCTGACTGTGAGGGCACTTTGGCTGATAACGTGTGTCCTGGGACGAACATCTTCCCCAGGCAGGTGGGGGCTGCCCACCTCTCGCCAGGTAGAAAGCGAGGCAGCTACCTAGGGTAGCGCGGGAGGTGTAGTCGTGCAGTTCAGAACAGATCAGGAAGGATTTCTGTTGCTGGTGGCTGACTGAGTCTAGCTGTCCGGGGTTGTTTTTACTTTCTGCAGACCTTCATTAAGTAGAGTGGGAGGATGAGCCTGTCAGCTTGTTTACCTCCGCTGTTGCTTTACAAAAGCAGCCCGATACAGAAAAGAACCTCATCCTAGCAACAGGAATTCATTGGTTAATAGATTGAGACCTTGAGCTGTGGGAGGAGAGACCTATGACCAAATTAAAACACGTAGGTTCCTGGTTATATGTCCAGTCACAGGTTGTTTTACACAGGAAAAAAAAATTCTCGGTCCCCTTTTAGTAAGTAGTTGATGGGATTTTAGAGTTCATGAAACAAGTAATTATGGTCATTACATCTCTGTGTTGTTAATGTTTTGTTTGTTTGCTTTGTTTTGTTTTTAATTATCTGGGTTTCTAGAAATATCCTAGAATAATGCTCAAAAACTAAAAATATTTTAAAAATCCAGTCCGCTCTCTACCATTTATGTGGTGTAATTTTTATTTTTTTCCATTTCATTCTTGGACGGTACCCAAGTCAGTTGCACATTCTGTCTTTCTTGCTTTATAGAGCTGCTCCAAAGTTGAACTTGTTCAGTAAAGCAGTGCTTAAACATCTGATTTTATTTCATTTTAACATTCAGAAAAATATCCCCAAAAAGGTTTAAGAAAACAGTTCAGAATATAAATGTTGGCGTATAATCCCTTCAATTATTGAAAAAAATAGTCCAATCAATCTCTAGGTTGGCTTTGTGGCTCAGAATGCCTTAATCTGACAGGAATGCACTATAATCTATTAAAGGAACGTCTTAATTTATCACAGAACCCATTACTTCTAAGTTATATTTTGTGCTCTGGGTAGCTGTACTTAATTCTTCACAGATAATATAGAATGAAGTCTCGTTCATGATGCATTTTAGAAAATGGAATTTGGTTTCTTTTCCAAAGAAAAGAGTGGTTTTTTTTCTTTGTATGGAGGTAGATATGGCACCTTCTAACTTTCTGGAACATGCTTATGATTCTATAAAATGTCTCAAGATCTTAACTGTCAGCTCTGGAAGCTGGACATTTCTTTGTGGGTAAAATGCAGCTGGAGCCTCTTCAACTTTTGCATTTCCCCCTCCACCACTAAGGTCAGTGCTTCATAGTCATTTCTCATGTACTGTAGAGTAGCAGTCTGGATTGGTTTATTAAATACTTGCGTTTGAGTTAAAAGTACACTGAAGACAGACATGTGTTGAGCATTATTCTATGTGTTTGGAATTTGAAGAACCTCCAAATCTATTTAGGATTTTGTATGATGAAGAGTTGAATTCTGTTTTAAGGTACTTGAATCTACCCAAGACTTACTGCCAATTTTTGTTGCTAACAGAGATGCTCTCCAGCCCCTAACTTTGTGCATCTGTATTTGATAAGGCTGGCAAATGTCTTTGATTAGGGTGGTTTTTTGGAGTGGCCATTCAGAGGCAACCTTCTTCTGTACTCTGCTGTGTCTCATAAAGAAAGGTTTTTCACATTAGTGAAGCACTTAATTACGTTGGAGCAGCATAGTTACTTTGGGTTTTAGACTTATCTGGACTGTAAAAGCAAAACGTAACAAATGCTACCATCTGCTCTTCTCATTCCTCCCCCCTGTCCCGCCTTTCCCTCTCTGTGCCCCAACAGCCTCTCTTCCTCCCTTTCATCCTTATTGTCTGATTCAAAATCTTGTCAGGGTACTTAAAGCGTGTAGTAGCTTCAAGGCATGAAGCAGGAGATCAGCTTTTCCCAGACAGGATTCCACGCTTGTTCTGTGAATTAAGGATTTCTAAAGGTTAGCCAGAACTATAACAGCACCCTTTTTTCTCCCTGAAAAGTAAACTTAGCACATCTATCACGTCTGAGGACTGGAAATTTCTGGCTTCATAGCGGAAAATGTGTCACTGTGGTGTATGTCATCTGACCTAACTGTCCTAGAGATTTTTGTTCCATTTATCTCCTACATGCTTTATATAATGAAGGAAGTCTCCGTAGGCATGATCAACCACAGAGAGTGAGTGAAACATAATGGTTTCAATCAAGCTTTCTGCTAAACCAAGTTAGTTGTTACTCTTCAGTCAAAGGTGCTATCTTTCACCTTGGAAACCAGTAATAATTATTCTATTCATTGACATTTTGTAGGTTATCACTAGCCACTGGTCACAACCTTGTGCTTAAATTTGTAAGAAGCTTTTTTATTTTGAATTCTAATATTTTTTCCCTTTCAGAAAAATAACCTCCTTGACCTGAATTTGTGGAGTTTTGTGATGATCTCTGACGCGAATATCTTGGTTGGAAATGCTGCAGAGTTCTTTGTGTCAGCCCAACTGTATTCCACGCATATGTGCAATACAGTTCCAGCAAACTCAGGTTACTGCTTTTCCTGTAGAAATCTGTCAATGGCATGAAAGAGCTACCAAAGAAATTGAAGCAGAAAGCCTTAAAACTCATGTGTTGCCCAGTTTATTATTTCTAAATCATGTTCAAGAGCCCCTTGTGTCATCTTCAGGCAAAGTACAAAATTGGAACCCAGTTAAAGATATTTGAGGGAGGGATGAGGAAGGTACTGAAAAGCGTTAGGGATTTTTTGAAAAATCAATTCAGTTTCCCTGAGCACCCAACCTTGACGTTGAGGTTGTTTGCCAGAGAGCCGGGAGTACTCCAAGTGGTCGGCTGTTGCAGAGTCAAGGACCCTGGAAGCCCTGGCTTCTCCCAGCAGGCTGCAGCTGCCAGAGTAGCAGCAGTGCTGCCAGCAGTGGAGCAAGGCAAGAGAGAAGAGCTGTTGGGTTTCCCCCTGGCTCCCTTGTGCGGCTCCTTACCTGGCTGCTTGGGGGCTCCTCGGGACAGCTGTCCTTCAGGGCTCTGGGACCTAGGAGGGTCCGGCTGCTGGGCTGCCCTGGAGCTACGGACCCTTGAGGCCAGACTCTCCACGGTAAGTCAGGCAAGCTGCTGAGAGGCATAGTGGAGGCCTTTCTTGATATTAGATTGACGTCAGACAGGGTTTTTCACTACAACATATTTGATCTCTGAAAAAAGTGTCAGAATTTTTCCTTCTAGTCTTCAGTGGGGCTGCACATCTTATCTTTTTCGTAGAAGTTGCCAAAACAAACAGCACTGCATCCTAAAAAATGATCATTTAAAGCATATGGGTAAAAGGAAAGGTGTAGCAAAGCTTTCTGAGCCACTGCAAAATGTTATGGATTATCTTTGCCCACTAAACATTAAGTGCAGGCATTTTTGATTTTTTTTTTCAGTGTCCTGGATTTCTGGAAACAGGTTGCATGTGGTAAAGGCATGACCCTTAGGGTAATTACCTTTTCAGTTTTAGTTTTGTTGTTACTAGTGACAGAGTGAAGAAAAGCATTGTTTCATCTGAGCATGTATGAGTAGATACTTCTGCAGAGTTTTTTTTCTTTGCCTGCTTCTGGTGCTGGTAATCTGACAATTACCTGAATGGTCCAGGAGCTCAAAACAGGGGTGAGAAGAACCTGGTTTTCTCTTGGGATTTCTTTTTCACACTGCATCTACCTTTCTCAGATGAGAATATCATTGTAGAAACTTGATGCGCACATGCATCTAGCTGTATTATTTATTTAATTTTAAGCTAAGCATAAACTATAAAACCCATTTTACACTACCTCTGTGGGGAGTGAGAGCATATACTTTAGATCCTACATAATTGTTATTCTTTTACTGAACAAGTGATAATAAATGCACTGCTTGTTAAAGAGGATTCACTTTAGTGCGGGCTTGTAGCATTGATCTAGTCAAAGATTCCTCACATTGCAAACAAAACTTGCATATCTGTCATAGCAATACAAGCTCCTTTTGTATCTGTGTGTGGCAATGAACTTACGAAAGATCTCTTTTTATTTGAAGACTCTTAATTTCCTTTGCTCTATCTGTGATAAAAAGGGACTTGAAATCAAATAGTGTCACTGCTGAGGTTAAAAAATATTTCACTATGGAAAATCTTATGTGTTAGAGGCAAGAGCTACTAGCACAAAAAAGGATAAATAAGCAATGGTAAAAATATGCTTTTATAACCATAAAACAGAAAGACCTACAAAGTAAGAGATGAGAATATAATTATGAAAATGTCAACAAATATGTGGAAGTTGCTTTATGATATGGCTCTTACTGGCTAACTTCGTACCCCAGCTGACTGTAAACTGTAAATTCTTCCATTCTTTGTCCTGGTTAGTCTCCATCCCACACATGCAGGTGTTACAGTATTACTTTGAAACTAGCTTTAGAGATGACCCTAGTTCATCTCCCTGGGGCTATGCAAAGCCCATATAAACAGAACGAGGATGTGTGAGAAGCATTTATAATCATTCTAGGAGAGGCCTAGGGCTCAGTCTTGAGATGGAGAATGTCTAAGGTAAGGAAAGCTTAATTGATGTCCTTAAAAAAAAAAGAAAAGAAAAAAAGCAATGAGTAACCTGATAAATGGCACAGACTGTTAATTAGATGTCTAAATTTACCAATTGTGTCAGGAAAATTAGGACAGTGGGAACAATATGTCCCTAAGCTGTTCACTAAACAACTGCTGTGCTACTTATTTATATTTATCTGATGAAAAAGTATGTGCTGAAAGGAGCACAGGAGGAAATCTCTCCTCTCTCACTAGTCTGAAGCTCCCAGATCTCTCTTCTCACAAGGCCTCTGTGTCCTCACATTCCCTAGTCTGAATTGGTCATTGTAATACGTGTCCTCGGGAAATACTAAGCTGTTAGAGAATTTTGATAGTATGTACAGGAGGGAGCTGTGGGGAACTTTTGAGGCCTAATCCAATGCTCAGTGAAGACTATCTACAAATTCCCGTTCATTTTGTCAGGAATCAGATCAGGCCCACACTGATGAGAGGAAGAGGGAAGTTAGTATCCTACTTGGGATTCTTATTTAAGCATGTACATATTTAAATGTGTGTTTTGCAAAACATGGAATATTTACATATGGGCATGATTATGTGCATATTTAAATATATTTATAGCTAAATAGGCAAACATTTACATACATACCCAAGAAAAGTGCCAGTTCATCCCCACAGGGGACTCTGGTTCCCAGGTGGCTGCTGCCCTGTGCCGTGCTGGTGGGAGCCTGGCTGGAGCAGCTCAGAAGCCTCCTGCAGTGCCTCCAGCCATGGCGAAGACCACAGGTCATTTCTTCTTCCTCCTGCTTCTCTTGGCTTATTGTATTTTGCATCTGTGAGGGCCGGTGTAGATTATAATTTTCGCAGTCACTAACTGACCCTTAATTAGACAGGCAGAAGTAACTCACTCTTTACATTGCTGAACCAGTCTTTACCATGCTTCATCCCTGTGTACCTGACACAAGGCAGGGCTAACTACTGAAGACATAATAATGGTGTTTTTAAAAATGGCCATTGCTGGAAAAGAAAATTGGGCAGCACTCTTGCAACTTCCTTTTTCAATGTGTAGAGGACATGGTCTTTCATGCCTGTTTTTCTGGAAGAGTTCAGATGAGAAGATCTAAGGATTTCTTAAAGTAAAAGTAGGCAAGAACAAAAAAGTACTGACTATACTTCTTTTTTCAACTTTGGCATGCACAATTTGCTCACTGCGTGAAACAAGCTCAACTATACAATTAATGTCAGATCAAAATAGTCTTGTTTATTCTGATTTGAGTTCCACTAGTTCCACTACTGACTTATTTTTATTGATAAAAAGGGGGGGAAAAAACCTTTTATCAGTATGCAGATAGCACAGGTAAGTTCTCAGGGGCTGATTTTGTTTGCAGCCTACCCTTTCCTGCCACGCTCCAGCTGGAGCTCTAGGCTTTGTGTCTCTCCTAGCCCTACGGGCTGTTGTATTCCTCAGGCGATTGGGAGGCTTGCTGAACCTTGTTGGGCACAGCAGCTGTGTTGTTTTCTTTTTGGTTGTGGATTTATTCTGGGAGAGGCTGACAGGTACAAAAGGGAGGAGGTCAGAACCTTGAGGATCCAGGCACCGAAAGAAGTTTCCACCATCCATTCTTGTCCTTTTTTCTGCTTTGCGGATGAGGCTTCTTCCCAAGTACAGAAGAATCTGTTGCTGTAGAGACCTTCCCATTCCTATTCAGAAGTGCCACCATTGTCTTAGTGAACACTTTCCAGAGATGTTGCAGGAGCTAGAGAATTCCTTCCTGCTCTGGAGGAAAAGGTTGAAAAGCATGCAGAGGCATGTGTGTTTGTGTAGAACTGACTGACAGCTTCTGCAGCTTTGGGGAGGCCAAACTTTCTGCCTTTCGAAATCACCCTTTATAAGCAAAATTAAGAAGGGGTGGAGGGGCATGTTTCACACCTGTCTTTAAAAGCCTGCTGAAAACATCATATTTTTCTAGTTCTGCAGGCTTTAATGAGCTTTAGATAGTTCTAGAAATGAATGCAGCAACTTACTCACCTGGATTAAACTTTTGCTCCGTGGTGGTGTGGAGAGATCACACAGTTTACATGATGCTGAACTCATGACAGATGCCAGCCTAGTTCTTATTTAGCACTGAGCTATACCACTGAGTTCATCTTTTCTTAGTCTGATGAATTTCCAGGAAATAAGGGGACAGCTTGGGCTTTTAAAACCAGCACTGTTATAAAGCACTTACCTTGTTAATTGTAGTTCATCTTACAAAATTCTAGAAAACTTGGAACCTCTTCACAGTCAGTATATGCTTTATGACTGCCATATCAAGCTGCATCAGCTCCCTCTCCCCCCCCCCGTGCTGTCTTCTACCACGTACACAAAAATACAAATAAAAGAATCTGAAGAAAATACTGTTCTCTGAACATCACTGAACTCTGGACCTGGCAGTCCTCCAAGTTCAGTAAGTTTCATGGATGTTGGTCCTCAGGTAAGAAAGTGCTGCAGTCACTCTAACTGGAGGATCCCAGCATGATGAGCAGGTCTCAAGTGAAAAGCGTTCTGGTGGATAGCCATGTTCCCAGCCTGAGACAGTTGCCAATACCCTGAGGGGCACGTGCTAGAACAGTGTCGAGCATATGACATGAACTCGATGCCAGCTGACTTCTACAGGTGCTGTGTGCAAGTACCTGGATGTATTGCAGTGGCCTGGCTTAGACATGGCAAAGGTTGAGACGAGACAATTTTAATAACAGATTATGGTTTGGATCTGAGAAAGGAGGGCTCAAAGAACAGAGCTTCTTCCTGGCTATGGAAGGGCCCAGAGGCTAAGGGTGAAGGCTGGTGATAAAAGGCATTTAAGTAGCATTTACGAGTCATCTTGTGAATACCGGCTGCAGAGCTATTTTTGGGTCCTGATTACGGGTTATGTATAAGGTTCAGAAAAAGAGGAACACAATTTTCTCAGAAAGGATTACGATTCAGGAGAAAAGAGGTCTAAGAGCTTGCTTAATTTCTGGAACATCAAGGGGATATGATAAGGATTGGTTCAAAACATTAGGTCATTAATAGCATAAGTGATCTGACTAAGCTTAAATTACTATTTAATGATAAGAGAGGCCTTTCCTCATTTATCTTAACGTTTTCCCTTTTTGAAGGGCTATTCTCTTCCCCGTCATGATAAAGTTGCATTGAGAGTATTTTCAACCGGTTTTCTCTGTGTTTGATATTTGAGGAAATAATGCATCTGCGAAATATCTTCTTTTGTTGAAAGGAGGCATGGAGTTTCTCTGGTGTGATAACTTGAACTGAACATGACAAACACAATGTTTGCATTTGTTCCCAGCAGCTGTTCTGTGAAATGGTAAACACTACATCTACTGGGAGAATTAAAAATATGGGCTAGAATGAAATAGACCTTTCTCTTTTTGGCCCTGCCTCGGGGAAATGAGCATTCCTTAGCATATGCTGGGATCGGAACCAAAAGGACGTGGAAAGCCTATGCTCCATCTCATAGGCCATGCTCAAATTCAGGATAGTTACTACTGGAAATAGGAAAAGCAATTTCCCAAGTGGGATGCTTTTCAGGCCTCTTTGTACATTTGTTTTTGTCTAGTTGTGCTGAAGACAGATTGGGATGTGGTGTCCAGTAAATGTTTTTAAAAAGTGTAGTTAACACCGAGAAGTAAAATTAACTTCATTTGCAGGTCAAGATATTTAATGCGCGGAGGTCAGTGATACTGGGCATCTATCTCAATAGTAGTATTTTCTCCCCCAGGCTGCTGCTGCTTCCCTTGCAACAGAAGTCACACAGATAATTTGATCTTTGTTCATCCCACCTGTATTTTACTTTTTTTTTTTTGTCTTATGCCTAAATACTACATCTGAGTTCTTTTGTATTCAAATTGACAAAAAGCAAATAATTTGCAACTGAACACAGGACTCGAGGTGCAGCCTCACCAGAGCCGACTACAGGGGGACAATCACTTCCCTAGTCCTGATGGCCACGCTGTTTCTGATACAAGCCAGGATGCTGGTGGCCTTCATGGCCACCTGAGCACACTGCTGGCTCATATTCAGCCGGCTATCCACCCATACTCCCAGGTCCTTCTCTGCCAGGCAGCTTTCCAGCCACTCATCCCCCAGCCTGTGTCAAAAAGCCTTGCTGAAGTCAAGGTAGACCACATCTACAGCCTTTCCCTCGTCCACTAACCGTGTCACTTGGTCATAGAAGGAGATCAGGTCCATCAAGCAGGACCTGCCTTTCATAAACCCATGCTGACTGGGCCTGATCGCCTGGCTGCCCTGCAAGTGCCATGTGATGACACTCAAGATAATCTGCTCCATGAGCTTCCCCGGCACCCAAGTCAGACTGACAGGACTATAGTTTCCCAGGTCCTCCCTCCGGCCCTTCTTGTAGATGGGCGTCACGTTTGCTAGCCGCCAGTTGACTGGGACCTCCCTCGATAGCCAGGACTGCTGATAAATGACGGAAAGTTCATTCTTTGGAAGCTTGTACTTTCTCATATTTATCCAAATTTTGACCAATCTGTTAAATATTAGCAGGTTTTGGTAAAGATTTCCAATAGCAGCACTGGGGCTTCAACTTGATTTTACTCTTCTGCTTATTTGGAGAATACACAAGCTAACTGTTAGATGAAGTATATCTGACAGCAGAAAAGATGCAGTTGTTAATTCCAGCTGTTGTGAGTGGACTTGGGGGAATGCTTTTTCCAGGTGTACAGATTTCCAGTTATTGAAATTCAGGACCTTGTATTTGACCATGATTTCTGCTTTACATTCCTATATTCTGTTACTTCTTTTTTCCAAGGATCGCTGGACTGTATTTGTAGTGATACTTGTCTATTGAGCAGCATCTGGAAGAGAGACAGAGTGGTACAACTGAACAGCTATGTACAAGTGAGACAGAAGATGGCAGGAATCTGCATAACTGGAGGGAAAGGGGTAAAAGGGTTTCATTTTCCCCACTGGAAGAAGAAAAACAGAATTGAGGCCAGGTAACTGGGTGTCTTAGTTCTAAGAGCATGACAGAAAATCAGCATCATAGAGTTATAAATTAATAGTGCAGCTTCATCTAAAAATTCTGTCCCATCTTCAGTGCAGTTGTCCAGATGCACAACAATAATACAGTACTAGGAGAACAGTACAAGGACAGCTGAGTAGGAGGGAAAAAATCTGTTTTAAATATTGTATCTAACAAATTGAAATACATGCTATATAGACATCAAATAATGAGTGGTGTGTAGTTGATAAATTAGGCACTCTTCACTCTTTCTTACAATAGAAGACTAAGGATACAGCTAAAGAAATGGAAATGCAGATGGTTAAGTTATTTCACAGTCGAGTCTCTAGTTTGTTTTACAGAGGAAATACTTTCAGTTAAACATAATTCATCAACTGTGAGCACTCGTGTGGTGAAATTTGTGTTCGTACTGTTGCGTTTTTTTTATGCAGTAAATTTTTGGGCCCAAGGCCAAAACATGTTTGTTAAAGAAGTGAAGAGTGGCTTCCCCTCCTTTCTGCTTGTGAAGGTAGTTTTTAAAGAATGAGTCATCAAGTTAAGAAGTAGAAACAATGCATGTGATCAGTTGCAAATAATGATGAATAAGCATAATACTTATTGTAATGAATAATGATTGCATTAATCAATTCACAAATCACCTGTAAACCAAAGTTTTTCCTACAAATTATTTGGTGGACAAAGGCTATTAACTAATGCATTCAGGAAAAATTGTGGTTGAATCAGGCACAGTTTGGAAACAAGAAAATGTTAAGTTCATTTATTGATTACACATCCTAGAATAGTTTTAGTTATTATTTATATAATATATAATTATGTATAATATATTTAATTATTTATACGGTGATACTCTTTTCTCCTGGCATCCCTTGTGGCATAAGGTTTGATGAAGTGAGTGACAGACTTCATCTCTGTTCTTCAGCCTCCTTTGCTGTTACAGGCTTTGAATTTAACATTTATTTTATCAGTCATAATGAAGTTCTTTTGCAGACTAACTTTTTGTGCTGCGATGATAATGTGTAGAATTTGTAGGATAACTGCTCATTTTGGTCACTGGGTAAAATTAGTGCCAGTTTTTTAGAATTACAAATAGTTGAATGAATGAATATAACTTTAGAATGTGGAGCTGTGGGGCAACTGAGGAAAGAAGCCATGCCTTTGTGTGTTAAGCAAAGCATCGCTGTATCTAAACAAGAAAGCAGAGGAGCAGATTTTTCCCTGTGTTTTCACATAAAAACTAACAGGCTGGTAATAGAAAGATTAATAACAATTCTTCTAAAAATACTCTATACACATCTGTGGCAGGGAATCAGTGTGTGAAGGGCAAGAAATGCACAAGGAGGAAAAAGGTTTTGGGAATCTGGACAGTTTATGTTGTTTAACTAACTTTGAGCTACATGGTTGTGCTTGCCAGCAAAACAAAAGTGCTTCATGGTTTTAAAGCACAATTCTACCAATTTTCTCTGAACTTACCCAGTAAAATGTATTTCTCTCTCTGATTGCTCCAGAATTACTGCTTTTAAGGTTCAAGAAACAGCAGCAATTGCCAGGTCTTCACTAAAACCTTATAAAGCAAGTTTCTGGTGCGTAGTACATGAGCAGAAAAGCAGATACAACGCAGCTGTGTAGTTCACGTAACTGACTAAAAATTTCATTTGCTTGGTTCTGATATTTGTTTTATAAAGTGGCAATGAGGAAAGGCTTTTATTAACTTCAGCCTAGTTTCCTAGCCTGATGAGAGAGTCTATTGTGTAGCAACTGGATGAAACTTTCCCCGTCCCAAACCCTTGTCCTTTGGCTGCCAGAGCCACATTTTGTGAGCACGGTGGAGTCCTTTGTTTTTTCCTGTATTTGTTGGTCATTCCCTTGGCATGAAGTTATCAGTGGAGTCCTGGAGGGCTGGCAGTCTTGCTGGCTTGTTTTTATGTATGCCATATATTTAATATACCACATGGCACTTAGGAACATGGTTTAGTGGTGGACTTGGTAGTGTTAGGTTGATGGTTGGACTTAATGATCTGAAGGGTCTTTTCCTACCTAAATGATTCTATGATTCTGTGGTCTGGGATTACCTCTGCTGAAAATAACTGGTAACCAAAAGCCACAATATATTGAGAGCTGAAAATACCCTAGGCCATTCTTTTCAAAGCTTAAAATTAGCTATGACTATTCAGTTTGATTTCTAATAACTACTTGCAAAATCCACAAAAACCTAGTGGCAAAAGATCTTGGCAAAGGCAGGTTGAAGTCCATCTTCCTTGAACATCCCTAGTTCCCAGCTCCTGCTCCTGACATTTTGCCTTGTGTCAGTTTTGCTGTACGGAGGAGAACAGGGCAGAGCTTCCTCTAGAGATTTGTGGCACAGGTTTTTGCTTAATTAACTGGTAGAGAAGGCTGCCTGAGTGACAGACAGAGCCTCCTTCAGTCCCCCAGCGAGTGGTGTTAATTTCCTGCAAAATACTGGGGAACATATTCCCATCAGTGTGTCCACACAACTCTTATTGATGCTAATGAGATCTGGGTGCTTGTATCAAAGGGGAAATTGCTATGTGTGTGCCAGGGTTGCATCCTAAATCAGTGAACAGTGGAATTGCATTGTTCCATGGGTTCTTTTCTGGTGCTTCGTGTCTTTCAGCAACTTCATTCTTTTTTCTCCTGTTGCTATAGCTATCCTAAGCCAAATTTTTCCTAAGCAAACCACAGAATAACCCAGTATCAGTTCTGTCAGTATGCCACATAAAATGTTTTAAAGCTGGGATTTCTGGGAAAATAGCTGAGGGAATTTTGGCAGGCCAGACTGGTTCTTCTTGAACTCAAAGATAGTGGTGAATTTGTTTCATGTGGACAGCTGTTTGTCTCAAAGCTTCCTTTAGTACACTATGAAAGTGATTCAGCCCTCTAATACATCACTAGAAATCTCTGCTACCATCCAAAACACTTAAAGGAATCACATTTACAGTTCTAATTGATGGCCACTGTTTTGACAGGCAAACAGATTTCTCCTCCCAGTGGCTTCATGCAATTGGCCTCCAGCAGACCTTACCATTAGCAGAATTCTACTGAAAGGAGTATACAAGGTAATAATAAATCTGTAGGGAAGGATGTTAACCACAAACTACTATGTCTAATTAGTGATGTACAATAGCCAAGGCCAGGGAAGGAAAGTATTATTTATCAGAAGGACTGATTTTGACAGTTTAAAAATGCAAAAGCATCTATTATTTATTATGCTGAAACACATCTTTCAAAATACAGTATATGTAACTCCACTCTTCTTTTATTTTGGCATTGTTTTGAAAGTTACTGCTTTGTTTAAAAAAAAAAAAGTCAACTATCATTGAGGCTTCAGGGATGGAACTTGTGATGCTTAAGCCTTAAGAGTTCATTGTGTAATCTGAAAACAAGTCTTGTAGAGTCTTCTGTTTGCCTTTACTCCCTTTCCGATTCAACATCCGTATCTCTTCCTCATACAAGCCTTCCTTCCAAAGAGGCTCAAAGTCTTTTCACTGTGTACTATCCCTTAGTTCAGAGTTTCTCAAGCACTCTGAGTGGCGCAGAGCTCAAATACAGACTGATGTATCCTGCTGAGAAAGAATTGAGACTGTTTTTGGTAGCTCAGCTACTGTGGTGATCTCTGCATGACTCTACTGCATATTGCTGCACTGGGTCTCGGAGGCAAGAGTGCTGTTTCCCAAGACACATTCCTTTCCTTTTCTGCCTCCAGCAAAAATCTCCAGGAAGGGGTATTTCCGTAACAGTGCAGCAGGAGAGCATATGAAAGGAGTACGGAGCAAGGGCTGGGGGAGAGTGAGTGTGTTAGGAGAGAAAAAGGAAGTGAATGAGGAGAAAACTTAAAGGAGATGGGGGGAAATAGGAAAAGGGAAAAAGCATCTTAAACTGGCAGGAAAATAGACAGGTAGATATGCAGCATTACTGTAACTACAGCTCTAAGGTGATTAGTAGAGAAAGAGAATAGGATTTCTTCAGTTTCTTGAATTTGTAGAATAGGTGTGATGATATATGTTCAACATGAATGATCATTAGAGTGGGACTACACTTCCATAGGGAATGGGGCTTTCATGAAGGCCTGGGTGTTGGCTCAATGTCAGCACAAGGGAATCCTCTGTGTTACTGCTGTTTTCAAGAGTCATGTTTTCCTGGAGATCTTGTTGGAACCCGCAATGAGCAGTTTCACTTCATGAAAGTCAGATAAGCCCCAGCAAATCCCCACTGTGGCACATAAGGAGAGGAAAGCAGGCAGTGTGGTTAAGGAGGTGAGTACTGCTGTTGTGAGACAATTAACAAGTCTGACACTTCGAAGTATCATGACTCTGAGTGCAAATGTAGCAGGTTTTCAGTTTTGTTTTGCAAATGTCGTGTATTTAATTTGCCTCATGAGTTTTGTATCTGCAGTTCTGAGAATGTCACAGGTTCAAGTTTTTTCTATAGCCAAAAGGGCTGAGCAAACAATTTTGTAGTGTGAATGGAGATTCTCATATAATGCCTCAGTGGCTGAAACGATAAGAAAAGCACCAAATATCGTGAGAGTCATGATGCAAGAAAAATGAAAAGTCCTTCCCCTTATAAACATGCATTTACTCTACATAAATATGTAGTCGATACATTAGTGAGTTCTGGGACTGTATTGCTGGTAGTAGGGGGAAGAGGCAAAGAACAGATGAGGAGACGGCATGAAACAAAAGCTTTCTTTCGCTCACTTCAGTTACTCTTTTCCCTGTCCCACTTCCAAGTGCTTCTCAGCTACCTGCTGAGGCTGGAGGTGCCGGGGTGACACTGAGGGATGCTGGCTCTCACTGGACTCTGCAGAATTTCCAAACTCGCATCTGAGAAAACCACAAAGTCAGCATGCAGTCCCAGAGGGGCACCTGGCAGCGCCTGCAGGCTGCACAGGGAGTTTCTGTCTCCTACTTTTTGTCTTACTGACTGAATCTCAAAGGAATAGGTTCAGTCAGAAACTGCATTTATCTTTTTCCAGCATGACAGAGGATAACAAATTCCTGGAGAAATTAATAGCTGTCCTAACTGCCTGCTTCTCTTTTTCTTTTTTCTTCGGTGTGGAGATGAGAAAATGGGAATTAAGAAAGCAGAGTCAAGGGAGAAGACCTTAATACCTCGGTCCTTTTCCTTTTCTCACCATACCCAATACATGGTTGTGATTTTCCTGTTCCCCTAGGGGTTGGCATTTGCAGACTCCGTATAGAATAGGGTTAGGTATGTTTCTGTGCACTGTTTCTGTGTGCTGCGAAGGAATTAGTATTCGCTGCAGAAGAAATTACCCTCCTGTAGGGTAGAACAAAGTGTGGGAAATGGCTAGTGCTATATAAAAGTAGGGAAAAATAAGAATATATAGGGGAATAGCTTCTTACTTGGGTGGAGGGTAATTACACGGCCTGGTGGATAAGCTGGTAGGGCTTGATGCATTGGACAGACTATAAATCAACTTTTCCTTCTTCTGGTCAAGCTGTAAATCATAGCTGTTTTGTATTAGTGTAGGTGTTTATTTCTTTGTGTATATGATGTGGGACACAGAGTTCTTGTACTGGTGACCAAAAATCAGCAACATGGTCATCAGATGACTGAAGCATCATTTCGTGGACATAGCTGGAAAGCTGTCGTTCAACATAACAAGTTTCCCAGTCAGATAACAATAATGGTGACTCCTCTTAATAAACACTATTTCCAACACTCAGACTACCTCAGCATATATTCTAAAAATAAGCCTCTTGAAATATTAAGGATGATTCCTCAGGCTGCCTTCTATATTTGCATAGTGGCCGATGAGTTACTCCATTCCATTGGTTCTGTAGATGGACCTTGTGGTTTTGCAGCAACCACTTCTAACTCAGGTAGCCCAAGTCTTAGGGTACCATCATGTTCCTCGGTTTTTGTGTCTGGTCACTTCATATGCTGCAGAAGTAACATTTGGTCTATGGTAGGGATGGATAGAGCTACCCCACTGGTAAGGATTTCCTAATACCTAGTTACCAGAATGAGTTACAGTAACTCAGTGTGGTGTGACACCTACATAAATTAAGGGCAAGTTCCACATTTGAAAAATAAGGATATGGAGCATAAAGGCTTAGGGAAGATGATGGGTAAAAAGATTTCTGGGTATTTATTTAGATTGCCTGCCCTTGTTCTGTAGTTTGTAGGCAAAAGAGCAACCTCTTGCATTTCATATGGCAAACAACCTCCAATCACTTACCTGATACCGAAACACAGCTAATATTTGAGACAACGATACTGGCAATGAAGATTTTCTTTTATAGCTGTCCACATGGTTGATGCTTTCACAGTAAGCTTCGCTCTGTAATTTAGGGCTTTTGTTTGACATTTCATTTTTAAGTTTCTTCATTTCATTGAAGATTAGAGATTATTTACCTGTGAGGGGTTACAGCAAGCAGTTTCTTCAGGTTTGGTGCAGGCAATTCTTTCAGTAGCCCTTAAGTCTGTGAACAAAGTGATGATCCAAGCATTAATACAGATGTGATTAACCGTCTTTTCTTAGCTTTGTTTGCTTTGTTCTACTGATACCTTACAAGTTACATAATAAGTAGTATGTAAGGATATGCATTAAAGGCAATTCCCCATTGTAGCAGACTTCTTGGCAAATTTATTTTCATTTTAGCACAACTTCAGTGGGAAAAAAAATTGCACTGTTGATTTATTTTGAATGAACTCCTGCAAGGCTTACTAAGTATGCCATGTGGAAAGCTCCATGAAATGCTGAGGGTTAATACACTCTGTTCTTAATTTCAAATTCCAGATAAATACGGTTTCAGCTTTGATCCTATCTGTACTAATTCTTTGTCACTGTACTAATTAATTCAGCATGCTGGAGAAAAGATGCTAATTTGGGCATCAAAGAAATAAGTGGGTTGGGGGGGAGGTTGTGTTTAATGAGAGTTGTTAAAAAGATAAGTTTTACTCCCATTAGACTGGATCTGGAAGCTCAGTCATTTTAGTCTAGCTCCAGTAGCTAGATATAGTAAATTAAAAAAAAAAAGGCGGGGGGGGGCACTTCATTTAATGTTGACATAACAAAATAGGAGCAACAAAATATTGGTGTTAATAATGTGGTTTTGTTTGTATTTGCATTTTCTACATAACCTTCTCTTTTCCTGCTGACCATAACCAGTTTACTGTTGATCACAGCATTACTACAATGTGGATTATTTCCCCCAAATGATTTGAAGATGACTAAATATGAGCATAGTCACTTTCATTGAAAGTTAGCTAAATTTGTGAAATACAAATAACAATTATAGCACAGGATGTTTTAACAAGTTGCCTTGCGCCTCGGTTGGTGTAATAAAGCAAAGGTTAGGTTATTTTTCTCTTTCTATGGGAGCTATTTTTGATTGCCTAAGCTGCACATACCTGCCCTTTGGGCAGTTTCGGTGGGAGCCTGACTGAACGACCACCTGACCATTGGGTGGGATGGAAGGGGCCATTTCAGTGCCACCACAGTGCTGAGATCCTGAGTATGAACGGGAGCAAACGGCATGGGTGATGTACGCGGTGCTGCCCAGCCCAGCACTGGCGCTCCCTTCCTTACCCCTTCGTCTCCTTCTCCCCGGAGGTGGAGGCTGCCGTCATGGTCCACCTGCCCTGGAGCAGCAAGCAGAAGGGGCTGACGTGGCCCTCTCCTGCGTCTGCCATCTACCAGGGCTTTTCCTCTCGCCCTGCCAAAGCAGGGAGGCAGGGTCGAAAGCTGGTGTTGGGCAAGGCTTTGTTGTGAGCAGGTCCTGCAGCAGTAGGTCTCCTACGCTGGGGCATCCTAATGCCACCATGGCTGAGGCCTCCGCAGAGGGAACGGGATCCAGTTGCTGGCGACAGAGGCTGGTGGCGGGGCAAGGAGAAGAGGTGAGCACCCGCCCCTGACACAGGGCTGCCCTTCTACCAAAAGTTTAACTCGCGTCCTGGAGGTACTGCCATCTTCTTGGATATCGGTAAAGATGTGAACAGTGTTGCCCAGCCCTTGCCATGTGTGCTCTGTTCTCAAAATCACAGCCTTAACCCAAGCATGTTCTCTTCTTTCTCTATTTTTTTCAGCCATTGCAAAGCTCCTGATCCATTAGGGTAATACTCAATGGCATGCTTCTGTCCAATAAGTAAACATTTAATAACAAACCTTTTAGATATTTAGAGAGCCACTAAAAACGTAAAAGATGTATTTCATTAGTGTTGCTATTAACATAAATGTAGAATGGGCCTGGTCTGTAATCACAAACAAGTCTGAGTCACTAAGGATCTTTATGGAAATATTTAATACTCTGTAAAAGTGTATGTATGAAAGTGATTAATCAAAGCACAGCGCTGCTTCTAGAGTATTTCTTCTACTGTAAAGCTGTGTGATAAAATAACTTAAAACACACGGCAGTAGTGGCAGTTAATAAGCTTTTTATAGTCCCTGTGTGGACCTGAAAATCATACCTTATTAGTATCTTTATCTTTCTTGTGCACTCATTCATTCTTACTCACATTTAAATTTAATTTTAAGGGTTATTTCTAGTCTTTCATAAGGGAGCGGCTTTAATAATCTCAGCATTTTTCTGTATTTGCTGTGAAATGACTAGGAGTCAGAGCTTTTGTTATATGTACTTTACAAATCACTCTGTTTTTTTACAGATCATTTCTGGAGATGTCAAGGTTTTATGACATTGTTAAGCTGTGTATCTTGCTTGACTGTGTCATAGGCCCTCTTGAATCATTTCCCTGCAGATGTTTGCCATTCCATTATGTACCCTGTTAGCTGCAGTGACACCTACTGATCTAGGGCAACCGAATTAACTAAGAAATCCAAGTTGCTGAATTTAGTCAGCAAGCTGCTTAGGGCTCTACCCAGCAGATGTTTCTCCTGCTTAAAAGTCTGGGACTTCATAGACCTGCCTGCTTTTTAATCCTTGAGGCAAATATCAACATGTTTGAGATCTAGGAGCTCCCATCTCCACACGGAAATGAAATGTTGCCATGACCACAGCTTTAGGTCTTACATATAAGACGTTTATCCCAAATATAACAGAGCAGGCCTATAGAAGGTTTGTTTTAACTTTTATCCCTTGGAATAGGGATAAAAACCTTGAAATGAAGCATATGTGTGCTTTCATACGATAGCCAATTGAATGATAATACGTACTGCAAGAAGGTGATGTACACTTGGTATTCAGAAGCTTCATTCATTTAATTCTTCTAAGGGGAAAAATGTTAGTTATTTGCAGGGCACCCGTATTTTCCTTCAAAATTCAAAGAAATAGGATAATCCTTCACTGTGCTACAGCATGTTCTCAACTGTAGCATGTGGGCTTTTCCCATAAGGATGTATCACTCTGAGGTCTGATCACTTAAAGAAAATCCCTTTATACTTTTGTTTACAGGACTGTGTTCTGAGTGGTTGGAATAGTAATTTTCTCAGCTGAAAACTATGCTAAGGTTGTTAGGCTTTCACTTCTTTAGCAGTACTTCCCAGACATTTACAGTAGATAATCAGAGGACTGGGACAGTCACTCAAGCAACCTGGGAAGTTACAGATTTATTTCTTTTCAGTCATTATGACCACAAGTGGATTCATTTGGAATAAACTGGTTATGGATGGATATAGAATGAGAGGATGCAACCAGTCCATTTGTTTCAGGTCCTCTAGCTATATTTCTCCATTTGTGCATAAGGTTTTCAGAGTAACAATTCTGAGATATTAACTTAAAGAGAATTCTGCTGCGTTAAGTATAGCAAAATGGAACTTTTAAAAATCTGTGCCATATATCTTTTCATTAATGTTTTTATGCTTCTGTCAATAGTATTACTATAGAAGGTAGATTTTACCATAATCCAATTATTTGTTGCCTGGAGAATTGTAAACTTTAAGTCCTAAAGCCATTCAGTTTTCATAGAACTTTAATATGGATTTGATTAATTCCATAGTATATTTTTGACAATAGACTTTATCCTGTCCTTGTTAAAGTCAGCAGTGGGCCTCTCACTGGTTTCAATGAGAACAGGATCAAAATCCAGTTGGGCAGCAAGGACTCTTTGTCCTATAAGTATTAGAGAATCATTAAGTCTGTAGTGCACAAAACCATGCAAAATAACAATGGGTGGAAGTTAATTTTGTCATCGGAAGCCCATGGCAATTAGAACACATCAGTGAGCAGAAGATAAATTTTAGGACAGGGTATATAAATTCAGGCAGAGATGGTACTTTTCCTTTTTTTCTTTCCTTTTTTTTTTTTTTTTTTTNTTTTGTGGCTTAATGCCTTCTACTTTATATTGCTTTTCTTAAGTGTTAAATTTTTGCTGTTTTCATTCTTTAATCTTTGTGCGAGATTTTTGTTGAGCTGAAAAAACATATTACAATAATAATAAAAAACAATGGATTTTTATGATGTAGCAATGTGCACAAGAGGCTAAAAATCCGAACATTTCCTAGCCTTGAGCTATATGCCACATACTTAGTGTAACAGGTAAAAATTGTAAGCCTTCACAAATCCCATGTGAAGCCAAATATAGCGTGCAAAAAAAAAACCAAATGAACAAAAAACAACCACTCCAAAACAACAAATAAGGTGTTTTCATCAAGACCAACTCACTATTCCTGATTTACAATTACACTGGATCTTGCCAACCTGTGGCTAGAGCAGCTCTACCAGCAGACAGCACTATTTTTGCTGAGAGTTGTCATGCTTGCAGTTCTTACAATCAAATTGTCACTATTTTATTTAAAATGTATTTCCTTCGTAAGCTAGAAATAATACCTAGACTTGAAAGAGAGGTATGTTGAACATTTCTTTTTTTACATTTCTCTCGAGTATGCAACATATCCAAGTTTGACTCCCTGCAGCAGTACAATATGCCCAAGAATACTGTTTTCAAAATCAATACATACTACAGTCAAATATGAGACTCCACAAAACCATAATTGAAACTGTGGGAGAGAAGTAAGCAGAGTGAATATAAACAAAATACCAGAGCTGGATTATGACCAAGATGCAAGTGCTAATACAGCTGCTCTTGAGAAAACTGCCATGAGACCTTCACAGCATGTGCAAGTGTTCGAAAGCAGGGTGTTCTCAGGTGCAGCCTGCTGGTGCTCATCCCAAGGCAATTTGTTGTTTGGCTGTCTGGTTAGGTGCTTTGTTTACGTGACATCTCTGCAATATATGCAGAGTTTCATCTGGCTTTTCCGTTTCACCTGGGTCACAAGCCATTCTCACTTCATATGTTCTCACTCTTTCTTACAAACTCTGTCTCTCTTGTGTTTCCCAACTTCTGCTTTCACTGCCACTACCACCCTCTGATGGGGTTTGTGGCTCCGCAGCCTGTTGGGGCTGCTGGAACTTGGAAAGCAGCAGTGGAATCAGTGTGGTGCTCTTGACTTAGGAAAAGCAGAAGCATGGAAAGTGTCTGCTGTCTTTCTGAAATAAGAGAGACCATCAAAAAAGAAATGAAGATGGTTTGTAGGCAAGGAATGTGTGTGTGTGTGTGCATATGTATATATATTGATCCAAGGATCCCTGGAAGAATGTAATACACCAGCTGTATTGTCACACATAAGAAAAAGGTGAGAGAAAACCGTGCACTGGGATATGACTCTTCCTATTGCCAAGCACAGGCCATGGGAGAACATGTCATGTTAATATCTTTAGTGTTTGCCTTTCTTCTTGTTTTCACCATATACTACATATCCATCTCTCATGCCCATCATTCTCCTTATAACCAAGTTCTTATTGTCTGGAAGACTTGCTGCAGAGTCCATAAGAACTTCATTTGACCATAAGCTCAGAATTATTGACTAAATGCAGTAAAAATTTGGACAACAGAGTATTTACAAGATTTCTACTTTGGTCAGAGGAAAAAAACTAAAGTCAATCATTTACAACTTAAGTATATGCACAGTAGTTCAGCTATTCCACTTGAGGCAGTTTGGGCTGACATGAAAAATAAAAAGGGTAAAAGAAAGATCACCAAGGCAATACTGCACGCTTTCAGAGAAGAGTTTGTAATTTTGAGTCAGAGTAATTAGTTTGCAATATGGTATATTTAATGAAGAAATCATTACGTTTTTGTACCTTGCTGACATTGATTTACATGAAAGGACACATTAACTTGCATGGGAAGACACAGATTGATCATTTATTTACCTGCAGAATTGAGAATTTCAAATTGGGGAAGAGGAGGAGAGGTTTTTTATACTTTTCTGGCCCATAATTCATAAGCATATTTGACATACTTGACCCCCAGTATTCTGTCTAGCTCCATCAGAAATGAAATGTAGCTCCCCAGTTTAGTCACCTTTTAAAGGCTGCATAAAACAGGCTGTTACGTTATGCATATTTGTACAATGTATAGAACAGTGAGACCCCAGAACTGACTGGGGTCTCTGGAGGGCTTTCACAGCATAAATATTAAATGATAGTACGTTACTAGGCAGAAAGAAAAACCCAGAAGTACTTTAAAAACAGCTCTTAAAAGCTGTCTAGTTTGTACTTTCAGAATATAGCAAGATTTTATTCTTTCTGATTGCATTGTTAATTAAACAAAAAACAAATATTTAAATTCAGACCAGATACGATTAAGAGACGATAGATACTGATAAGAGCAGAACATGTGGTTCAGTCTGAGTGTGGGCACCACAGCCGCTGCAGATTACTTTCAGAGAGCTGTCCAGTGGTAAGAAGAACCTTCAGCTACTTCAAAATGTGCAATAATAGTAGTCGAGCCCTGCAGTGGCTTGCATTTTGGGTTTGGTGGGGCTTTACTGCTTTCTCTCTCAAGCAGTATCTTTCAAAAGTTCAGGGACCAAATCAGTTCATAGCTAGTCCTTCCTATGGCACATAGCCCATTTAAAACTGGTAACTTCTTTTGCAGTATGGGATCTGTGAGTGTCAAGATAAAAGCTCACAGTGTTGTGATTGCCTAAAATTTCTGTTTTATGATAGATAAGTACTGTTTTTTCTTCTGGTAATTATTTCCTTCTGACTCCTTCCTTGATATCTTAAACAGATTTGGAAAGAAAAAAGAAGATAAAAGTGGGAAAACAGATCAGAAGGGGAATCCAAAGCATGACATACTTAAAGAAGAGGAGCTGGAGAAAATGAAAGATGAACGTGAAAGGTGAGTAAATGGTGTCAGCACCTTTGTTCATCAGATGAAAAACTTCCAAGCAAGGATTGCCTGAAGTGAAGGGACAGACAGCCTGCCTTACTGGAGAAGTCCAAGACCATGCCCACTGGGAGTCAGGTCCAAGCAGTGCAGAGCTTTAGGCCGGTCTTCTGGCTGAGTCAGGGCTGCTGTATTACAGGAGCCTGTCTGCCTTGTCTAGCTTCTCTGCACTTCACTGTGGTAGCTGCTATTCAGATCTTAACTTCTGCTAAGCTGCTGAAGATCAGTTCCTTCAAAACCTGTTTCACCTCTGCCTATTCTTCAGACCAGCTGGCTTACAAAATTTGCTGTGTTTCTCTAAAGCAAGAACCTCCTCCCTTCTCTCCTGTGACAACCTCTGCTGTGTTTTCCAGTACATCAGACCTCTTTGGCTTCAGCCATCAGGTGGTAATTTTTGTACTTAAGTATGTTCTTTTCTGCACAAGAGTTTGCTGGTTAGCCCCATGTTGCAGAAGTATCTGGTCAGCAAATGCTGAGTAGGCAGACAATGGGAAGAAAGGAGGTTCAAATAGTTAAAATCAGTCTGAAGAGTAGGAGGCAGGGGTTTGCAAGCAGTCAGGGAGTGGAGAAAGGGATGCTGGGCAAGACAAGAAGCTGAGGTTCATAGGCACCGCTGGGCATGTGCCAGCAGTGAGTTGCAGTATTTCTGAGGTAAGGCTCTGAGACTTGAAATACAAGAAACCACTGATGTGAATAACACCAGTTCTCTGTCTTGTTCGTAAAATGCTCCCTTTTCATGCACAGTCTTATCGGCTTCATTATCTTTCCAGACAAAGAGAATTTGTAGTTTTCTCCTTTCACCCATGTCTGCCATTCAGGGTCTGGGCTTAGTTTGTAAGTGCTGACAAGGCCCAGCAAACTTCTCTCTCCCGTTCCCTGACTCATCCAGGTGTCCTTCATGATATGCCAGTGAGGGTCTTTGCTCCCCTCTGATGGCTGCTGTCAGAAAAGTTAGAGCCCATACTTGCTGGCTTTCAAGAGGTTTCTGCAGTTGCCTTAAGACTTTCCACGCTGTAGTATTACGGGTTGTCAGTGCATGGGGAAAGCTTTCAGAGGTCTCTTTCCCTCAATGGAGAATCCTGCAGATTCAGTTCATTTGGGGCAGGCAGGATGGGTCTTTCCTCACAATACAGACCAGCACGCAGGCCAGCCTGTGTGGTGCTGGTCAGTGCCCAGGGAAAGGATGTCCTGCTTTCGTTTGAGTCATGCAGCGTGCGGTCAGCTGTGTGAGTGGAGTGGTGGATAATGGGTTTGAGAAAAAGAAGCGAATCCAAGCCCCAACCCTTGAAGTCTGCTGCTAATATTTATTTGACTCATTTTAAAAGCTAGTAAGGTATCCAGTTGCCACATTGCTGCTACTGGATATGCTTAGCCAGTGTTTTAAGTATTTAGTTCATCTAAGTTAAGTAATGTCAGGAGAAACTTTGTTCCATTTGTTTTAAAATTTCTGTATCACGTCCTTGATTTTGCCAGATTGATGAGTGCCTTTATTTTAAACTGCTGACTCCCAATTTGGATACTGGCAATTTGAGAGGTATGTGTCCTTCATTTTAAAGAAGCCAGTGTCTTTTATTAGGATCCTGGCAAGCTAAGAAGCATGTATCCCATCTGTTAAAGGGCCAGTGTCATTTAGTAAAATGTTGGCAGGCTGCAAGGAATGAACCCTTCTGTCTAGAGGTCTAACGTTCCAATTGGACATGAGATAATTGTTCTTAATATTTCTTTAGCGTTGTATGTTTTTTTTTAAGTTACAGTCACTGATTGACAGTAACTTGGTAAGACTGCATTAGAAACTGGCAGCTCAATGTCTTCTTCATTCTGGTTTCTCTAGTAATGATTTCAGTTTTGACCTGGAAGAGTTTGTGAGTGAAATGGAGAACAGCAGGTGTATTGAGAAGTGGATGAACCAAGATGGTATTTTTAACTCACTTTACATGACTCTTTTTCTATAATGCATGAAAATAGAAATATACCCTCTTTTCTATCAGGTAGTACAGCTTACATGGTTTGGGGATTAAGATTAAAATTAAAAAAAAAAAAAAAAAAACACGAAAGAAGAGGAGTGAAGAAAATTTCCTTACATTATCCCCAAAGCTGTGCAACATATGCTGTAAAAACAAGCAAGTCACTTCAACTTTCTAAGTGAAATAAGAGCATGGCTGTATATATATGCCCACAGAGGAATGTCTGCAGGCTGACTCTTGAACCCTTCTTGAATTGATCGTAAGATGGAAGACACTCTTATCTTTCCTGGAGAAAATTAAATAAGGTAGCCAGTTCTCATATACGGGTGGGAGCTGTTTGGGAGAGAGAGTAAAATCAGTGGAAGGAAACATTACCTGACTTAAACGTAATTCAGTCCTTTTGTTTTGTTGTTGACTGTTCAGCTAGTGATGATGTTCAGTAAGACAGTAGACAAGTTTTATAGCTCTGTCTCAAGATTTGGTAATTCTATAAAGTACATTCAAATCCAAGATTTTAATGCAGATATTGGCAAAGAAAACCTTGTGGCACATCCACACCATAGATCTTCTGCTTCTATGACTTCACTAGCTACAGTTCTGCATACTTGGTCTCATCTTTATAAAACCAAGCTTTGCTGAATTTTACTAGAGCATTAGTATATTTTCAAATCATATTTTCAAATGAGTTATGTTAAAACTACTAGGAATGTAGCAGTAGAACAAATGGACTACAGAAAGGTTGATAGAAATGCAGCTTTTGTCCCCTAATACCTGTGAACAAATCTTGTGTTTAACAGCTTGAACAAAATAAAAATTGCTTTTCTAACATCTAACCTTTTTCAAATTAATTTAAACACATACCTAGTTTTACCCTTCCAAGATTAGCTAAGTAATCTTTGTTCACTCAATCCAATTACTAAACTTTTAAAGTCAGTTTGTTTGCTTGAACTTCAGTTTTCTTGAATGCTGACTGCCTAAATATTTCAGAATCTATCATACTAACCACTACTTAAGATTTTTCATCTGACAGTTTTTTCAGAGGCTGAGCTGTCCATTTTGGACACTAGTGGAAGAGGTCAGAGTAGTTGATTTTTGGGCTGGGTGTGACAGGATTAATGATCAAGTACATCTTAGCAGCTGTGGACCTTGCATGGTTTTGGAGGCTGGTTTTACATGCACTATATGCTTGGCAGATCTCCAAAAAAAAAAAAAAAACTAGCAGAATACTGTTCCAAGATCTCAGCTGAGAAATATTTTTCAGAAGGAAAACCATTTCCAGTTTACAGGAGTAGGCCATCTCTTGGAGTTTTGCAGAGGTTTATTTTGATTGGTATTGGATAGGTACAATAATATCTCACAGAATTCCAGGGACAGGCCTGCCATAAGTCTGTATTTCCTTGGATGCAGCCTTTTCCCAGAAATTTTGACAAAATTTACAGACGTGCAGAAATGTCAGATGTGATCACTGCATGATTATGGATTGGCTGTGCAGTACAAACTCAGTGACTCTGGCTCTCACAGGAAACATAAGATCTTATGTAGGTGTGCTTGCAGGAACATGAGTCCATCATGCTCAGAATAGGCTAGATTTACTGCTTGCACGGAGAAAGAATTGTATAGTGCATGTGCAACAAGTCTGACACATCCAGAATGTGTGAGAGCTAGTAGGCGTATGCAGACAGAGCATACAGCACTTATTCTGTAATGCAGATGCTTCCCTAAAGGATTGAACTACTGCACATCGGTCCACAGCACAGATTTGCCTGGCAACCCTTTTATGGGCTGCCAAGTTTCAGATTTGAACCTTAAAAAGTGAAAATAAATTGAGTATTTCTATAGCCTAGCAATTGTTATTTCCATCCACATCTTCCGATTCTCAGTTCTCAGTACAACTCTGTACTGCCTTGTAGCTGCAGTTCTCTGAGGCAGCTCTGCATCCTGCACTAAAATGCTGACATCATTATTATTTTTTACTGCTTGTATTCCCTAGCAGTCCCAACCAAGATGAAGGTCTCACTGTGCTCGTTGCTGTTAGGGAAGCTTGGGCCTGACCCCAAGCACTTACAGTTGAGGTAGCAGAGACAAAATCTGGCAGGAAAAAAAAGTGTCATGTGGGTGGGAATCTGATGTGCAGGCAGTGCAGCTGCTTATCCAGGTTCCTAAAAAGTCCCTGTCAGGCTAGGAATTTGTTCTAGACCTCAGCCCCAGGCCTCCTTTCGTTGCAAAGGCAGTACTTTATCATATGACTGCTACTTCTGCAGGCTGCAAGTGGTTAAAGGGAATTCAGGATGTTAGGCATTCCTTGTTTAGTAATAGCTTTATCTGTGTCCAATCGAATATGAAGTCAGTACCTCGCCTGAATTTCACAATTTTCTCCTTCTCCCCCTACCTCCCTTAGCTTTTCCTTCTGCTGCAGCAATGCAATGCCACTGAAACTTTACCAGAGAAAGTCAGAACTTCATGGCACAGGTAGTTTAGGAGGAATGACTTAACTTGCGATAGTTCTCTGAGGTGCTGGTTTGTCCTTCCTGACACCAGTCAAGTGCTTCGTTGGACTGAGGCCCTGTTTCAAATAAACTCATCATTTTGTTCCTGCTTCAAAGAGTTTGGCTGTAATAAACCATGTGCTCCAAAGGTCTAGGATCTGCCCATAAAAGGAAAAAGCAAATGCTATGTCTGAGGTTTATTTTGATCAAGCTGACTCAAATCTGTATTTTTAGTGTGTTCTGTATAAATTACTCAGAATTTATCATTTTAACAACAAGATGTTCACTACATTATTAAACACTGGAATAGATCCTCTTTTCTTTCCCTCAAAACAAGATTTCTTTTCCTCCCTTCTTCTCATCTTTTTCCTCACTCATTTGAGGTTGCCTTTAAATTTTCTAAAGTTTGAAAATCATTGTAAAACAAACTAGATAAATATATTAGGCACTTGAGTTTTATCCATAATAATTTGTTTGCCTTTCAAATGCAAATAAAGTGACTATAAATTGAAAGAAAACTATTTTTTTCTGTTTGTTTAGGGTTATTTTACTGGAATATTCCTGCTGAGACCAAAGTCTCTCTTCCAGCAGAGTTGAACATTTCCTTCACATTAATATTTCCTTCACATACATATATTTCCTTCACATAAAATTTCACAGAATAAGCCACCTTGTTGAAAATGGGGTGATTTTAATAAGTAGCATATGAGTTGGTGAATAAGGAGGCTCCCTATGTAAAAAAATTATACTCTGCACTAGTGCATTGGAGAAATGGTTTGTTTTGTTCAATCAGTCTTGGTTTTGTACTCCATATTGGAATTAATTGAGGAATTTTTTTAATAGTATTAAGTTGTTGAGTGGAATGTTAGAGAAGCAGAAGGAACATCTGGCCCTAGCTTTCTGAATGTCTGAACTGAATGCTTAAGTTACAGTGCATCTCAAATTTGGGTAAAATTAAATGGTTTTAGTTTTTGTATTAAAGACTGAGTTTCCTTTACTTTTCGGAAACCTTCCAGAAATTGAAGAGAGCTTCTCTTGTCTTATCTCTGGTGCTTGTTGCCTGTTCCCATAGTTTAAAAAAAATCAATACATATGTTTTTGATATTTAGCAAAAAGAGATTTAATTTTGCAGCTGCAAGATCCCTGTACGAAGGGAATGCATCTTACAGAAATAAAAACATTCAGAGACCATTTCTATATGAGAGAGTACTTGTGAGTGAAACTCCATTCCATTTCTGTTAGCAGTTGCTTCATTATATTTAATTACAAACAATTTCTATGTTACTGGAAATCAAAATGAAGACAAGAATAGTCGCAGGCATGGCAGTGTGGTACAAAAGACAAATTGTTTTGAATCAAAAGTTGAAACTCACTGTTACAAAAACAAAAGTACAATTTTTAAATGTGTGGTACATCTCAGAGTGCACTCATACACAAACAAATTGTTGCCAACCCCATGTAGCTTTTGTGCTTGTGTTATAGTCTTACAAAGGCTGAAAGTATTATTATGGCTGTTTATAGTTCATATTGATCTCTGGTAAAATGTTGGTAATTGCTCTTCTCACCGTTCAGCTCTGTGCTAAACCACGTGTTTTGGGGACTCCTGAGCTTGTGCATCATTATTTATTAAGGGTTAATCCAACACGGCATATCTGTTCATTGAGTATGCCTGACTTTGCAACACAGCTAGGTTCTGTGGTTTAGACAAAATAAAGTGTTGGATGTGATCCCAGTTTTAATACTCCCAATTTATTATAACCATTGAACCCTGATCAGATCACGGATTGGATTGGATCCCAGTTTTTTAAATGTTTCAATTTATTGCTGGCTTGCAATCCTGATAAGAATACATATTTGATTAAAGCTTCAGTTTTCAAAAATTCCAGTTAATTACTTTTAGATTCTTATTAGATCATAGCCGTGTAGTATGGTATGTTGAAGTTATGAAAAAGTTAGTGGATGATGTTGCATAGGTCAAGGTCATAGTTTCATTTTGTGCTGACACTATGAAGTTATCAGATTTCTGTTTATTACTGTGGCAGCACTTGCACTGGACAGCAGGACAGATTAATCCCAACCCATTGATTCCGAATGATTCTCATTTTAGATCTGCTGCTGCTCTGCATACCAGAACATGTAATAAAAGCCTACCACTGAACACTGAGAGATTGATGTGTGGTTATGAATAGCTGAGGTAGATGACTCTCACCTACCTTTGACAGGTTGTGACGTGGAATTTAGAAGCAAATAGTGGTTTTTGAGCTGCTTCATGTGGCTAATCCACCGCTGAAAGACATTTGTGTGAAAACATCAGGCTGTGAGTTGATCCCAGAATGTCCTACCTCAACATTAAGCACTGAGGATGGCAAAATGCCACGTGAAATTGCTCCTTTTCTTCAACTGTCGCAGTACTATCCATGTATTGGAGATTGCTGGAACTAGCACTTTCCAGATGTCATAGCCGTGCCCTCTAAATAGCAACCAAAGTCTCATCCACGTGTCCTTGGTTTGCTCTTCATTGAGGCACTGGTTTCACTTTGCTCTGGAGACCACTTTTCACAAGCTCTGCCACCTGCCCACCTAACTAAAAAGTCAGAGCAGCCCAGTGGTAATGGCCTGCCTCCTTCCTGCATGGATGTGCCAGTGTGGTGCTTTCTGTGTGTATGCGAGTTTTATTGCTTGATGTTTTTAAAAATGAGACCGTAAAACAGAAATACTGCTGTTAGAAACTTTTGCAGGCCAAACTAATACAGTGAAACTGGCCAGTGTACTAGCCAGCCTGGGTAATAGAGTGCTTTCTAGGAGACAGACTGATGTGGCCTAGGGATTTCTTTGATGCAGTACTGAATGTAGGTCAGCTCCTGGCCTGCCCCCAAATCAATAAGGGCATAAGAATGACTTGGAAGCTGCATTTCATACCTTGCCCTTCCATTTGTGATTTATGACAGTCTATCATAAGTCTTTGGCAGCCACTTAGAAGTAATGCCACAGCACAGAATTCCTGTTCTCAGACTCCCTTACCAACAGAAAAAAAATGAAAGTACAACTCATGGGGATGGACAGGAAATCAGTTTGCATGAGGAATCTCCATAGCAAGCTTAAACCAAAATAACTGAAAATCTCGAAGCTTTCCCTGCTCAGTCAAAGCTGGGTGTTGCTTTCCAGTCCAAGACTGGTAATCAGAAAAAAAGACCTGTGAAGCCCAGACTGACTGACAGAGAATGGTCCTGTTCTTGAACAGAGAGATTCTGTTCAATAGGTTCCAGGTTTGATGTCGTAAGTATAGAATAAAGAAATATATGTGGGATATCATATCATGTGGAGTTAAGCTTGCTCCTTCCACTTCTGGGATTTAATTCAAATGAAGGCATAATGTGTATGCAGTTGCAGAGACGGTTGTGCAAAGCACTGAGGTCTCGCTGGGTAAGTGGGAGCTGCACATGGTGAGTACCTGCGCAGGGATGTTCCAAGAATACCCACTTACTGAGGAGGAGGCCCTGGGGACTCAGAAGGCGTTGAAAATCCTTCTGGGTCTGTTCTGAGCTATGTTACTGCATGTGGTTGTGGATACTGGGTTTTCATGATATGTCAAATCAACATTTTGTCTCCCATGGTTATTATAGTGGTACTACCATTACAGTGGTATTTTTCTTAAGATTAGTGTTACAATCCTCAGTATTTCTGACTGATACCTACTGCAGCAATTGCTGGGGCTGAGCTAGTCAGGGGCAATGAATAACTTCACAGACCGATATCTCTCACGCCATCTCCCCATAGTTTTTCTGGAGGTATAATGCAGTAACTTTATACTTGCTCATTGCTTACTGGGAAACTTCTCTGAAATAATTTGCTTGATATCTTGGTCGTAGAGGTGACTCTGTGGCTTTGAGTGCAGTTGGTATCATTTCCATTTCTGACATTGTTTCCAATGACTAAAATATAAGCAAAATAAAATCTTGCTTTCTAGAAGTATTCTGTTATTTTGATTCTATTTTCATGACTATTAGTTCCAGAAAAAGATAATGTCATCAAAATGGACAGGAAGCAAACAGAAGGGATGGAAACATGATTAAAAGCAATGCCATAAAAAAAGCAAATTACTGTAAGAGAAATCCTTCTGTACTATTCTTGATTACCATCCTGGTCAAAATGTAGAAAGTATTCCGTGTCTATTTTCCCTACCTCATTTTGTCCTGTATTTTAAGTATATTGTATTACTACAGTATTAAAAACAAAAAAATAAATAATTCCACTTTTCTCCCCAAAGGTAGTAGTAGGGCAAAGTAATTTCTCAAGATGCATCTCTTACGGACCTCACTGGCATGTTGAAGCTTAATGAGGCCACATATGCATTTCTGCTTGGCTTTTGATTACTGGAAAAAAAAGAATGTGACAGATTTAAAGCCAGCTGGCTTAGGTGTCAGTAGTGGTGTGTGACTTAGTGATTTGTACAGTTGAAGCTGAGCTCTCTGCCAGCTCCTGCGTCATCACATCCTCCTTATGAGTTAATTTTATGTGCTAGATTTAAGGCTCATCAGGACATGCTGCCATCCCAAGTCCCATGCGATGTGTAGGCCACAAATTAGCATTGAGTCCTGGGCCACATATGAGTGGGTGAATTCAGAACAGAAGGTAGTCAGTAGGTTCTGGGGCTGGAAAACAGGAATCTGTATTAAAATGCACATTGTGTGACAGACATTTTATTGGAGCCCAATATTGCACAATGATTAGTGTTAGGCATGCAGAGTACTTACCTAATAAAGACTTCACTGTCCTTCCGCAGGTATGATGTGAACAATGCCTGATCTATATTTTTTTCCTGAAAAGTGCAAATTACAGCAGCCTGAGAATTCCTTTAAATCAGCATAGAGAACTTGGCCCACAACTTATTGTGGTCTGCAAAGTCCCTTGCAGCTGCAAGGCCATCTTACAGGAGGAGCTTGAAGTTCCTAAAGGCATCAGAACATCTCAGTTCAAAGATGCTAAAGAAGTAATTTTGACAAACCTGAAATGATTCCCCTATTTAATCCACATTGTCACAAAACAAGGAACATCCTGTTGACAAGAGACTGAGCAATCTGGCCTGTGTAGTCAGCCTTGCTTTCAGCAGGAGATTGAGCAAGGTGACCGTTAGAGGGTTCCCTCCACCTTAATTTTTTTTTATGCTATTGGCACTTCAGAAAATAACACAGCATAGTTATGAGTAGAGAAAATTACATGATATAGTAAAATACAGCATTTAATGTGATAATTTGCTTTTAGTAATCTGCTGCATTTCACCAAATATAGAACTAATGTGGACAGAAGAGAGCTACCGAAACTTTCTCAGATTTAACACCAAAAGTAAAGTCCTGCTCTCACTGAAGTTCACGAGCAGAACTGCACTGACCTCATTAGAACCAAGATGTTCTTTACAGGGCAGGATCCTGTGTGATTTGGTAGTCACTCCGTGTCACCACTGAGATAAATGGAAGAACATTAAGACATCTGTCTCTTCTATCCAAAGTTCACACTTGGACATCAGCAAAATCCTCATTTTGTGGTACGAAAGAGCTGTGTTTCATCTTCAGTTTGTCATAAACTTAGACTACATTGACCATAAGATTTTCCTTCTTAGTTTTTTCTTTCCCATGTTTGTTTGCTTACAACCCTCCCAGGGCAGCTCCTTTGGTCAATTCAGCATTATGTGGAAGGCATAGGGTAGTTCTCCAGAACAGGCAGTGTTTTGTGTTTAAACCCTGCTGGTTTTGATCATTGGGCCAGTTAATGCTTGTTGCAAGATCTATCTTGTTTAGCCTGGGTTAGTCTCTTACTCCTTTGAATTTGTGAGATGCCTTTTTTTTTTTTATTTCCTAGACTATTTCTGTTCTTATTTACAATTACAGATACTAATTACAGGGGAGAAGTTGTTCAAATACAACACAATAGAATGAAGAAACACTTGCATAGCTTATGGGGAAGATGTTTTTGACAAATATGCCTCCAGCAGAATGCCCTGAAAGATAATGCTAAATTAGATATTGTTTGAGCCTTGATGAGTCCATATCAGATGTCCTCAATTTACTGGCAAGAGGTGGATTTTTACATTATTTTATTTTATTTTATTTAGCTATAAGATTTGCCAGCCTCTAGAGTTTTCCTAGATGATGGTTGAAAAAATACAAATGAGTCTTTTCCTGATAAATGATGCAGGTTTGAATCAGATTGTTAATGTCATTATAGAGCATGTCTGTCTGAAAAATGATTATGAAATAAAAAAAAATTAAAAGTACTGTACTGAAATTATTTCCTCAGATATTGAAGTGAAATATATCCATTCCCATCAGTGATTATGGCTTATGAATATCTGAAGGCAGGATGTTTTCAGTCCACTATTATGTAAATGAATGAAAATACAATATTTTAGTTACCAAAATATATTTTGCTAGCAGCTAGAAAGAAATTAAAACATTAAACCCAATGGAAATCTAAGTGACCTCCTGCAGAAATAGGCTGCTTTCCTCTAGACAACCCGTTACTCAATATATGTATGAATTAGGTAAATGAGAGACAAAAGCAGAAATGTTATGTAAAATCACAGTTGAAGTATTAAGATACTAAATCAGATGTAAATTGAGTAATCATTGCGGTATGTAGATCTCGGGGAGAGTCACATGAGTGGGGAAAAAAAAAATCAGTGCAGCAGCTTTTATTCTGCTGTTCACAAGGAACAACCAAATGAGTGGGAAAATGTTTAGCATCTCAATGATTTCAAAAGACTTAAAGATCAGGTTCTTTTTCAGAGTTTAGGTACACCTCAAACTGCTTGTACACACACTCACCTGCTCTTATTCTGCTCCTGTTTTTGTGAACAGGATAGAAATTCTCCTAAAAGACCTATGGCTCCCTCCCTGTTTCCGTTGCATATTTTATCTGTAGTTGTTATTCTTCCTTCTCCCCCAGGAACATCTTTCATTGACTTAGCCAGCATCTTGCTTATTCATATATGCTTGCTCTTCAACAAAGTCTATTGCTGTTAATCTACCATATAAGAAATATTGCTGTATTCATCTTAAGTATAAAACAAGATCCCTGAACCACTCGGTATTTCACTAATGTAAAATACGCTGTTTGGTCAGCAAGTGTATTTTCTGTCTGTGGTGTTTGACTGCTTAGATTGGCACCTTGGGGCTCAAACCATGACATTCTTTGTGCTCTGCTTAGTACCAAGCACAGTCAGTGTATGGCTTGTTAATAAAAAAAAAAAATTACATCACTTTTGTGCTTTCCCTGGAAAGTCAGAATAAAATAGTGTATTGCCTGCCTTCTTGGATCCATTGAACAACTTCAGTGCTGTTGGTAGACCTTGAATGCTCTCTCTGCCCTCAAACATAAGGGCAACCTTTCTGCAGCAACATAGCTTGGTTACAGGTGCTTACTGGCACCACTGGGTTTGCATACTACAGGTTGTGCTAATCAATTTTTTACCTCATCTTGAGATATAAACAGAGAATACTTTGTAATCTCTTAGGTATTTCATACTCGTGTATTAAATCATGGATAAAGCTAAAGCTGAAGCTTTGCAGAAAGTATTGGGAAAAGCTATTGCTACTTCAGTAAATAACTAGCAAAAATGGAACTGAAAGATCACTCCTGATGCAGGATGAGGCATCTGGAAATGGCACGTGCACCTAGTCCTGCAGGGACTTGACTCTGTCCTAATACTTGCCTGAAAGCGTGGTCACAACAGGACTTGTACCACCAGCTGTGAAGTTCGTGGGCTGGAGCAAATTTCAGACAACACCTGCCTCCAGCTCATGTTCTTGCACCAGTAAGCCAGTACCTGAAGTAGTGCTCCTACCCCTGGTTTCCACGGACTGTCATCACACAAGCGCTTCTGGTGGGGGCTTGTGCCGCCGGAAAGCTGTGAGCTATTTGAGACCCTTCAGAGAGGCATTTCTTGCCAGACTTCGTGCTGACAGGATGTCCCAGAGCTCATGGGGAGTGCAAGGGAGAAGTTCAAACGCCTCAGTAAAGATTGTGCTTTTTTGTCACGGGCCTATTTTTGGTTGTTCCCCCTAGCCACCACCCCCCCTCCAAAGCTGTGCTGATGTGAAATGCAGCCTCGCAGCTCTCCAAGCCCACGGTGTCTGCTGGCCCGAGCTCCCCGCCTGTTGTCTTTACACTGTGATCGGATCTAGTGGCTGTTGGTGCCACTGAGCAGCTTGTCATGTCTCCTGTCGGGTGGCAGACGCCCCGACCCTCACCCGGGGTGGCAGGAGGGCTCCCAGGGTGGCGGCCTGTTAGATGGCGACTCACTGCAGAGCTCCTTCTGAGCTCGGGCTGGTGCTGGGCCCCCAGAGCTGCAGGCTGGGTTGCATGCAGTATCTGCCTGCTTGTTCCCCGTTGTAGGCAGTCTTTGGTTTCTGTAGTTTTTTATGACCCTGGCCTTCTTTGGGCTGCTGTGCTGCTCATGCTAAGTCTTGCATTTTAATTTTCCGAGAGTTTTTTTCCGCATTGGTTTTAGAAGCTCCCGCGTTTTCTTGTTCCCTGCTCCCAACCCAGCCACCCACCCAGCCCCTGCCCGGTGAGCCAAGAGATGAGGAATATCTGGTGTGGCTTTTCCTAGCCCTCTCATTCCATTCCTGAAAGCATTCCTGGGTGTGCTCCATAAGCCACTTCTGCTCCGCTCCTTTTTTTTTTGGAGTTTTCTTGAGGTGGTCACTATCCCTTCCAGCAGCTGCCTTGCTCTCTGTGAGCTGCTGTCTTCTGAGCCAGCTTTTGCCTGTCAGTATCTCTGTCACTGATGTCAGGCTAAGGCATTTTACATTGTTTGTCACAGGCAGAGAATACATATGTGGTCATTGACAGTAGCTCAGCAGAAACACAATAACTTGTTAAGCCACAGTAACTCAATCATGTGTCTGAGCTCTGAGCTGCAGCTGGAAGGAGCTGTTTGGGCTGTTAACCCTTTTATGGCTGTTGCACTCCGGGTTTGTGCATCTTTGCAGGCGGTAATACGTGAGAAATCAGTGTATATGATTTGTGTGGGTACATCAGATAGGAAGATTGAAGGTAAATGAGAGCATTTTCTTGATTTATAGTTCTGAGGGTGTGCTACTGAATATTACGTGAGGTGTAGATAAGTGTTTTCAAAACACCCTGTCCCACTTTCAGAAGTGCATGAGGCATTATAGGATACTGTCTTCATTTGACTCCTAAAAGTAGGATGCAACATGTTTTGAAAACATTGCCTACAGTTTTATTGAGGTTATATATTTTATCAAAGTATATTTCTGTGCTGAAATGATTAGTTGTGAAGAAAGGTTCTGGTGATAGCTAGTGGGTCTTGAAAGTGATAGAAAAGATGAAGACAGGATACGTGTTGGGTGCTGTTGAGGAAAAGGTAGGTCACAGGAAATAGAAAGGGCATTGCTTGATGCAGCACTTCTGTTGCTTGTTCTCTGGCTGCTTGTGTGCAAAGGTTGTGTTTTTACAGAAACACAGCTAAGGGAAGTTGATGTAGTTGTCATGCAGTGATTTAACTGGAGAGCATGGTGTTCAGGTGGCGGAAGAGAGCAAGCAGGACTGATATGGGATACCCAAAAGGAAATATATTTAACTTCCCTTCATTCTGAGAGGCTTTTTTTTTTCCCTTTTCCTCATCAGGAAGTTTGCAGAAACTTCAGTGCTACACTAAATTGTTCAGATGGTGACCTGTGCCTCTCCTCATCTCTGGTTTCACTGCCAGCATCGTGGTGCTGAGTGACATTTTATCTTTTGTCACAAATTTGCACCAGTTGTTTAACCAGACCCATCCTGTGCTTCAAGTCTTGGGCTCTCTTGTGATTATTGTTTGTTCATAATAACTGTAAGCTGGTTGCTATTATAATTGTGTTGATTCGGAAGGATTTTCTTTGTTTTTGTGGTGGGAAGTAAAGATAATGCTTTTTCAGATAGGGAGAGATGCAGAAATGTAAAATGAATAGAGTGGGATAAAGCAGTAGTAGCCTGCTTAGCAGGGTTGGCAGAGCATTTTAGGAGTGATAGAAGAAACAGGATGTTCATTTTTTTTATGTCTCAGTAAAGGATTCCTGCGCATCTACTGGGATGTGCTGTAGAAAAGATTGCTTTAAAACTGGGTGAAAACATGATGCTGAAATACAGTGAGGATATTTAAAACTTCAGAAAAATGCAAAGCAATTTCTAAGGTGAGAAACCTAAGAGAAGGCCTGGAAAGCCAAGTAAATAGAGAGAAGGAAAGAAAGATCAGTCATCTGGCAGTTTGTTTCCATATATTCAAACATTTGGATTGAAGTGAAAAAGAGATCACAGCAAACTTTATAGATTTGTGTGGAAGGGTAAGAAGGAAACACGAAATATTAATGCAGTAGTAATAGCTATGTTGAAAAGATGAAACATTGATCATGAAAAATTTGACATAACCTGGTATTGACTGGTCAGTATCATATAGAATGGAAATAATTGTTCTTGAGCAAGTTCAACTTACAATAGTGGAAGTGATTGGAGGTTGCATTGAGAAGGAGAAGTTGAAGAAGATGGACTTATTTACAGGAACAAAAGAAAATTGTGGTGACCTGATTCCAGCTTTTGTTGTGCAGATCATACCATTATTGATAGCAGGACAAATTACTCTCACTGTCAGACATGAAAGCAAGATTCACGTGTTGCTGCTGTGCTGCACTACTCTTTTGCTTTCAAATAGGTCTTAAATACCTAGGGGACAGGTGATACATTGGTCTAAAAAATGTTGTCTCCTCATTTTCTAGGAAACTGTTGTGACACTTCTGGTGAACGTGTGCCATGCCTTCTGCACTGGCATGTGAGAAGACCGCTCCTTGAAATGCAGTGTCCTCCCATTTTTCTGCATTGGGCCTGTAATAATTCCCCACTGTGTGTTGTGAATCTTGTACCTCAGCTGATATATTCCTGCACTGAAGTCTGTATTAGGCCTTTTGATCACTAGTTGGGGCTGAAGCCCTCCAGTTTCCCAGGTTTTTAAGAACATTCAAATAATCTTTTTCAAACTTCATCTGAAAGACAGAAACAATCTCAAAGTGCCTTATGAATTTTAGTAGTTGAAGAGCAGGATAATGAGAAGCAAGGATTGCTACTAAACAGACAGAGTGATTGGGTGCATGAGCTAACGGTTATTTGTGTGAACTTTTTAAACAAAACTAGATTTTTACATTTCTAACAGTCCCACGTGGGACATGTAAAATATTAATCCTCCTGCAAGAGAGTTTCTCTTGAAGTCTCTTTATGTATAAAAGATGGAAATCAGCAATGTAGACCTCCCTCCCTGCTTCATTGATGTCTGAGGCCATATTTGCAGTGGAAATCCACTCCCATCGTTCTAGTACAATGACTGCTCTTGGGTGACAAGCTACCTGGGAAGATTGGTTTTTGCACAAATGGACCAGGTGATAACTTTGTCCCAGGTTCCTTTACGTGAATGATGAATGTGTTTTTTCACACACAAACATGGGCAGGCTGACTCCCTCCACAAAACTCTGATGTGTAATCTCTCTTTTATCTTTATTCATAAACCCTTGGAGGATAAAGGCTTTTGCATGCTTTCAGCTGCTCTCTAATTATTACTCATTTGCTAGCAATGGTTTGTGGTTTAGGTAGAAATGAATGCTGACCACTACTGTTTGTTTTCGTATATAGCTCCTCCGTGTTGACTTTTCTCCCCATACCATTGTCCATTTTTTTATGAATAAAAGTATGACCTTTACCAAGGTCTATACCACTGTCACCGTGAGTTTTACAAAGTATAAGTTGTGTGTCCCGTCATTCTGTGAATGCCATTAAACTCTCACCATCTCAAGAAGCCATCAGCCAGTTGAGCCTGAGCAATTGGCAGTAAAATGAGAGAAGATATGTCTTACTAACTGAATTTATCACACATTGACGCCACATGCCCTCCATAGGATTCTCCCAAAAAATCTCCCTTGCGGATAGAGCTAGAATTGTGCAGAATCTGCTACAACTTCAGGATAGTGGCTTACCCTGTGTGTTTGCACTTGCTGCTAGCGCCTGTCCTGACCTGGACCAACATTTGAATCCAAAATGGGGAGTGTGTGTGGCATTGAAACCTGAAGCAAAAGAGAAGGAGGGTGAAGGGTGTATGGAAGGAGGAAGAGATTGTGCAGGAAGGAAAAAAGGAGGAATTCTTAGGTAGCCTAAGTGTAGAAGCCTGAGAGGTGTTAAGGATATGTACAGATTATAGCTTATTTCTTCTTCTTGTCCTTTCATCTCTAAGAACTAATGCAGTAGATTACATTAAGGCTTAGTGAGTACTTTTAATGAAATCTTAAGAAAAATTAAAGAAAATGAACTAACTGGGCTGGGATTGAGAACGTGAAAAAAAGCAGAAATGGTGTGTTAGGAAGATATTACTCTCACTCCTCCTAGTCTTTCTAAGAAAGTATTTAGAGAGGAGAAAAGAGATCTGCTCCACTGAGGAAACGTGGAGTAGATAGTGGGCACCCACTCTGTCAAAGGCATTGTATCATACGCAGGCTCATCCCACTGTAAAGTATGACTACATTTTAAGCATTAAAAAGTCATCCATTTACGTAGCATCCTCACTAGATATGTCCTAGCACGGATAAGGGAGAGGCCTAACTGAAAAGCCTGCTTTGTGCACATTAATGTACTCAGGCATATGTGTAGAAACGCATGTTGTTCTCATTAGAATTATTTGTGAACCTATTTAGCTATGAATTATTTGAAAAGTAATTAGGATTTATTTTGATGATACAATTCCAATGGGACAAAATAAATGGTATGAATCTCATTCTCCACTTAATAGCTGCTGTCTGTCAGACTGCATCATCAACACTAAGCTCCTCACGTGCTCTTCTCTTTCTTTAAGGAACCATTTTCTCCATGCCCATTCAAGACTCTCCAGGACATCTTCATTTTTCACTCTGCAGAGTCCTGAGGCCATTATGCTTTACTGAGGCAACCAAGTCTGCTTACACCCTTTGTACTTATTCTTCTGTGGTACAAATTATACTGTTCCTTCTACACTGATGCTGTACTTCAGATACAGTCAACAGTGAATGTTGGCTTCTTTTGTCAGTCATTGCATCTCTGTATCTGTCTTTCATTCTTCATTTTTTCCTCCATGCTTCATTGTTTTTTCTAAGTGCTATTTATTACATACTGTGATCAGCATTCTGCTTGATCCATCTCATGGCCTTTAATTACGCTGTGTTGAAGAGTAGCTGAGCAGTTAGCAGAAGTTGCATGTGCACAGAGCCTTGCTGTAGCTTTTTTTTTTTCCTCCAGCGTGAATGTTGAATCATTGAATATCAGCTGACTTTGAAATTTACCTGAATATGTTTTACTATTCCAAAGAGATTACACAATGGCCCTGATTAGCAGCAGCAGTTTGTAATACCACTTAAGGCTTTATCACAGTGGAGTACTGCCAGTAATAGTCTTTAATTCACTTATATGTACCAATTCATCTCTGTCAGGTTTCTATTAATTTCTTTGCTGTTTTACTTTTTCCCTATCCCCTATATAATGAGGTGTGATTTCCCCATCTGTGCAGCCAAAATAAAATTAAAAAAATTAAATCTTCAGCAAATTAACTGTGGTCCTTTGATTTGAGACAACTGTGCCATCTCTCCATTAATGTTCACATTTAATCCACTTTTCAAAAGTTAGTTTATTTATAAGAATCTGGGTGGGTGAACTGAACAAGGGGCAGTAATAATTTTATTGGCTGTTTTAGATTAAAAGTTTCAGGACTGGGTGAGGTATATTAACTGCAAAGTGGAGAGCAGCTGTAGAACTAAAACTGTATGCGTGCTTGCGCATACACATACACCTCTAAAAAGCCACCATATTCAGCATTGTTTTTTTCATCAGAACGATGACCACCATGGTTACGAAGGTGATTTCCAGAGATAAATTGTTGTGTGCACCATTTTGTTTCATCTGACAGCAGTGTCACAGTGTACTGGAAGATCTAAACAGTTGGGTTTGGAGGTGGTGCTCCAAATTTGCGTGATGAATCAGTGTCTGTGGTTGCTGTTGAAGCAGATCCAACTGCATATTTGTTCTTTGTTTTTCATTGTTAGGATTGGTGCAAAGCATCAAGAGTTACGGCAAAAGCAACTGAGAGGCCTGCTTGATTATTCTACTGGTCCTGGAGGACCTGACATTGATGATGATGAGGTGGATCCAAATTATGCCAGAGTGAATCACTTCCGAGAGGCTTATCCAGCAGCAAGCATTTACAGGCCATCATCACCAGCAGTAGCAGAAACCTTTGTATATCCACGTGATTCTCCTTCAGCACCAATGGAGAGGGAGCACTTGGAAGGATTGTATGCAAAAATAAACAAGCAGCACTACCCACAGGCTCCTGGTGACAGGTAATATTGCCACCTGGCATTAGAAACAATGATAGCTTGGCAGCGGGGAGATGAGGAGGGAGGCTGTTCAGATGCCCCAAGCACCTGTATTTACTGTCTAGAAAGCCATGGATTTCCTCTTAACTAAAACTGTGATTTGCTCCAGCAGTGCCCCCAAAGCATCTGAGCAAGGCAGCAGTCAAACAAAAATCATTAAAGAAAAGTCCATATTTCACAAACAATGAATGAACTGACTCCAGTCCAATTCCTTCCCTGCTGAGAGAATGTTTTTTCCTTTTTCACTCAGGAAAAGTTCTTACACTGCAGCAAAAATAATCTCTGGTTTCAGATCCCTTTCAATCCTGCTGATCATCAAATGCCTATTAGTAACAGGTTTTGTATGATAACATGATATATTGCATATGTTTACAGTTTAGTTCTTCCCAGCTGTGTGATATTATGCACTTTCAATTAGGCTGGGAAGAGGACTGGGAATCATGGCATTTTTATGCAGACTGTGAAGTGTGGCTTCACAAGACTGATTGCCTTTCACATCCTTTCCAATAACCAAGTGGGAAGGAAAGAGCAATTTTTAATCCTTACTGTCAAGCTTCCAGGTTGATAGCATTAAAGGAAGATGGTCAAGTTTTTCCCTGGGTTAAGAAAACAAATTCTGTTGCGTTGATGATTACCCACCATTATGATGGTTTTAAAACTGGATGCTTGTGGAATTTAGGGCTAAAAGAACATAAGACTTCGTTAGTATCATGGTGTTAATGTATTGACGTTGGGGTTTTCAAACCAACGTCTGAGTGTGTAGGCAAGATAGAGAAGTGTATGTGAAAAGAAGAGCTGACAGAGAAAGACATGGGGGACTTGAGGAATTGTTTATGCTTTGAGTTCATACCCACATATGGATAGTGTCTCCCCATAGCCTCAATCTGTGCTATGTGATACCACACTTGTTAATTTCAGAGAAATATGTGAGCACAGATACAGGAGTGTTTTCAGTTTATGGCATCATAGCACTTTAAAAATGTCTACTGAGTCATTGTTATAAATAGTAGTAAAACACTTCTGACATAAATCTAAGTGTGTAGCAGGGAATGGGCCAAGTATCTCTTTTTTTCACCTAAATACAATATGGGAGAGACTTTTCCAAACATAATGGCATTGCTGATTCTCTTTTTCCGTATTGTTAACTCTTCCCCTACTACTTAAGGGTGAAGAGGGTGAAATTAGAGGCAGTGATGGCAGCTTTTTGCCATCTAAAAGGTTTTGCTTTCCTAGAAAAGTCGTGAGGTGATTGTTACTGAAGTCGCATGAACATCCGTATCTAGCGAAGGGATCAGAAACCCAGTTCATGCTAACTTGGGAAACCCAGAGCTGAGAGTTGCCAGCAGGAGGGAGTCCAAATTCACATTCACGTATTTTTGAAAAATAAGTATATACAGATGTAACTCAGCATGGGAGTAAGACATTGTCGTAAAGGTTGCTTCATAATATCAGTTTTAACAGGGACTTTATAGCTTAACATTTTAAACATGTCATCAGTTTTGAAGTGTGGTTTATACATTGTGTTTCCATGCAGCCATGAAGAAATGCCCAAGTCTCTCCCTCTGGCCTCTTTTGTTTGATTGCGTGTATTGTGGCTGTAACTACACTGAATGAACTCTTGACTTGGTCTGTGGACATGATTGAAATCCCAACCAGGTCTGCATTCAGGGTTGGGATCCTGGATTTTAGTGTGGATTTAGCTGTAATTGCATGCTCAACCATGATAATTCAGTGAAAATCTAAAACCAAAACTTCTAACAAGCAAAAGAAAGGTTACCTCATATCTGACTTATGATCAGAAGTCGTGCTGCGAGGCTGTTCCATCTGTGTTGGTTCTGTACTGAAAGACAAACAGTCCACAACAACTTTGCTTTGTTGAATTTCTCAGGCTTGTAGAGACTGTTTAACCAGATTAGGAAAAAATAGGAAATGTGGGATTCTTATTAGGCTGCCTTTGTTCTTTTTTTAAATCTTTATTTCCTTTGTCTCAGCGACAAAAAGGTTGTTGTTACACACCAACAGAAGTGTGCCAAACCTGAATAATTTGATGTGAATTCATGCAGTGTGTTGTGAGGTCTCAGCCAGCAGTTGTTGAATGTAGTGGCAACTACAGGCGAGGAAATCTTTCTGTGCTAGAGGGAGAGTATTGAAATGAGAAAAGAGATGTGGAAAGAAAAATCCCTGGGTAACATGTTAATTACAAAAACAAATCTGCTTTCAAGGGTCAAGTATGAAAACTGCCTTGTCTGCCTCAGAATGATGGTAAAGGGTTATAATGGATGCTTATTAACCAAACCAAAGTTATTTTGCATTTGCAGGGTTGAACATTTATCAATGCATTTGTCATGTAATAGCTCATGTTTTGGTCCTGCTAACGCATGCATGCTCTCTCAAAGTTTTGCTATTAATTTTACTTTAGATGGATGGCTTTTTCTCCTGCCTCTGGCTCTCAACTTGTAATATAGTGTGTGGAGACCTGAGCAGCGACTACAGTAAATGATGTTTGGAGGTAGAAGGGGGATTTGAACACAGAGAGAATAGCTTATTTCATTTTGGTCTGGAAATTCCAGTTATGTGTCATGATGGAGAATTAAAACTCATCATTTGAAACAAGAAGTTCATTTTTATTTTATTTTATTTTATTTTTGTAGAAGAATGTATTAACATAATAAGTGGCTTGTAAAATTAGAGGCCATTTGTAAAGAAAGAAGCTTTGTGGTCCGATATGTGCCGTTTACAATTTGTATTCACGTACCCACCTTCCCTTTTCTTATCACCAGAATCCATCAAGTGTACCTGGTTCATTCTTCTCAGTAGATTCCCAGTTTAAACTGAGAGTCTCCTACAGAGATCTCACTATGGCAGAAAACAAAAGGCTGCGTGTGTATGAAGAATGTTCCTTTAATCATTCTGAAGTATGTCTGCTGCCTCCGAGCACTGCTTAGGGCACACACAGACCTGGTTCACATTGCTCTTTGCATGCTAACGTCCCCTTTACCTACAATTGCATCTGGCATCTCAGTTTTTTTTTTCTTTTTTTGCCTTGGTTTATTTTGAGGGGTTTGCTTTGCCTTAACTTTGAACTGTTGTGTAATGTTCTTCTGCACTGGTTCACAATTGTTGATTTTCATTCCAGTGATGACTATATTCAGTGAAATAGATTTAGTATTTTGTGTATATTTTGCTGAAAGCTTTGGGATTCTTAACCAAGAGAGGTGCTATATAAATGTAAATTGTCCTTATTAATGAATATAGCAGAAGCATTAGCATGATCAGTGTATTCTGTGAATATTAAGTTAAAGACAGTAAAAAAAAAAAAAAACGCTAGCAAAATCACACATTTCTTTGTAAATCAAGCATTTTTCTGTTTATTTCTAATTAGACACAATTTTCTGTAATGCAAATGCCATCCTAGAGGATGGCGCAGCCTGCACAGCCACCTCGTGCAGCTGGGGAACTCGCAGGGCCTCTGCCGGAGACGCTGTACGTTTCCTCAGCCTGCGGCAGAGGCTGGGTGATCTGTGGCCCATATGTTCCCGAAATGAGGGGTAAGTCACATCTCTGAGTTTAGTTATCAAGGCTGTACCATGACAGTGCTAAGTTGCACCATGGCAGAGCCTAGGTGTCAGACCAAAGCCAAAAGAGCATATGTAAAACACTTCTATCACTTAAATGTCAGGCATGTCACATATTGTAACCCTTTCTCACGTTTTGAATAAGCAATTTCCTCTTTTTTCCTCCCTTGAACATGGTGCTGTCAAGTATATCCAAACACTCTGAGTACATCTCCTGAAAGGTTCTAGAGACATGCTCGACTTATTTGCTCAGCCCAGAACTATGAAACATTTAAAGTCTGATGCCAAACTCATTGCCAAGTATAATTCTTCATTTATTTGTGTGTCTTATCTTGGGGAATTTCAAAGTGCTGGTCTGACAAAAATGAATACAGTTTTCCTTTGTTTAGCAAGAGTACATTCAGAGCTGTATCTTGTTGCAGATTTAAAAAAAAAAAAAAAAAAAAGGAGAAAGAAAGAAAGAGATCACTGTTTTATTGCATAGGAGTAGAGTCCAAAGCCCCAGTCTGTTCCAGCTTTCTGTTTTTGGAGATGCTATGTTGGGTCCCACCATGGAAGATCTTTTGTGGAAGACCTTATCCCACTTTGGAAGATTGTACAGTGTTAATTAATTAATTGAAAAATGGATCTTCCTTATTTCAGATTTAAAATTTCCTCATGGAAAACTTGCATTCTTCCAGAATGTTCAATCTAGCAAAACACAAAGTTGAAAATGAGGAAAACTATCCCTCTGCACAACCCAAACTGTGCCCCTCTCGCATCCACCCTCGGAACCGGTCGGAGTCACAGGAGAGAAGCAGGACACACTGAGCAGTCTGCCCTTCCCTGGAAAGGATCAGAGGCAAATAGTGTTGTGTGTATCCTGAGAAACTAAATGGTAAATGTAAGCTATGTGTAAACTTCAGAGGAGAGTAAAAAGGGTCCAGAGTTTTGAAATTTAGCAAATGGAGCATATATTTTTTTTTCTAAAAAGCAGGCTAACTCCTTGTCTTTTGGGCAGGTATAGGTAGCTCCTGTCCTGTTCAAAGCAAGGCCTTAGAAATCCACAGCTGCACAGGAAAGACTTTGTTCAAAAAGGACAAGTTAGGGTTGTCCAGGTATGTCCCTTGGCCCTAAGCCAGACGCTGAAGTTTTCTTTTTGTCAGCACAGTGTACCATGGTCATTGCCTACTGTCCATCTACAACACCTTCTATCACTGAACAGAAAAAAGAAATTCACTGCTGTAGGGGTGGGTGGTCTTTTACTCAGGGATCATTACCCTCCAAGGTGGATGTTGTGGAGGCAAGGTAAAAATGGATCTGTAATGTTGAAGTGCCCTTTGCTACTCTACCTCGTCTTACAGCAAAAAGAGAATTATGGTCGTACATTGAAATATTTCGATTTACAAAGCATGGCAAGTAAGCAAGCCATGTACTCTCTTACTCCATAGTCTCTTGATCAACCTTTTCTACTTCATGTCCTGAAATCATCTACACTGCTTCCCTTACCTATGCTATCCTACCACACCCCCTGAGACTCTCCTCTGATTCCATTCCCTGCAATTTGTTTTTTCTGAAACTTACCAAGGGGCCTTCTGAACCTTTGGTGGCGATCCCCTGGTGGTTCCTCATAACCTTGAAAACAGTAACTTCATGTTTGCCAACTTACCGTCCTTCCTGGTTGATAGATTTCTGACAACAGTTACATTCAAACTCACATTGGCAGGTACAACAGAGGTTCAGTGGTTCCTGTGGGTACTCAGTAGAGCAGTCCAGGAACCCTCCAGGCTGCCAGTTCCACAAGAGCATAGGTTGTGCCTTTGGAGTTACACTTGTGCTGGTTTGTGCACCTGATAGTATTTTGGTTTCCTTCCTCAGAAAAGATGAGCGGCTACTGCATATGCACTATACTAACTAGAGAAAATAATAAGTAACTAGACCTCTTGGGACACTTTTAAATGAGCCTTGCTTTTATTTTCCATCTGTATAGGAAAAAAAATGGATTGGTAGCAGTCAAGAAAAACTACTTTCCAGATAGAGTTCAAAGTACTCTTTCCCAGGAACCCCTCATTCAGATCCGTCCAACTTTGGGACCGCAGCCCTATTGTTCACTTCTTATGGACACCCCAGATTTCATGGAACTCAGGTGACCCTGAGCATCTTAGAGCATGTCTAAACAGAAGGATATTGTCAAACTTGAACCAGAGCAGAGCTGCTGCTGCCGTGTAATGTGTGCATGCTTGTTTGAGGCCATGCATTCTTCAGCAGAAATAAATTCTGTCAGGAATAGTCACAAATCTGCCTACATGCATCCTGCCTGCTAGGGTTTGCATTTGGATCACCTCACTTATTGACAGATGTGTAAAATTTTATATACTGCACTCCCACAACTCCCTTGTGATTGTCCTGCTGCAGATGCTGGTAAGCCTGAGCTTTGGCAGCTGTGTTAAGCATTCATATGCATTCAGGTTTTTTTTTTCCTTCCAGCCCTGTCTTTTCTTATGTGATATATTATTGCATGGAATTATTTTACATTAATTCTGCCTATTTGTTGGTAATGTCCCATTCTTTCTGTTGTTTGGATGCAAATGCAAAAGATAGGTCCCTGGAGAAAGAGCAGGTCTGTTACTGGAAGATGAGACCATACCGGAGGATACAGAGTGAAATGCAGATGGTGTTGTCAGCCTCTTAAATGTACAAATAAAGACAAAATGAGATCGTCCGTGCAGCTGGAATGAAATCATATGGCCTTGCATGTGTTCCTGCCATAGCGTATTTCCTAGTGTGAGCAAGAGATGCTAAATTCTGCCTTTTGCAGGATGTTGTTTGACCAAAAGCTCATACTTGCTCCTTTAATCAGCAGTAGAATAATGCGTGTATGTATTAACTTCTCTCTGCACATTTTTTTTTTAACAAAATGCCATTTAATTTTAAATGCTAATATGTGTCTGGTTAATGAAGAAGCCAGAATTGACTATAAGGTTGGTAAGCTCCAAGGAAGAGAGAGGAAGATCATTACACTTCTGCTCTTAGATAGCTATTTGTGAACCAGCTGATAATGTGCAGAATTAAGATTTCGTAAGTGGCATTTTAAATGAATGGTTAATGGCTGAAGATTAATTAAACAGTCAGAGTTGTTCAAAGGAGAAGCTGTTAAAATCTTGTTTATAGGCCAGTCACTTGCATACTTAAAGTGCAAACCCTAATGGCATGTGGTATTTCCATTTAGCAGGCAAGAGGTGTAACTAGGATATTTTTCTTGAACAAGGAAATGTACCTTACTGGATATACAGTATAGATGGATGGATGTAGCATTGTATACTGTGTTTTCCTCCTAATTAATAGTTGTCTGGTAACAGTACAGGCAGTGAAATGCAAAATCCTTTGGGATTTTGGTAATCCTAAATAAAATTGCTAAATCTTATTTTAATTAAAGTGTAAGGGACATGGTTAAATGTGATGTGGTTCTATTTTCCCACTGCTCTCCAATGGCCTGTTCTACTTCATCCACTTTGGGGTTTTCAAAGTGCCCAGCTTTTCATTGCTCCAGGTTGTTTTCTGTCAGAATGAGTCTCGTCAGCCCCATCATTAGCCTTGCAAAATTGCTTTAGCTAAGGAAAAAAAAGGTATGTTTTCAGTCAGGTTTATTCTGTACTGCAACTTGGGTTAAGCGATGAATGTTAACGTAGTCCCATTTCCCTGAGTGAAGAGAAACAACAAGCAGAAGGTCCGTATGTTGCTCACAATTCTGAGGCTTGTTCTTCCAACAAGTTGTGATCCAAGAAACTGTTTTTCTCATGTTTTCCCCTTCTCAGCCCAGTTCTCAACTCCTTTTGTTAACTCTCTGCTGGTTTTCCCGCAGCTTCCTGACATAGTCATTTTGGCTTACCATCTTCATTATCCAGCTTCTGGATATGCAAGAATTTCCAGAGATAGCCCTGATGACTTAGCCTTGTGCAAGCTTTGCTGTGTAGCCCAGTGTGAGGTGAATCCACATTGCTTACCTCAGGGAACTCACACTCTGTCCAGAACTGTGAGTTTCAAAAAATCCTTTCCTAAGGATTTTTTTTTTGAGCTCCTACTCAAATGTAGGAAGAAAGGTACAAAGTGGAAGAAAAAGATTCTTTCACTCCAGAGATAATCCTTGTTTAGTAAAACTAGTTGAGGTATGGAATTTAGTCTGTGCATACTAAGACTGTGTCTTTCTTTGGAGGTGGAAGAGGTTGAACCTGAGGAGCACAGACCAGCTCGTGTGTGGGAGCATCCATACATTCTGACTCTAGGTGATGGTATGGGCTCACAGCAAGCTCTGTACTGACTTTTCACTTTGTTGAGATAAATTATTGGTTTCTTTTTTAAGAATAGTGAAAGTTTAGTGGGAGGCAAAGAACCATTTTTGCAGAAATCTTAAACAGACAAATGGTTAAATTGAGGGAGGGGGCTATCACTAGACTGCTTCCAAATGCTAAGTAGTTCTAGTTAAGAAAGCAGTGATATCTGTCTAGTACGGATGGAAGAGGAACTCTTAGATGTGACAGGGAAAATGGACATAGACTGACTAGAGCCATGAGAAATGGTTTTCGCTGAGTCTTCACTTCTGTTTGAAGTTATCCAAGCAGGACTTGTGCTGACTGGTTCCTCTGAGCTGCAGGTAAAGCAGTCCCCAGCCCTTCTCCTCATTAAATGTGGCGAGGAGTGTAACTGAGTCCTGAAAGTCTTCAAGTGGCATCCCACAATTTCTCACCTGAAAGTGAGCAGTCAATAGGTTTTCTCCTCAATTCACCTGGCAAAACTCCTACACCTGTCCAGATGACTGCAGCACAGGGAACCATGGGGACACCTCAGACCCAGCAGCATTGCCAGGTTAAACAGCCACCAGGAACAGTGCAGTAACTCTGGGGATTTCCAGCGTGACTGCTCATGTCCAGGCGAAGTGCTGAGATCTGCAAGGTGTTCACACAGCTCAACTCTGTAATGGAAACCTTACAGTGGAAACTATAGTGGTCTGTAAGTATCCATAAAGATTGTGGGGAAATCTTGCCATTTTCTGAGCAGGATATTTATATACCGATTTTCTTGCAGTCCCAGTTTAGTTGGGGTTTACGCTGGCAGATCTTTAATATTTGTCTGCTAATCTTAATTCTTTTGCTTCAGTGAAGTGACTTAGCTCTCAACATAAGTTATAAAAGATGTAAAAGGGCCACAGATCCGACCTCAGGATGGGTCAATGGGAACCTACTTGTGGAAGGTTCAAGCATCTAATAGCAGGATAAACCGACTGCTCCGAAACAGCATCCAGGACCTTGCTCCCTGCTTGTGTCAAGATGCTACTAGTGAAAGGCTACCCAAGGACTTAGTAAGCAGTGTTGCTGCCAGCAAGTATAGACAGAAGTATGAACCAGCTTTCGGTCAGCAGAAAACTAAGAATTGAAGTTGTTTGAAAAGCTGAAAATCACTCAATATTGTGCTAGCAAAAATATTGGGAGGACTGAAGAGATGTGATGGAAATGGCTTAATAGGCAACAGGATGCAGAATAAAAAGAGAATAATTGTGATTATTGTCTGACAGCTGTGCAAAGCATACAGTTGATGACAATCTCTAAAACGTGCTATTTTTCAATCCATGATCACAAACAAGTCCAGTGGTAGAGACAGTAATCCAAGGGGTCATGGCAAGCCAAGAAATTGTTTGTTTGTCAGCTCAGGCCTTCTGATGTAGTTAGGTTGGTACACACTCTGCATCTCTGTGACTGTCCTTATGTCCCTGAAAGGAGACCTGGCACCATATGGAGTTCATGCGTACGGTGGCTGAGGAGCAGTTTCTCTGGCGGGCCATGCAGCTACAGATCATTTGTTGACATTGATCAAGGTATCTGTATTGATTCTGGGATGGTCTAAGAGAATTGTGACTATTTTGTGGAGAATAGTGTTAGACTGTCATAGAAAATGAAACAAGTAGCTTGTCTTAAACTGTATTGTGGCCTGCATCTGAGAGAAAGCGAGGTCTTTCATTAGGACAGAGGAACATGAGAAAATGATGTTGCTTCAGATAACCACAGCAGTTATCTTTTGTTATCACTAACTTGTCCTTGATGTCTGAAGGCCATTTTTTAGAAAGCAGTGGAGAGCAATTGCCTGAAAGATTTTGTACTCTTCAGTTGCCTGCAAAACAGGTAGCTGCCTTCATTTTTTTATCAAATCAAGCTGAAGCAGAGAAAACAGAAAAACTTAAGATAAAGAAGATTATGTAAGAGGATTGAGTGTGAAATACCTTTAGAAAGTGCTAAAAATTGAATAGATTTTACATACTCATAGATCAATGCGTCCTCTTAATTTATTTCCCCCTTCTTGTTTCCCTCCAGTTCCTTACTTCCGTGGCAGTCGGTCAGAGTGACATTCTGCCAGTGTCACACTCTTCTGGATCTGCTCTGTGGGAGATTGCTAGCCCCTTCCCTCTAGTGGTTTGGCAGTAGTGAGGAGCAACAAGAAAGAGTCAGCTAGTGTTCTAGCATTTCAAACAACATCTTATCATTTAGTCTCTGATGACCCATATGTATGGTTTAATTTCTTAATTCACTTAAAATTTTAATCTTAAATAATTTTTTTTCAATCTAATAGTATCTTAGGGGCATTTCTTCTGAAACCATTATTAACTAGAAAACGTCCTTCAGCTCTGGAGTTTATCTGTTGTAAACACTTCTGCCCTTAGGCTTTGATGTCTACTTAGTCCTGGATATGGTTATTACCTTGTAAATGGGAACCAACTGCAAATGATCATTATGGTATTTACATAAAATGCATGGAAGACAATTATTGTGAGACCGGCCTATAAGTTAAAGCATGGGACATGTTTCCAGTGCACAGTCTGGCAATTGAAAAGTAAGCAACAACGCACCTTCGGAGGGATGAAAACAGGTTTGAAAGTGTTGTGTCGGTGGGAGGGAGGGTGCAGCTATTTTCTGTGTCGGGGTTGACATAATGCTCAATTGGCTGAAAGACTGCTTTAATTGAGCGCTTGTGTGCCCTAAGTGCGCTGCTAACCGGGGGCCTGGGTTGCTTCTGCACTGCTCTCAGGTAATGACAGAGGAGGCCTTTGCAGCTCTTCCCTGCTTCGCAGGTCAGCAGACGCTTCCTAGCACAGCAGCGGGGTGGGAGCTGGCGGAGGAGCGTTAGGGAGCAGCATCAAAGCTGCAGCAAACCTGTTCCTGATGGTTATGGATTGTCAGTACACAAATTACAAGCAAACGGTCTGCAGTCCTTCACCTGAGTAAGGCGCTGTTTTATTCCTTTGACATTTTCTGCTGTCCCTCATTTGAAAAAAAGCAGGAGGCAGTTATTTTGTGCCGCCTTGTACAATGGCAATGTTTAAGCAGCGGCTGATTCAGAGAGGGAGAGTAAAGGGGACTTGGAGGAGGGGATTGATCTTTTCCTCCTTTTCTCTGTAAATACCACTGTCTGCATCAGTGTTGATGCTTTGACCTCCTTGCTACAGAGCTTGAAAAGTCTCTTGCACTTAGTGACATGTTCTGGCTCCAGAACCGAACGGGCAGAAGTCTAATTCTCTTTGGGCGTTGCTGCAAATAGATTATCAATCTAAACATGATAAGTGCTCAAGTATTCCTCCCCAAATTTACACTCATTAGCCTAAGTACTGGTATTTTTTACATGTTTGTGTGGCTTCGGAAATGATTAACAGTATTCCTTCATACCTTTTAGCCTTTTATCTGCACTCTGCCCACTATCTCATTACTGTTAGCTATGGCAAATACACCAAATGGCTGAGCAGCTTCATTGTTCTGGTGTTTTTCTTTTAAAGACCGCAGTGCATAGATACATGTTAATTTCCCCTTTGTGTTAAAACCTGCCTCTGAGGAGTAAGATTACCAGTATTCAGTCTTTGGCCAGTGAAAATACTGAGGTCTAATATCTTCTGAATGCTTTGTCTCAGTTCATGTTTATAGTAGCGCAGTGCATTTGTAGCAGAGGTATGTTTTTCTATAATGCCCATGGAACCTCAAATTAGTGTCCTCTGACTTTAGGAGAATTATTTGAACATGCTTTCTAAGTGTTTTCTTTATTCCTGGGGTTGAGAAAAGATACATGTGGACACCTGCTCTTAGAAGGGGGTGGAGATTGAAAATCATGCCAAGAAAATTGCTATTTTGCAGAAAAGTTTCAAAATATGCATTGTTTAGCGTGTGACATAAAAGAGATTATGTAAGGTTTGTGGGCCCTTGTTTGGGATGAAGTCACTCTCGTGGGTCTATAGCTTCTCTGCTAGCAATACCTAGTGCTTACCTCTAAAAAGCACTGTATGAACTACTGGTTTCCCCATCAGCTTCGAAAGATCTCTGGGAAGCTCTGGGCACTGAGTCAGCACGGTTTCCTTCCACTTTCGCACTAGAACCACTGTTGTGCTCAAGTAACAGCAGAGGATCCCGACTGCTAGGAAAACATCTTTCTTTAAAATGGGTCAGGAAACAACTGATCGATTTATAGGTAGCAAATGTGAGTTTGTGCTTACTGGGAAGAAATGTGACTGCTTGCATCTGCATATACATACTTAAATAAATTTGGTGGTGTATGCTTCATTGCTATAGCTGTTGGAAGTAACACGTGGTAGTCACTGTATATGATAGGATAGCAGCAGTTGCCACAGTACATAAAAGGATACAAGAACAGATGAAATCATTAATGCTTTCATATTGTATCCTGTCTTATTTCCCATAAGATAGCATGCCTGGTACTTAATGGGGCATATCTTTGAAAAAATCAGCAGGTATGATGTTCTGGAAAACATGAAAATCTGCAACCTTGTATCAGAGGCCAAAGCAATATTTTGGATCTGACATTTTTAAAAAGTACAAATTGTGTCATTGTCACTGTTACATTAGCTAGAAATTGTAAATTTATGTTGTACAATCTGAAAAGCAAATGATAGCATGTGGATTTGTATCTGCTGTTCAGAAAGAAGACTGATGTGCAAGTCCTCTTTCCATCAAAGTGGCAACATTTCTGTTGATTGAGGTAGGAAATCAGAACTGATTCCGGTGCCTGGTTCTCCCTGAAAGAATGATGAAGTGATGTTTTCTTTTCTGTTTTATACTTATTAGTTTCACAGCCAGATTACTGTAACTTGAGCTTTTTTTGCCATACTTCTGCATGACTGTTTTTGTTAACCACTTTTATTACCTTTTAGCCTGGTTTTTGCATCATGCTATTGACAAAATGAGTTTTACATTTTTTTTACCCCAAAGTTTAGAGCATAGAATACAGAAGAAATCTATACAAAAAAAGTCTGAAACATTAATTGGACTAGACTACAGCATTTAAAGTAACCTATTCTATCGTCCATTTACCTCCCACATGAAATGAAAACTCTATTTTGATCTGAACTGTCACAGATAATTTCTGCACATAAAACACATCCAGAGACAGCTTTCAAATGGAGTTGTCACTTCTTATTTAGCAGGCTGAGGACTCTCTATTGTTGTCAAACCCTCTTTGCGAAAGCATCACTAACACACTGATATGCACAGTTGTAAGAGGAGGAATGGTTGCACAGCCTCCCTGAAACAAAAAAATTGTATGTAGGTGCTGGAATCCTTTGCAGCTGAACTTACCTACACCTTAGGAGAAAATCTTTTTATGCTATTTCTAAGCAGGTTTTCATACTACGTACTGGTGTGGGGAGGGGTTGTTTCTTAGTATAGCAAGGTTTTAGTGTGAATAGTTATGATTAACATTTAAAAGCTAGTAACCAACATTCTGTTATTTTCCCTGACCTCTATGGGACCAGAAGTTTGGCTCTAATCTCTTCACAAATTTCAGAAATTCTTAAGCAAGTACACTGGGAATATCTCTGACTCTGAGTGTAGAACTGCTGCCTCGGAGAGTATTGCAGCGAGGATGCTGAGGCAGGGCTGTAGGCCACTTTCTTCCATACTGCTGTTCTGTTGGTGGCCAGTGTGGCCATCTGATGGGGCTGGCTGGAAGACCCAGCTGTGCCATTGTAGGTGATGACAGCTTAGAAGCAGAGAAATGCCATTCTTTAGACTTCCTATTCTTATAACATTGTTTGCCCTGAAGCATGATGGATTTTCATAAAAGAAAGTTGCTTCCTGACCTCGGTTGTATTCTCATAAGTTTATGCTATTGGAATATGCAGTTAAATAGCAGTAATGTAAGACTTTTATTTTATTTTCCTTTCGAGGTTGCAAAATAGACTGGTCCTGCACCAGGATTAAGGGTGAAGAATTTGGTTAGTGTGACGAGTTGTCCCTTATTGCCATCTCCACAACAGCATTGAACAGCTTGCACCGCTCTTTTCCTTGTGGTAAAACACAAGTCGGCAGAATGCTCATCTGACCTAATCCTGTAGCCACAACACAGATAGACTATCTGCTGATCCATCTGATAGGCATGACTTTGTCAAATCCAGATGTATATTTGGAAGTGAAACACGGAGTCCCAGGGCCTTGAATTTTCTCCATCTGCCTGAGTCCTGTAGGTGTCTTCACTCCTGCAGCTGAGGGTGCTGAGCAGGCCTGGAGGGAGAGAAGTTGTCTGTTGCAGTGTGGAATCTTCAGAATCGCCAAACTAGAAGCTAGAGCCCAAACGTAGCTGGTCAAAGCCCAGTGCCGGTTTTAAGGACCATATTGTTTGTACTGACGTGAGGTACAGGCTGGAAGTCGCATTCTGATTTCTAAGCTGCATGCCCACAGATCTGAGGGGTTCGGTATGCCTCAGAGCCTCTCCTGGCGAGGGACGTGAGGGTGAGAGGGTTTCTCTGTTCCTGCTTTTGCCTGCAAATGTATTGTATTCATGAATCAATTTTAATTGCTATCCCATGGGGAGCAGTGAATTAGATGGAAAAAAGGGTAATTTTGTATATTAATGGAGACTATGCTTGAATGTAGAAAAATGAGGGAAAGAAAAATCTTATGGTCACTGTGGTTAAGTCAGTGGTAATGAACCTCCATGGGGATTGCAAACCTTGGCCATTACAGGAAAAATACAGCAGATACAAGCAAGCGACCTCTCCTCCTTCCGCTCCCAGGTCTTGGCGGGCCAGCTTGCTTTCCTCTCTCCAGGTGGGACAGGTGTACAGAGCTGGGCTGTATACAATATATATAAAAATACCAGCTCCCTCTTGCTCCAGGAATAGCAGCTGTGATCCACTTTTGGGCTCAGGTGATGTGCTTATAAAGATGAGGACTCAAGAAGTGGATGGACATTTTTCCTACGCTGGAAACTGCAACTTTGGAGGCTGCATTCTCACAGGTATTCTGTATACACTTCTTTCAGTTACCTGGCACCAAAGTTGCTTTGTCCATTTGGCTGGTAGCTCTATCAAGTTGTTGTTCTTTTAAATCAAAACACTGTTGTACTGTTTATAGTGACTTTTAGCAACAGCGAGAGTCAAAAACTAAAATTGTCTTTGCATCCTGTATAGGTGCAATACATCTACCACCTTCCTAAAATACTAAGCATCACTGTCAGGCATCCTGCTGACCGGTGTTGTTTCCATATTATCTTGGTTCCCCTACCTGCCTTTACTGTTTCCATCATGTTTCTGTGTGTGGGAACTGGGCTCTCTTTATTTTGCATCTGTGCAGGGCCTGTTGCACGGAGAGCCCTGTCTCTGACCAGGGCGTTGCAGGGGTGTTTTGTCCACAAGTATTCCAGAGGTGGTCTTGGCTGATTGGAGGCCATCCCAAAACTATGTGGAGATGAGGAGGATGCCTGTCAGAAGCTGGAGCGAGGCCACTCCAGCCTTACAGCATTTAGCCTGCCCCTCACTGCAGATTTCAGGAGGGTCTTTACCCTCATGTGTTTGCCTGGCCTTTTAGAGGCAGACGCATGCCTGTTCCGCGCTGCGCTCCAAACCAGCTGGCTAATGGCCTGCTCCAGTCCAAAGGGGACGTGCTTAGGTTAACGTTATGTGTCCTGCTGAGAGCGCAGTACCATCCAGAAGAACTTCAAAGCCTGCTTTTCTGCAGGTCTGCCTTCAAAACACTATGCAAACATGTCCTGCAGCAACGCCAGTTACTGACTCCTGGGAATATACCTCAGCAATGGTCACGCCCTCATTTCAAAGGCAATATGTGGGGCCATTATGTGAGCAAATACAGTGCATGTCAGTGAAAATCCATTGATGATGATGAATTTTGGTTGCTGTTGACTGCAGCCAGATACAGGATGGTGAGTAAGGGGTAAAACATTAACCCTTGAGCTCTGTGTTTTTTTCTGTAAACAGGTCAGGGTTTCATAAGAGTTCAAGCAAAATTAAAAAAAAAAAAAAAAGCTGGAGATAAGTCTCAGGGAAGAGACAGAGAAACAAAGAGGCAAGGAAAGCAAAAAAGAATAACCAAAAAAAAAAAAAAAAAAAAACCCTGGGGGGGAAAAATCAAATGAAAAGATTTTTAAAAGGGAAGAAATTAAGAAACAGTAAGAAAAAGATTTTAAAAATATGAACAGTGCCAGGAGCTTCTTTGCAGAAGGTTTGTATAGAGAAGAGTTCATTCAGGTTTGAAAAAGTCCAAGAGTTCTAGGGAAAGCTGAATTGTTTGATTACTTTGAAACCTTCAAAGAGAAATATACAGGGATAACTATAGAAGAAAGCACACTGCTAGAATTACTCTTGATCTGCTGTAAGGTGAGTATGTTTGTGTTTGAAAACAGTCATGTCATTATTGTTTTACTGTCCTGATTTTGATTGTTAAATTGGGTTAACCTGTATGAATCTGAACCATTTCAATATTTTATTTTAGTCTCCTCATTTTTGTAATAACTTCTGTTCACATAATGTGATACTGCTAATGTGTCTTCCAGTAAGAAACAGAGAATTCCAGAGACGTGTTGTCTGTAGATCAAGGCGTAATAAAGTTCCCCTTCATTATTACAAATATCCTTTTGCAAAAATACAGGCAGTTTCAGCTCCTCTCATTTCCATAAATTGGTGTGGATGTGATGTTTTGTTTCCTTAGTCTTGACTCAGAATGCATTTACCATTAACCACTGTCCCTTCCCTTCTCCTCTCCTAGACCTCTGCTTTAATATTCACTTGTCAGATTGGGCCACGTTCCCCAGGGTGAGATTTCTCCTCATTTTATAATGAGGAACAGGACCTTTGGCTTTTTCTGTGAGTTGCCACCAAAACTGACGGTGCAGCTGGGCCCAGCAGCGAGGATGGCAACGTGCAATAGTGACTATCCCACATGAGATTTAATTAACTGCTCTTCCTTCCGTTCGGTTCTTGTGGTGCTTCAGCAGCACGATCTGGTTAGCTGTATTCACGTAATCCATCATTAATTGTCTGACTTAGGAAACTAGGTTCTTCTGTAGTGGATGGAGAGATGGGCTCCCCTACCTTCAGAGTAGAGCCTCACGTTCTCAGGCTGCGGCTATTTCACTTCATTTGTCTGTTTCTCACTTCCAGTGTGGTTTATTTTTTCAAGCATTCTGGCATGAGGATTTGGGACAACAGCAATGCTTCTGTGAGAAATGTTGCTGCGGAGGCTTATTTAAGCATAGGGGGAACCAAACAGTAGCCACTGGCTGCAGACCTCCAGCTTTGGTGGCGATGGAGAAGAGGAGGAGCGGGCGTTTCGGCAGCACGCACACACTGTCTCCTCCTCCCATCCGAGGAAGCTGCTGCTGCCACTGCCAGAGGATGCTTTTGTGCTTGTAAGGGACAGCTGTTGCACCCACGTGGCTGCCATCACTGGTGGCAGCAGCAGGAATAGGATCCATGTTCGCAGCTCTCTCCTTCACCCGGGAGCAGCAGGAGCAGCTCTGGGGAGGCAGGGCTGCTCCCGGGGCTTGTGGAAGAGAGCAGGGGTAGAGGGTTGCACAGAGGCAGGGGAGCCCGAGAGGTGCAGCAGCTCGGCGCCCCTCCCTCCCTGGTTCCGGGCCTTTACTAAGCGTCTTCCCCCACCTTCACACGTCTGGTTCTTTCCTGCCCTCCTCCCTTTTTTTTCCCCCCACAGTCTATTGAAAGCTCCACTGCCTCCCCCTGAAACTTGCTCTGCCATTGCTGAGTTGCGTTTTACCTCCCCACAAATGAGAACAGAATAAACTACTTTATCCTCCATCATTTGAGCAGCAAAATGCAATTTGCTGGTGTTGCTGCAGATCTTTGAGCCAGCTCTGGTCTGGAGACTTTTATCACTTTGCAATCTAATCTGCTGAATACCTCTTGCATTGGAAGAAAATGTTTTGTTTTTTTAAGACAAAAAAAAGGCTGTGTATTTATGCATGCGGAAGCCTGCATGTCCTCATATATCTCTATGTGTATGTATGTACATCTATATAAATAAAAAATACATATAACACTATGAAAGTCCACACCTAACTTGCTAATGTCAGCTGCGGTTGATAGACAGCTAAGTCAGACTCTTTTTATAGTCCATTTCTAAAATGAAACCATAAATTTTAAAGCCAGGCTTCATCATTGCAGAGAAAAAAGCTTTTCCAGTCTATTGATGAAATATAACATTTGATAGGATTTATGAGGCCCAGATTCGGGAGGATCATTTGCAGAGCACTTAAAGCTGCTTTTTCCTGCCCTTTGCCTTCCATCCTCCCAAATACACATACCAAAAAAATCCATTAGTAATGAAAAATTATTAAGGAAGATTTTTCTTGATTCCATACAAATGTCAATTTGAGAGAGAAAAAGAGAAAGAAAACAGTTACAGGAGTTTTTACAGTAGAGAGATGTAAGTAGAGCCAGGCTGATTATATGAGAGGAATACTAACTTTTACTAATAAATACACAGTGTGATTCTTTGCTGTAATGCAGTCATCCGTAATGTGTGTATACGTATTTTTAATAGCACTAGATGGATTTTATTTTTTTGATCACATGCAGAGATACTCACAAACCAGTCACATAAAGTTAAAAATAAAAATGATACCCAGCTTCTTGGTATCTTGATAAAGTTTCCTTCTGTCTTGTATTACCAGAGTGATAATTTCAGAGGAAAAACATCTTCTGTAACTTGTGATCACAGTATCTGTCAAATGGTAGGAAATGAAGAAAACTGCCAGACAGTGTCAGATTTATTAACAGCTCTAAGAAAACCAAAATTAATGCATTTTCTCGTCTTTGATGGGTTGAAATGTCCATGTGCTGTACTTATCTTAATGGACAAGTGAAGGAAGTAGCACTCATCAATTAAGTCTCTCATTAAGCTGACTACAGCTTAATCTGGAGCACATGCGGGAGTGCTATGAGCTTACCAGGCTGTGCCTCAGGTGGTTGCGGTGCCTGCTGGGGAGTGCTCGGGCGGCTGGGAGCAAACAGCGTTGTGCTGCCTTCGGGACCGGGAAGCCGGACTCTGTACCAGGGGTCGGTCGCACAAACCCCTACAGCCCCAGTCGCCACGGGAGTTGTTGGCCTGACTTCCATTGGAAAACTGTGTTTCCACCTGTTAATATAACCAGCCTTCTACCATTTGGGGTGAAAATGCCTATGTAGGAGGTGTGCTGAAGCTGAATTTCTATGGAACATGATGACAGCTGTGCTGGGGGGTCTGGAGGGAGGAGACAAGGGGTTGTTTTGTCTGTGTAAAAATTAAAAATAAGAAGCATATGATTCTTTCAATAAGAAGCTGTAGTCTTTCCATACTCTGGAACGGGGGCTTTATATTTAGGAAGGGAACACAGCCTAGTCTTATACCAGACTGTGCCTTTTGCCACCCCTTGAACGTTGACAATTTGACTAAATTGTAAGATTTAGACGACTTCCCACACACATGATGGAAACTTGGCTGCTGCCTTCACCAAAAGCGCTAGTCCCAAGCTGCCGGAGCCCAGACGTGCTTTTCCAGCAGTAGGTTCTCCTGGCTGCAGGGACCAGAGAGGCTCCCCGTGCAGCAGTGAACGATGAGGTGACCTGGGGATGATCAGTGTCCCCTTGCCATTGTGATCCACCTTCCAGGGAGGGAAAGGGTCAGCAGAGGTGAATGCAAAACCATAAGAAATGCCATGGAGGGGTAGGACAGGAAGAGGGATAGAGTCTGGAGCAGCCAGAGGATAGGGAGAATAAGGGACGTGTATATGGGGAGGAGCTGGATCAGGGCAGTGTGGTGGGCAGTAAGTGGGTGCCTCGGAGTAGAGGGAAGTCTTTCCTTTTGAGATCTTGGCCCTGCAAGTTTAATGCTCTGTTAACACGTTGTACATGAACATGGGCATTTGAAGCAATGCAGAAAGGAAGAAGTATTGTTGGGTGTCTTAAGCCACCTGCAGCCTGATTGTTACTGGCAGGCTGATTTGTGAAATGCTCCTGGGAGATGGTGCTCAAGGAGTGCTGGAAGGTGAGATGCTGACCTAGATGCATCAGGGAAGGTGCTAGGACGGCCTGTGGGATGGGGATGCACTTGTATGGGAAGCTGGTAAGGGCCCGAGGAAACCGGCATCCTTGGCTGGAAGGTACAAAGGGAAATCTTCAGAACATCAGGGTGAGAACAGAGAATGAGTAGAGCGAGACAAAACAGATGTGAAAGGATTTGTAAGTGGCCTCTCTAAACACACCAGTTGAAACCATGTGAGCAAATATAAATAGAGAAAACCAGGAGGTGGGAGACTGTTTCCATTTCATTTGGGAAAAGGGAGGGGAATCATTCAGCAGGCCTAGAGGTGGGCCTGAACCAGAACACTTGCCCTAGCATGTCTGGGACATCCCAACCAAATGCAGAGATAGAGGCTTGCTATTGCTCTTCCACATGAGATGCACGAGGAAATGATTGGGGGTAGCTTGAAGATTCCATTACTTTGCTTTTTTCCTTTTTAATTTAACAGTTTTCAATACAATTACTGAAAAGGAACAATTCTTTATCTTCCATCTTCAGCACCTGAAAATGCACCCCCACTTCTCCAAGTGTAAAAGTGGGGGCCCTTTCGGAGAGGTGCAGTGCAGCTGCAGCCATAATAGGAAGGCGCGAGAGAAGCTGTGCATGTCTGGAAGTCTGAGCTTCCATGGGCTGCAAAATAAAAAGTAATAAAGTTACACTGCTAATTTAGGCCCTTGAGTGCAGAAATATTTCTCCGAAATACAGTTCAGCTTGTAAAATGTTTAATTCTGTTGATGTGGAGCTTGTGATGAAAGCTAGCTGAAGGGAATGTATGCTCCCCAGGCTTCGCAAACACGAGCAGAAGAGCTGCGCTTTGCGGAGCCCAGCTGCACGGGGGAGAGGTGCCCGACGAGGGGAGGGAGGTGCTGCTCGGGTAGGCAGGGTGGCCTTGAAGGCAGCAGAACTTTGCAAAATCCATCAACTGCTTCGGCATCTGGCAGGGTTTCTGTTGAGCAATAACCACAAGCTAAATTTGCCTTTTATAATTCCTGAGAGAAGCTAGTGGTAACTGTTGTTTTGACTTTTGAGCGTGTTCCTGTGAAACTGCTCAGATCTCAGTTATCAGTTGGAAATACTGCCCTATCAGACAGCTAAAATGAATTTCCCTTCAGAGTTGTCCCTGTGATAAGATTGTTATAAAATTTTTAGCCCCCTTGCACTACTGCAGTGTAGAAAATATAATTAAGAATGTTCCTCTTGCACATCTGTTCAATGCTTTATGTGTCATGCTGGTATATATTCAGAACAGGTGAATTTTGGAACAACTTTAGGGTGTTCCAAAGAGTGTGTATGGCCTATACCCCCCTCTGTGAGAAGCTCTGGGTATCATAAGAGTCATTCTAGCATGCTGAATGGTGCCTTTATTTTGCTGCGCCTTGAGCTCATGGATAGTAAAATACACGAGAAATAATTTAATTTGTTATCTTTGCTTTTCTTTAGCTTGTACTTAGAACGTTAAATGTTTTCCTTATAAGGCTTCTATGCTTCACCTTGCATGTGCCAGTGGCTTAATAAGAACATCTGCTGTCTTTCTGTAGCAAATCCGATGATTTTTCTATGCACGTATATTCAGTTGTACATATAAATAGAATCCAGGCACTGTTAGATGCGTATGAAAGCGTACGTCAAATTGAAATGGTAACATATGAGGTTTTCTGTAGTTCGTTTATGAAGTATCAAGTTAAAAACGAAGCTGTGAAGTAGCCAGAAAACTTTTTTATTTCTGCAGCCAAAGGCATATGCTTGTACAGCCTAACCTAATTAGATCTCCGCGATATTCTTAGAATGGTCAGTGTTTCATGTGTTGTATCATTGTCTGAGAGTTGCTTTTTCATTATAGTTGGGCTTTTACACAGCAGAATGTAGGAGAGCATTGCTCCAGATGTCTGGCTGCTTTTACTGATTTTGTTGCTGTCTACAGCAAAATTTGAATTTTAGCTCTACAGCGTAAATTCCCTTTGAATCTTTGGATGCCCTTAAACAGTGCAGTACTGGAGTACGTGTAAATGTCTACAAAGTATGGTGATTGGAGTGGCTAGTTTAAGAGGAGCTATAAAACAGTTCCAGCTGGAGAGCATTCTTGAGGTAAGCTCTAAATACACTCCAAATCGTCAGCACACTACTCAGGAAAAACTCAAGAAATGAATCGTCTTTAGTGTGCTTTGCTTCCTTTAACGTGCACAAGGATAGTGTAAATGGAAGCCAGTCCGTTTTCAGCGGTTTGTGTAAAATAGTCCCTGGGTTTTGCTTCCATTCTTCAGCCTTTGTGAATAAATGCATCGCACTGAATTGTTGCTCTAAGTATACCTGTGTGTATTTATATATGTGGACATAACACTATCTATATTTCAGTAAGTATTGTGTATCTGTCCATTAATATTTATATGGAGCTGAGAGCTTTGGTTCTTGCAATTTTTAATAAACATTGATGGTGTTACTAGTTTATACAGAACATTCAATATGCTCCATCAAAATGGCAGCTCTAATTAGGTTCCTTGAATTAGCTAATGGATTTTGAGAAAGATAGCTTACAAAGCTCTTACAGCTGTCCAAGATATTCCTGCCATGGCAGAAAGACAAAAGGCCGCTGGAAGCTACAGACTTTAAGCTTTAGAAATGCAGCTGACAGTTAAAAAAGATAAATTACATTTGTATTTTTTTCCCGTAAAAGTCCTAATACTGGATTAATGTTATCCTCGTAGTGATCATTCATTAAAAACACACACAAAAAAAAAAAAAACAACTTTATAGTAAGGATGCATATTGACTGAGAGCTATGACTTTCCCTGATGCTTTGTAGATGGTATTAATTAATTAATTTATTTTAAAACATAAACTTTATCTGTAACAGGATTACAGAGACTTCAAAGTTGAGGTTGAGATTTGTTCCTTATTTCTACCTGGGCCAGATATTGTATAAGTGAACCACATAGAGGATTAGTTGCTGCCACTCTGGCACAAATTTGTATGTGTGTAACAAAGAGCAGAATATAGTCCCTTGTGTGAAACTTGGAGAGGTAATTTCTCTGAGAAAATGTATAGTTACTCCTGGCTTTGTAGTTTTCAACAAAGTGTGTTTTAGAACGTGGACAGCATCGTCTGCTGTGAGCAAATTCTTAGATCCTCGACTCTTCCCTCACAAGGGAGCACAGAAATTAAGACTGCGGTGAATTGTCACCTTCTCTCCCTCCCGCTTTTGCTTTGTGTGTGCTAAAGGGAATTCCAGAGGGACTCTTGAATGGCTAATTCATTGGAAGTCTGTAAAGTACTTATTATTTCAGCTTTAGCAGTAGGTTTAATAAACTGTAGTGCAAAAAAGCAAGAGCCTGCAAATGAAAAAAACTGGCTGCCAGTCGCAGGCAGGTGTGATAGCCATTAAGGAATACAGCTACATTTCCACACAAGAGTTTAGTATTCAGCATTTGCTTTGTTGAATTGTTAGAGCTGCGGTAAATGGAGTCGGAGGGCTGAAAATCTGCTCTGTGTGTTGATGTGACCTATCTATTGTAAATATGCCAGCTGCTTTACATCAGGAAAGTAAAAATACCCCCTCCCAAGCCGTGTTGTAATACAAAGTGCCAAAAAAGGCAATTTAAGTACTTTGCCGTGTAAATCCAGAAGAAATTACCTTGGAGAGAAGGCCCTCAATTATCCCTCACACGTGACATCTGCATGATAGATAAAAGGCATAATTGATATCATCTTTACTGAAGAAACCAGAAACTGTTGCATTGTCTAGAGGCTACTGAAAATACCAGGAAAATCTGTTTTTCATTATTTTCATTGTGTATTGTTTATAGAGAGTTTGGTTGTTGTCAGCAGCCGAGTCCCTAATCTCCCTGCTTTCCTAGCCCTTCCGAGACACGTGCACTTCTCGGATCAGCAAGACGGCAGTAAACTGGTCACATGCCAGAAACAGGCATTGTCATTAACCAGCCTGAACTGTAAGGCGTTTTTTTTTATTATTATTAGTTAAAATCTGGTGATTGCTTTTTTGATGAGGCACAGTATTCTGAATAGAAAAAAAAAAAAAGAAAAAAAAATCTTTTCTTTGAAGTAAAGATGACAAACTGGCTGCTAACAAGAGTGTCCCATCCCTTCCTTTTTCCTCTTTCCTCTCCTCTTTCCTCTCCTCTTTCCTTTCCTCGTGTTTCTGTTGGAGTAGCAAATACCATATCTGTTGTTACAGTGAAGTTAAACCTTAGTGTGCCAATTTTGTTTCCCTAAAGCAACAAATTATTCTATACCTTCCATTATTTCTGGCCAACTGTAGCCAGCCATAGGTTATAAAGGGGAGTAATAGAGATGTGAAGTGGCCTGGATTGAATTCATCTGAATGTCTAGGCCATCTGCCATGACAAACAGGAAAAGGTGTTGTATGTCATGTGAAAGGAGGGAAACATAATAGGATGCTTTATGTCAAGCCACTGAGAAGTATTTTATAAACAGTTTGGAAAAACTGAAAGTGATACAAATCTGTTGGTCTCAATCCTCAAATGGTTCTGGTGAGCTATTTGGGGAAAAAAAAGGTTAACGATGCTGCTAATTCGTATCATGCAAGGCTCGCTCTCCTTCTTTCTTCATAATGAATCGGCAGGAACCTAAGAATATCATGGTCTTTCTCTCCACTAAGCTCCTAATGTCAGGGGGTCAGTAGTGATGTTACAGGGTCAATAGGACTCGATTTACATCCAGACAAATGGTAGTCACGTGCTGCCCTTGGAGTCTTTGACCTTTTGGACATCAGTGGTTGTATGGCTTTTATGTTAGCCTGAAGAATTGAAAGGTGACAGAGTATGTTATGCTGAAGGACAGTTATGACTTCTTAAGTATTGTAAAGCAGATACAGAGTATCTGTAAAACCTGCTCAGGGACTTCAGTATGCAAGTTCAAATAAACTCAAACAGATGTAAATGGCTTCTTCTGTGTAATTTGTTTTCCTGCAGTTTATTTGTGATTCTTGGCTTTGTATTTATGTACTTATGGATAGAGAGAAACATATCCATCTACTGCTTCTCGAGTCAGCCCATCTGTACAGACCCTCTCAGGGTAGCCCTGTCTAAATGGAACTGGGTTCCCAGTCTTCCTTCCAGACATTTTGCACAGGTTTCCAAATCCAGTGTCCCGCTGGGGGGGGGCTTTACCTTGGTAAAGTTCTTAATGGCATATGCACAGGGTATATTCCAGCCCAGACCAAGAAAACAAGACCAAGAAAATCATTTGCACGGATCCAGTAGCTAGAGAGATATGGCTCTTAAACTGGGACCTCAGCTGGGGTGAGTGTAGCTGAAACCCAGGCTGGGCCTGCCTGAACATCAGAGATGATTCAGGACCTACAAGGTAGTATCAGTGGTGCCAGTAAGGTATTGCTTCTTCCATTGCAGTATCATTCATTGACTCAAGTGCATTTGAAAACAACAAATGTTCATTTCTTCCTAGACTCACTCTCTCAGTGGTTGACAAAGATGAAAGCTGAAATACTGTAGAATTATGTTCTTATCATTGATTTTTTTTTTTATCGCTTTCCACCATTCTTTTTATTCCTTCTTACTGTTGAGGTTGCAGAAATATCTTCATAAGCAATGTAATACTTCAGAGTAGGAAGACAAGGACTGGAATTGAAAGAGTAACATACCTGAATATTTATTTGTTATAACTCCAGGATGAAAGTTTTATCCTGAGTGAAATACTCTCTTACATGCTCTGTTGGACTCCCTTACATTGTATATCTGTGCAGACCACTATGTTCCTTTCACTATATAAAACTAGTTCGGGTTTATAGCAAATTGTGAACGGAAGATTGTCCGTTCTCTTGAGTCAGTGAATTAAGTTTTGTGTTGGGTTTGTTTGTTAATGGAAAATTCACTAAAAGACACTTTTTTTTTTTTTACACTTGGAAGCACAAGTAGTTTGTTTAAAGGCTGACAGTCAGCTGGGTGAAATCAGTGTTTGAAGTAAGTGGCTGGCAAAGTGGCCTGTGCAATATTAATGTGTTTAGGAAAACCACTGGAAACAAAATGTTTATTGCCTCTTTAAATGTATGTTTATATACAGCTTTAAGTGGTTCATCTTAGTCTGTACATGCAACACTTGTTTTTAATTTTGTTCTATCTAGAGAGCTGCAGTAAGAAGTCTAATTTAAAAAATGACATTTTCAACCTGATTGAAATCCAGATGAGCTACTCAAAGGAAGAATAGAGGGGAGATTTTATTGTGTAAAATCTGAGCCATATGTATTATATACAGATGATGATCTTCTGATTCTTTGAAAAAAATAACTTGTCTGTCATATTGAGAATATCATGTTATTGCTATGGTGCTTGCTCATCTAGCTCTTCAGAGATGATGGGATGAAATTTCACAGTCATATTTTACATAATGTTAGAGATAGCTTGAAGATATGTCTGTGCCAAAGTACAGTTTACATTTTGTTTTGGGACGCCTATGCCAGCTGTAGGGTTTGAGTGGCTGTTTCGCAGTGGTTCTCCTTGCAGTCACAGTAGGCAAAGTGGAACCCGTATCATGACTTAGGCAAATTCGGGTGTAAGGCAGAAAAATGTGATTTTTGACAGTTGTTTATCTAGTTAGTAGTACAGCCCCAGCAACCTGGAAGGTTATGATGATTGTTCAGACTATTTTTGTCTTTCTTCCAGGCCAGAAGAAAGCTTTGGTTTGTACGGCTTGTAAGTAGCAAAACTTAAGAATGGCTGGCAGGAATGTGCTTTTTCCTGTTTCGATTGTTCATACAAGATAATTGTTTGGTTTTTTTTTTAATTATTATTTCCAAAAAAGGTCCTTGCAGTATGTGCAGCTTGTTCAAACAACTGCTGAATTTCTCTTAAGATTGCTTGCTTGTGGCTTGAGGGTTTGGAGAGTTTTTGCTACTATTGTTTGAAATCAGCATCTCAGTCTTCACCAAACTCTTTGTAAAGTTTCTCAGTCTTCTTTCCACACCTAGCTGTTAGTTAAAAACTTCCCCAAAAAGCTTTAGGGTCCATCCAAGCATCACCCACTTATGAACTGGTCTCCTTATGTGTAGCATTGTTTTAGGAAATCGTTCTGAAACTGATCACAAAATGCAGAGTGGATGCTTCTCGTACAGCTTCGTCGTGGCGGTTGAGAAGTCCATGGGCAGATTAATTGTTAGAGCCTGTGAGCATGTTGGGGGGAATGGCAGATGTGTGGTTGCACGGTTCTCTGAAGACCGTATAGTGCGGGGAGCCACGTCAGAGAAGTGAGTTTTGCACTATACTGTAGATATGATGAGGACTGTAATATTTATGTCTTCTAAAGGAGGGAGCACTACATTAAATGTAAAGCTTCTGTAAAAGAAATCTGTCTGCTGTACTTACTAGGCTAGGGGAAAAGCTTCAATAATTCTCCTTAACATAAATTGACTTTGATTGGAGTATTGCTTTTGTTTTTCTTCTGTAAGTTCAGGTTCCTTTTCAGTATAAATAGTCGTGCATCCTAAACATTTGAACTGGTATTCATTTACTGTTTCCCTGTCTGAGAACTGCTATCTGATCAAACCAATATTTTTTAATTATGTATTTATAGGCAGATGGGAGAATAGTTTACAGTCAATGTATGATCTTCTCTGCAAACCTTGGAAAATTTTGTTGTTTTTTTTTTTAATATTGCCTTATCAGTTTCTTTTTTTTATTACTGATGACTTCATTCTGTTTGAATTCAATGCTTCAGTTTCTTTGGGGTAAACTAATAGATTATGTATGCGATATTTGCACAGTGCTGATTGAATTCATCTGGTGAGTTTGAATGTGGTTCATATATTCACATAATTGTCAGGAGCCAACTTGAAATTCAGAACTGTTTCATGAGCATTGCACAGGGCATCATATTCATCTCACATTACTCAGGAGTGGGTAAAACTTTCATGGTAAGCTAGATATGCAGCTCTTTCAAAAGCCAATGTCTTTTACATTTGCGCCTATAAACAGTGATGGAGAAAAAAATGAGCCATTGAGCTCTAACTGTTTCCTGAAAAAATAAATCTGATGTTGTACTGATCCATCCCCCTTCTGATCTGTTACCCTCACCTTCCTAGCAAATTCTGAACTTGCTGGCCAATCCTGACCAGATTTGACAGATGATTAGATGTTCAAAAGATGCTAAATCAGGTAATTTTCATGAAAATAAGCAGTCTATTAGAGGGGCACAGATGAATGCCCTTGCTGGGGAGAAGTGCAGCAGCGTGAACTCAGTCCCATTATCGGACACCAGAGAACCCACAGGAGAGAAGCACAGGAAATCAGGCTTCACGGAGCTGCTTGTTTCCACAGAGATTATGCTTGTGTTTTCACACTAATCCAGATGGATAACTTTCCATGTGGTGCTATCTTTCAGTCAAATGTCCCTACTCATTCTCATGGGGAGGTTTTGTACTTATTAATATGGCATGGCAGAGGTTTGCCAAAGAAAAAGCTGTCAGGCCTAATCTTTATATATATACATTTATATATATGTAAAATCAGCTTGATCTCTGCATTCGTCCCACACCTACTTCCACTTGCTGGCTAGATGGGCCTAAGCGGAGGGAAGTTCACCTACAGGAGATTTACACCAAATGGAGCACAGGCTGCTGTTACTGCCTCTCACAATGTTTGACCTTTTGCTGGAATGAATCAATCATTCTCAGATTTCATTTAAAGAAAAAAAGGGGGGCGGGGGGGGAAGAAAAAAAAAACTTATGGTATTTTTGGATTACCTCTTCAGCCAAAATACTGGAGGTAGAAAGAGGACATGTGGCCATCAGGCCACTGGTCACGGATGCTAATACTCTTTGCAGAGAGCTGCAGGGAGCCAGCTCTGCTGGAATCAAACCTGCCATGTTGCGTGGATTTCAGCATTTCCCTCTCTTAGCTAGTGCTGCTTTGGGTAATGACATTGGCAAAGCAACAGCGACAACATTGCACTTTGGGCCTTATCTGTATTTTAGCAGCCCTAATTAAACTCTATCTGTAGTCACAAGTGAAGTCAGGGGATTTCACAGGTATTGTATTGCTCAGAAACTGTGGACCAAGCTTCACTGTTTTAAGTGATATCTCCCATTAGCTAGTCCTTAACACCAGTATTTTGCAAACTGGAGATGGTTCTCCGCTATTTGACAAGAATTCATGCAAGGAACAGAGGAATTTATCTGTGGAAAGAGTCTTTGGGAAAAGGCAATGTACTGTTTCTTTCAATAGTCCACAAAGTTTGTGCAGGCTTTCTGCACTGTCTTGGCAGTGCATGAGAAAAATTTCCTATGCTCTGGAAGAGGTCGCTAAGTCAGCCAGAGAAGCCTGAAACCCCTGGAGCTTTGTAGAGTAGAGTGTATAGCTTGGGATCCAGGGAAGGCCAGTAATTGTTTGATTTTTCATGCAAACACACTGATACTACCAGTAAACACTTCTAGTCCTGCATATTCAGTTGCATTTGCACTCTTACGTGGGATTTCCCTCCACTGGTAATTAACTTTGAACCTAATTTAGCCACCATTCTAGATTACTATCACATATTAGAAACTACTTATTATTGAACTGGTGGGTTTATGTTCAGCCTTCTCTATGTGCTTTCCAAATTCAGTTTGCTTTGCAAATCCTATAAAAGGCTTACCTAGATTCTGGCAAACTCACAGTGGAGTGCAGTGTGACAAGATGCTCCACAGAGCTCGTGAATAAGTTTGTATTTCTATAGCTCCTTGCTGGTGAGGCAGAGTTGATGTTGCACATTAAGAGAACATATGAATATGTACTACAACAACGATGTGAATTTGGAAGTGGCCACAAAGAAATTCTACAATTCCCTTGAATGTTAGTAAGTGCTACTGAGCCGTGTGGTCAGTATTCACCCCAGTGCTGGCTAGAGCAAGGCTGGAAATAAGTCTGAGAAAATTTTAATTTATTCATTTTCATGTACCTGTATTTTATTTTATTTTTGATTTATTTAATTTTATTTTAATTTTATTTTATTCAACGTTATTAGAATTCCTAGGGATTTTCAGGATTTTATTTAATCCTTCCAGGTATAGTAGCGTGAGCTTCCACAGTTGTACAAGTCTGGCTGTAAGGTCTTGGAAAGTTCACCAAGGTCAAAATGAACAAAGACAGGCATGTGTTTAACTTGACAAACTAAGCAACTCAACTAGCTTTACCAAGGCAGCTTGCAGTGTATCCAGGACAGAAGTGAGTCTTTGTTGGATTACTGCTTCATTATTGCCTTTAAAAAATGATGTCAAGATTTGGTAGTGTGCTTACCCATCTCTTTTACCTCCCCTGCATGTATTTTCATGGCTGATGTTTTAGTTCTTTGTATAATTGGGAGAGAGGTTGGTTTGTGTTTTGTTGTTGTTGTTGTTTTTGTTGGTGGTGGTGGGTTTTTGTTTTTTTTTTAGATAAAACTTTTTTCTGTGCTTCTCTGTGAATATAGTCTATTCTTTACTCTGAACAAATATAATTTTAGGGAAATTCCACATTTAGCGTGGGAGCAAAAGGAAACATTTTTCTGGCAGCTTATCATCATCATCATCATTATTATTAAAACATGATAGCCATTTATAGCTGTTCATAGGAATGTTAAAAGTTTCCTTGTGCTCCCCCATCTGTCTGCATCCATCTGTTGTCTCTTGTCTTGTACTGGAATTGTTAAGTTCTTTGGACAGGGACAGCCTTATTTAAAAATGGGGATCAAGTTCACAATTAGAAGCATTATTATACGAGAAAGCAAAAATACGGCTGATGCGAGCCAATGGGCACGAGGCAAGTCAAGAGCGTCAAACATTCACGATCCATTTGTCTCAGGTGTGTGCTCGTGTGGGTATCTGGTAAGTGTTTAGATATGTGTGTACATATGAGCTTTATTTAGCATTTTTTTTATTTTTCTCAGTGGCTGTGCAGGTGGTGGGAATGCTGATCGTATCCGGAAGTTACGGAAGGAGTATCATCAGGCCAGGCGAGAGGGCTTACCTTTCTATGAGGATGACGAAGGAGGAACACAGCCATCTGATTACGACCAGCGTTGGGTAGGTCCACAATGTGCTGCAAAGTGCTGTTGCAGCATTCGGGGTTTGCAGAAGATGCTGACTTGTTTGTATTTTCCAGAAATCCTGTGTCAGCTTAACATGAATTTGGGGGATTTAAAGAACTGGAGTAATCCTTAATGCCAGCTTCCTCCTACCCCAGCCCCCAAAGAAAACACTGATAACATGAAAACTTGGCTAAAAATACCATGCCTGTTCACTGTCTTTGATCTAGGCCCAGGTTTCCTCTCTCCTGGGGAGGTCCAAAATATGCAGTCCTTGCCAAACTTTGTCACATGTGGTAGTATCAAGGCTTTTCAGCAGGATTTATGGTATTCTGGCAGTTCATCCAATGATTCCCTGGGTTAACGACAGCATTAGAAGAACAGGCTCTCACTGTGCTTAGTTGCAAAGTGAGAGGGAGGAAATACAGGCATGTCTACCCCTGCCCTTCCTTCTGCACACAGGACAGTAGCAATCTGGCCATGATGCATCCTCAGTCACTTTTACAAAGTGAAAAATGGAATAATTTACTCCTATTCCATCAAAGGATCTTCAAATATTTTACCACCACAATAGAACTGTTACAGATATACTATATTCTTGATTTTACATCTAGGAGCCGCACTACACAGAGACACATTATCCACCCTGCTACTGAAGAGTAAGCTGTGGTAGAACCAGAGATTAAGTCAAGAGTGCTGGATTTTTAATGTATTAAATGCAACAGCTGTAGTTTGTGGGATGACAGTTGTGGCACTCAGGAGCTCTACCTGAGCAGACTTCAGAGTTGGACTCTGTCTCCTTAGAAGTAATTATAATCAGCCAGCATTCAAAAATGTAACTCTGATATGATGCAATTTATGCTAAATTTGAAATTTTAGTTAAAAAAGAGACAGAATTATGTTAAAAATCTTAAGAATCTAAATACACCTGAGCTTTGAACTAACGTTTTTTTTTTAATATCCTCCAAACTATCAGTGCAAATGATGAAGTGAAATTTTCAGTGACTGGGAATATAGTCCAAAAAAATCCGATGTGAGACTAGACTTCATTGCAATCACAGAGACAGAGTTAAAAGGGGTGTTTTTACATAAATTATCATTTATATTTGTTCAATAACTCAAAACAGTTTTTGTATATATTATTCATATTCAGTTACCCAAAATTTCACTTTCAGCGAAATAATTCTTTCCTTAGAGCTGTTAACTTCAATCTACTGCCTTAAATTTTGCAGCCCAACTTTCCCATTCTTCTTCTGAATAGCTTTTGTAAACTGAACTGAGAATATTCATCAAATGCTTCTTTCTGCTGGAATTGTATGGCACGTGAAGTGTCCTGCCAGAGGCCCTAGACTGGCCCAGTGGTACCTCTTCAGCAGCCTCAGGTTTTTTACTTCTTATCTGAAACTGATAAAGCTTTATTAATCTTCAGAGGAGGTTGATATTTACGGTCCAGTGTAGTTTCCTAAGATTCACAAAGGTTCTTCCAGGTAATCCTTTTTAAGCCTTTCCTATTAGGTATAATACCCTGAGATTACTGATTTCCAAAGCTTTGCTTTTCCTATGAGGCAAGTTGTCCTTAATCAGAGCAGCTGAAAGGGAGCTTTGAGTATCTTAATCTTGAACTGATTAATAATAGTGGCCAGGATTGTTTCTTTTTGTCCTTCAGATGCAGGATATTTTTAAAGATTTTTGTTGTGAGGAATTGCAGTCTGCTCAAAAATCAGAGTTTACCTTGAGGGCTTTAATACACTGAAGTTTGTTGCTGCAACAGTTCCTCTTGTTGAAGTGGTTTACAAATTTCAAAGACTTCTGGTCTCTTCACTGCAACAATATTATCCATTGATCTATCCAGCCTTGCTTTCATAGGCACGGTCTTTTAGTCTGGAAAATACTGCGGCGATAGCTTGCTCTTTTGACTCCTGGCTGAAATTTCTTTGATTCTACTCTGACGTGGTTTTACCCTTAAAATATATGTTACATCATTCCATTCAAACAAAAATGAAGGAACAAAATTAGAATCAAAATATTAAAAACAAATGTCTCAAAGCATCTTGCCAGAAGAGTCCTCAAGATATTTTATAAGCAATGTCGTCTCACCCGCCTCAGGCTGCTGACCCTCAGCAGTACTGTGGTCACACAGATTGAAATACAGCTGATTTTTTCCACCTTTACTCATCAGTGAAGAGACATACTGATGACTAATTACATAACTGTAAATAAAAACTTACTCTAATCTTCAGGACAGCAGGTCTTTCTTTAAAGAGTCAACAGACAGCTGAGGAGGAAGAAAACCTTCTGGTATAATTTTTCTTGCTTCACACAGGAGGTAAAGTCACCAGGGAAGCTGCAGCTGGAAAGGAGATTCTAGGTCTCTGTATATATTTTTAATACTCAATTAGTTCTTTCTATGCTCTTGTCAGTCAGCTGTTTTACCTAAGCCAGCTTCTCTATATGATGTCTTTCTAACGTACAGCAGTTGCTGTGATCACTACTTACCATCTAATGAAACATGCAGATAAGTTGGGAAATAATAGAGGATAATTTGAGAAGACACTATCCTGTCACAAATCAACAGCCTCAGAAACGGACACTGGGTCTTGTCCTCCAAAAAGTATCTGAGAACTCATGAGGCAAATTTCTCTCTGATAAAGCTGACATTGACAAGTGGCCTTTAGCTGACACTGTAATGGGACAGAATTTCTAACAATCTACTTTTTTTAAAGTGGGATAAATCAAGTTAAAGTGCAGAGCCAGTTGAAAAGCCAGCATTGTAAGGCAAAATGATCTCATGACAGGCAATTGGGATCCATAAATGTTTTAAAAATAAGGTCAAAAATTCATTTTAAATAGGCCTGCTATTCTCTCATCATCCATTCCCCACCCCCTGCATCCATTTTCCAGTCCTCTTCTGTTCTTCTCATCTGTTGCTGGATGAATTTTTTGCTCTTTTGCGCCTTCATTCTGCTCTCTCTTTCCCACAGTCTGTTCTTTTTCTTTTTGTGAGTAACTGAATAATTCAGTTTAGTGTGTCTCCGTAAACAGACACATGTATATAGCACTGTCTGTGCTATAGAGCCAGATCCTTCAAAATTCATTTTCAGTTCCTTTGTGCTTTGGTTTCTTGTTGAGTTTTGTATCTTTTGGAATCCTCCACACCTGCTTCCCCCCTACCCCCCTGCCCCTTTCTTTTCAGGTTTACAGCTAGAATAAATGATGAGCCCAGTTCTACAGGGTGGCTTACAAGGGTTAAAGTAAACTTCAGCTAGACCTAGTTAATCAAAGAACAGGCTTGGGGGTAAGTGTAAATACTGTTCAGGAAAAAGAATGCCTGTTGCTGTCAGTATACTGTGAGATTACCCTGACATTTTCTGACACTTAGGATGTCTGTTGGGAAGCATCAGCTCAAGACAGAGTTCAGATATGTGCATACGTACTCATGTCTTAGCAGAACATCAGATGGTGAAATCACTCATGAAAATATTCTATACAAGCCTAATCCTAAGGCCATTGGGGTCTACAGAAAGAGGCATAGTACATCTATGTAGTATTATCATATACTGCAGTATCAGTCAGACCCTGAGAGAGCCATATAAGCAATAAGCTGCAAGAACTTAGATAGTCTCCCTCGGAGTTGGAGAGCTTTTTCATGGAGCACTCTTTTTCAGGCTTTAGAGTAACAGAGTAGTAACAGGTCATGAGAAATAGAGAAGGAGCTGTCAAGACAAGCCATAAAGTTAGCATGTACACTTTTATTTAAAGGCATTTAAATAATGAGGAATTAATCATCTATTTGAGGATTTGCTTGGGTTGTCTTACAGACTTTGTACAAATTCAGTAACTTAATGTCAATTCTTTCAGGGTGGCAGTAAATTCTTGAAATTCTATCTTTGTAATATACATTCAAGGACTACGTGTAACACAGGCCACATTGCAAATAGTTCTTCACCTGTTAGTGACCACATCAGCTTCACTGTACCAAAGTTTATGTTAAGTGGTTGTAAGAGCTGCTTTTTTATTTGCAAATCAGGTTTTTAAGTTGTAAGTAGCCTGAAGATGTAAGAAAACCTGCCTCTGGATACTAACTGTGAACATTTTGATTGAAACAAATCTGTAATGTACTGAGTTTTGTCAGTTCCCAGTTAAGAGTATGGAAGAAGAATCATGCCTGTCTGTGTTAAAGGCCAAGTACTTTATTGTGTGCCTGGCAGGGATCCAAGCCTAAAAATCAAACAGGAAAAAAAAAAAAAAGGAACGTTAAGAACTGCATTATTTTTCCATAATGTGTCAAAGGGTTCTGTGCTTATTTCAGTATGAATAAGGAGCTGTTTGTACTTTTCATGATCAATTAATTCCAGGTTCAGGATGTTGCATTTCAGATAGATTAGGTTCCCAAAACTCACCAACGTTTGTGTTGGACCATGGTTAGAAACCAAAATTCCAACTTCCAGAATAATAACATTCCTGTCTTCTAGTGCAATGGGAGAAGTGACAATTTTATGTACTTTGTGAAACCATATAGCAGAAACTGCTGTGAATTCCAGACTTTGAGCCCACAGACTGTTAGTCAGTAGAAAACATTGAATTAAAAAAAAAAATGGCAATAACTTAGTGTATCTGCTTTGAAAGCTGTGGATCAGAAGTATTTGAGTATATGTTATTAAAACATATTAATTAAGAGAGGATTTAAAGCATTCTACTAGGATGTATGATTAGCTCACCAATCAAGAACTTTTTATGGTCACTACTTATCTCTGCGTAATGAAGGTTTCAGACTGGGGTATATTCTAAAAAGCTGTTCTAAGCAAGCAGAAGGATTTTGAAATTTGCAGGCTGGCTTTGGGGGTAGGTTTGGGGGGAAATTATTTTAGAGAAATCACTGCCAAACCTCATGTGAAAAATAAACTATTCCAAATGGTACGTGCAAGGAGAGCCAAATTCAATTCCATTAATACTAGTAATAAAGAGTGACTCTTATAACTTGCTTGGAGTCATTCCTACTTACACAAAGGTTAAATTTGGCATAGAGAAACTGAACCAGAGGGGAGTCCGAAATGCTCATGTCTTCATGCTAACACTATGTACACACTCTTGTTTACCAAGGGAAACAGTTCTGGTGCCATATGTCGTCTTATCAAAGCCCACTGGTACTCTTTATACCCCACAATATTCTGTGAATTCCAGAAATACATCATGCCATCTATTCCACAAGGTACCTCATGACAGGGCTGCTTTTTGTTTTGTTTAAGCACAGGGTGGTGATTCTGAGAAGGACGAACTCTAAGCTTTTCTCTTACTTCATAGAAATAGCAGGAGGAACGCAGACAAAAGCGGGTGGTACTGCCAGGCTGCCTGGATGTGGCTGTCCATGCAGGCTGGCATGCTCCAGCAGTTGTGTCCCTTGCAGCTAGGAGAGGTTCTTCTGATGTTGCCCAAATTGAGAACTTGATTGTGGTATCACAGAGACCATGACAGCTGCCACAGATCATGTTGATATGTTATGAAGGGCCCTAGAGGTTTTCTGTTGTATATATTTTTCCTAATTTGCCAATATGTTTGGGGAAGCAAGAAACAAACCTCTAATTGGTAATTATATTGATGAGGGGAACAAGTAATCCATGCCGTATAGTGTGGTGAACAATTACTGCATTTGTGTGCACAGGCAGGCCTTGGCTCTGCAACTTTTATCCTTTGGGGCACAGTTGGATGAGCACAGAAATAGTGTTTTCAGAGCTAGGCTTTAAGCTGGCCTGTGGGTCTGCTAAGGCATCGTTGCAGTTCTGAGCAGCACACTAGCTGGGTCTTTGTGACTTGCTTTGTTTTTGGCAAGCTTCTGCCAGCATAGGCTTTAATGTTTTTCTGGCTACTTGTTGATCACAGCATAGCTATGTGACTTCCCTTGAAAGTGTGTGCATGCCATCAATGTCTGGCCAGCATCACATGGCAAAGGTGAAGGAGGATTGAGATTTTAACACCGAGCCTTCATGAGGGGTTGCTAAAGCTCATACTTTGCACTTTGAACCTTCCCTTGCCCTCAGTGCTATGTACTTCTCCATGACAGCTTGGTCCCGACCTCTAGCAAGCCAGTGCCCCACATACCGTAGAATCAAATACAGCTGCTCATGGGTCTGACTACAAGAGGGGGAAAAAAAGTAGGTTTCCTTTTAAAATTTACCTCCCCTTCCTCAGGCTATTAGTAAGAGGCCTGCTTCAACTTCTGGAAGGAGGCCCCAGTTACAACAACACTCATTTTCTTAATCACAAGACAAGTCTGTAATGCCATTTAAATTCATGTCTGAAGCTAAGCACGTGCTTAAGGTATTTATTAGATCGGGCCTGAAACCAGGCCTCAGACCTGACCCCTTCTTAGGCACAGGCTGAAGGCTTTGCCTTTCCTACCAGGTATCCGGTGCATTTATCAAATAGATGCTGACAAGGTTGACTTCTTTTTGAATTCTCACAGCTTAATCTCCCTGGGTTATGTCCTTGTTCAGTATGTTGCTGATTAAAAAGAAATCTCTTCCCTCAGAAATATCGATGATCCAAAGAGTTGCCTCACTACTGTTGTCCCAGGCAGCACCCTGTGGCCAAAAGATGCTGGTCACTGTCCAGTTCTGCGTGCTAGGGGTAACGTCCCACTAAAACATATAGTAGTTTTGACAAAGTACTGTAACATTTGTCCATTTAACATAATGGAAAGCAGAATGACCTCAGAGAAGGAAACCGCGGCGGTTGCCCAGAGTGTGCAGAACAGGGTCAAGCTTGAAAGAAGCTGGGTCAAGCAATACAACTATGTCATTGAGGCTGTTACAGGGTACAGATCTTTTATTTTTTATGGTTAAGTATGTGGCAGAAGCCAGCTGAAATAATGGACTTTCGATTACTTTTGATTTCTGGATTGAGATCTTATATTGTATATGTGTAGCACTTCTCATTATTGCAGCATAAGATCTGAGCTGTAGGTCTTGGGTCTTCTTGAGTTTTGTTGAAGTTCCTCACTGCAAAATGCATTAGAAGAACTGCTTGTTAAATTACATCATAGGCACAGTTTCAGCAGCCAGGGTGTCGGTGTTCTGGCTATGTTGTTGTCTTGCAGTTAAAAACACTAAAAAGTTCAAGATTTCTTCACAGCCAAGGTGTGAAAAGCAATTAGAATGTATCACTGGGTGCTGGGTATAAGCAATTATCTATGAATATATAAAGGCTCTATTTTTTCTCAACAAACAGGCGACGTTATAATTATTTAAAATGAAAAAGAAAGTCACTGACTCAGACATTGAGAGATTGGGCGGATAACTTTATTAGTTCCCAGTCTAAGGTCTGTAGTGCAGATGCTAATCTAATATCAAGATTGCATTAAAATAAAGCACAAAATATGGGAAAGAGAACTCCATTTACCCGGTAAGGCTGGAGCTGTACATGAGTTTGTTTTTTCTGCTCAGGGCCAATTCTTTTCAACTTTCAGCCTGAACTCTTATTTTCAAAGAACACTTGGAGAAAGGAGTGCTAACCCTTTTTTTCTTGCTCAATATGGGATCCAACTGGAGCACAGTCTTTCTGAATGTGCTGAGTTTTGAGAAGTTCTGTAAAAGTTAGAAATCGATTTCATTTTTTGTTTGCTTTTTTAAAAAACTTTCTTTAATGTTCTTGCTTTGATTAGTAAACTGAATTTGTCAGCAGGAATTTGCCAGTACAAAAGTGCGTCTGATGAAATACCTGCACTGTGCAACCTAATCTGAAGGGTTGATTTTGATAATTTTTTTTTTTAGTCTTTTTGAGACGCTTGCTGTTCAGCTGTATTTATTAACAATAAGAGAGCAAAGTGACGAATACTTCTGTTTGGTTTTCCTACTTTTTCTCTTCAAGCAACCTGGCTGCTGGGTTAAGTGTCACATTGCCCAATAGTAAGTAGAGCCATTCCAGCTGAACTTTATGTCGTAAGTCCTGTATGATAGGAGATGTTTAGTCTTCCGCAATCCAGGTGCTACTGGGTTGTCTGCCTTCAGAGGAGAAACATAAGTGCTGCCTCCAAGGGGATCCTCCTATTCAAGCAGATGATATGTGAATAATCCAGTGCCCCAGAATGTCATAGATTTCATGAAGTAGCATATTAAATTCAACATGTGTATTGTGAATGCATACAACTGAGGAGGAGGAGGACAAATACTGGTATCTCTTCTAAAACATGGTCTGGTGACTAATTGTAAGATTTTTCTGGGTGTAGTCTTTTCATCTGTTTTCTTGATAGCCGGGAAATAATGGTAGTCAAAATTACCATTGCAAATAACGCACTGCTGTGTTAGGAAGACCAGTGCTGTGCGTGACAAGTAATGGCAGTGGCTCTCAAGGAACAGGGGCTCTGGGAAGGCCTAGAGTTAGTGTATGTTTTATACCATCAGATATTTCAAGAAAAGTCAGAGCAGCAGATACCTGAATTGAAATTATAACTTTGAAGGCATGGTATGACTCAAAATAAGCAAAGCAAAGGTGGTTTCTGAGGAGATCTAAAAGTTTTTTATTGCATTAAGAATTGCCATATCGCATTTTATTCTGTAGTTTGTAATTTGATGGTAAGTCCTTCAAGATAAGATAAAAATGTATAATTTGAAGTACATGCCTGTGCCTTCTATCCCTGGTCTGCCATCATCAAAACAAAGTCATTCTGACTGTCTAAATTCAGTCTTTATTGTAGAATGATTATAGGGGAATTTAACAAAATACTACCTGGTGGTACCCACCAGTGGATCAGTATTAACATTTACATTTGCATATGAAGTTAATTTTCAAAGTATTTCTCTTAATTTGCTAGGAAGATACCTGTCAAGTTAGCGATTAAACTGTAATTTGGTCACTGAGGTGTTTACATGGATTAATAGATCTCTCCCTTGAGCGTATGCTCCTGAGTTAGAAATAATAGCTATACTGCGTGGTAGCATGACCCCACTTGAGTTTCACACACACATGCACAAAATCAAATTCCATCACATTTTAATGCAGATTTTACCTTTGCAAATGATGGCCTGAAAAGAATGAGTTTCCATGGTAACCTTAGGGGAACACATAACCTGTTTATCATAACTTCTCCATGAAACAAGACAGGGGGTGGGGAATGTGCTTTGATGTCAGCTATATTTTTCTGTAGAGAGCATTCTGCTGTAGCACTTACAGAGAATTTACCAAAATGCTCCTGTACTGTCCTAAATAAACTTTTTTTCCCTTTTTCAAAAGCAGTTGTATGAAATAACATAGGAGCGAACAGCAATAGGCAGTATTCAAAACCATTAACTGACCTTTCAGCTCCTGTCTATAGTTTGACAACTAGGTCAACATTTTGAAAGACCAATCACAAATTAATACTTAAAAGAGATCTCTTCCATCACTTTCTCACTCCTTGCTTTGCCTCCATGCTTTACGTTTGGCCCTCAGGTGTCCCACATGCCTTCCAAAGGCACTTTAAGTTTTTTGCTTTCTCGTTCTTCCACTTCAGTGCTGAAAGTACTGTTTGAAAAATGCCTTGTAATATCTCAACTCTCTCATTGTGGGGCTACCACGGAAAAGAATGTATTGATTATACTTCACATTCAGTGCTGACTTTCAGAGTGGAGGTGGTAGCTTCTGGAGCTGCCATTAACGAGGAGTGAGTTTGATGGCTTTGAGCATCTGCAAGGCTGTATTTTTCCTGCAGATGCATGGTAACTCCTGGCTAAAAGAAAGTATGTCTGCAACATTTTTTTTAAGGTCATTAGGAGTAAGGAACAGATGTTGAGGTTTTTCAGAATGCTGCTTTGAAGTGCCATTTAGGAGTCAACTGACAAGACTGACCCTATAGGCAGTGATTTTGGGGACTGGAACACAGAGGAACCATTGCCCACAGTTACCCATCTGGTATCCATCTGGTACCAGCAAACAACAGACAGTACCAAATCACAGGGAAACTGTACCAACTGCTAAATTGGTATCAGCAAGCAAAGAAGGTCGCCACCCAACAGCAGTTGCAAGCAGGAGAAACAATGTCTGTAACATTTACAGACTGGTATCTGAAGATCCGGAGGAACCTGATGCCATGGCATATGGAAAGCAATTCCTCTCTCTAAACCTGCTTATGCTGATGTTGTTTGCTCAGTATTAATCCAGGTTTGGGATTTTTTTTGTTAACCATATTGAATTTGCTGTGTGGAGAGCTTTTGTCATAATGCCATTGAGAGAGCGCCTCTCTTTAGTGGCATCTATGTTTAACAGGATTAAGGTGGATTTAATAGCCTGTGCGACAGGCTAACCATTCAAATTCTAGCAATACTGTTCCAGTGTGGTGTCAAGTCACAATAGAAGGAGTTGAGGTTAACTTTTAACTCCGTGATGATTTACTCTCTGCTCTTTTCCTTTGATGTGAACTATTCTTGGGGAGAGGTGTGGCAGGGGGTTGTTTCCCAATTTTATTGCCATCTTCCTTTTGTTTCCTTTGTTCATTTTTCCCCCTTCTTCCTTCTTTTCTTCTCTTGAAGCAGTGTGCTGGTTTGTACAGTAGCTAAGTGTTTAGAATGTAATAATACAACAGTGAGAGATTTACTGCCTCTAGGCGCTACCCCTTCCACTCTTGAGGACCTCCAGCAAGGCATGATTTTATAGACAATGAAAGGCTCTCTCTCCCCTGTGAAGCTGCCTGCCTGCAGGAAGCTTTTCACTGTCTATTTCCACTACTTGCTCTGCAATTTAGTTCCATGCCCTGCTATTTCCCCCTTCCCTCCCTCTTTCCTTCCCCAACATACACATGCACATACCCCCCACGTATGCATCAGCACCAACACCAGATGTAGGTAGATGCGGCAAAATGGCATTATCTTAATGTGTATGTTAAAAACCTCAAAAATACCCCAAATGTTTTCATTTGCCATCCTCAGCATAAGTGGAAATATTGATCTGTCCCCTGTTTGCTTTCCAGGTTCTGACACTGTCATTTCATTTTCCCTAAAAAGAACACAAGCTCATATCTGTGCTGCACAGAGTGGCCATTACACCCTGGCACTGGTGCCAAGAACTCTGCTGACTTAGCTAGAGAAAGATGCTGAAAGCCCCTGACTTGGAGAGAAAATTCAATTCAATTTACTTCATACAGTGTCTCTCATGAAGTATTTCAAAATGCCTTATATCAGGAGATAACATAATGAGAAAATGCTTTAGAGAACTGGGTATTCAGATAGCAAGACAAAATGATACACAACAATGAACTGGAGTAAAAGAAAAGACGACTGTCATTTAAAAGCAGTAATCATCTGGATAAGTAGTCTTGTAAACTAATTACAGTGAGAAGAGAAGCAAAGAATGCAAGACTGGGAGGAACAAGAAGCAGCTTAGTTTCAAACGGAGGCTAAGGCAGAGGACCAGTTTCGTTTGAGGTGGGGGGGAGGAATGATGCACGGTATTGTAGAACAACTACAAGAGATGCACTTAATATGTACATGTGAATACATTTTTTAACGTGTGCTGTATATTGCATCACAGATGCATCTTATTGAGAAGTTAAATTATTCTCTCTAGTAGCTGGGAAGAAATTAATTACATTGGCCTGGTTCAGCGGAAGAGCAATTGAAATGCCCCCTTGTAGTTGGAAAGAATCAATGCTGGTGCGTGCTGAGTTTTTTTTTGTTTTGCTGCTTTTAAGTTTTGCACTCAGCTCAAGGGCCTATGCTTGCCTCTGTACTCCGAGAATAGGTTTGCAAGTGAGGGTGTTGCAAATCTGGTGCTCATTAAAGACAATTAAGAGGTAAAATTAACCAAAACATATTATACGACTAATGGAAAAAGAAGCCACCCACAGAGAAGGACACAGGCCAGGAAATGATCTCATTTTGCATGGTCAGAGGAAACCCTAGTCCTCCTGCACCAGGGATCAGGGATCACGGAGCTAGGGTTCAGAAAGCAGAATATTATCTTTGTGGGGCTGTGCAGTTTTGGCTTCACCTCCATCTCTGCTATTTTCTCTCTACTTTGTGTTGTGAGATACAGCAAATGCTGAGAGCTTGTTTTCTACCGAGCTAAGGCAATTGCCATGTTTTTAAACTGTTATGGGAACAGCCTGTTTCCCTTTTAAAGTTCCCATCTGTGTTTGTATTTCCCTCAGTCTATTGCCTTTCTAGAGAATTTTCCTCTCTTTCTAAATCTAAACCATTAGTTTCACCTCCTTGAACAAGAGGTAGGGCATTAGTGAGGAGAAGTAAATCCTGAGATAATCAGCCTTGCTTAATTCCAGCAAGGAAACACTGCTGTCATCAGTGTTTCTGGTGCTTATTGCATAGAGAGAAGGGACAATGACTGTAAGTTTGTACATTTGTGTATATATATATATGTGTGTGTGTGTGTGTGTAGAGAGATAGAAGGGGAACATTTAATTGTCTAGCAATCTGACTGACCGAGTACTGTTCAGACCTCATACAATTGATTTTTCTAAGTGAAAATTTTCAAAACTACTCACCAGCAAAGCCAAAATCATCAGTAACTCTGCAGAGTGCGTCTGTATTTCTTATGGGGAAGATGAAGGATGGTTTGATTACTGTCTCTTTTTTTTTCTTTTAGACAAGGATGTTTTTCTCACCCAAGGGAAATGCATTCTAGCAGCATGAACATAACTATTAATCAACACTTAAGCAATAATCAGTGAATGAAAAATGATGACCAGAAACTGAAAATGTACTTGCATAACTACTTTGGCACTTTTCCTTTGAGATCATGCCCTTGCATTTTAACATGAACAATTCTTATAGAATTAGTGCTGATATATTCCAAAAGGCAGTGATTTAAAAAGCCAGCACTTATTTTTCACATTAGAAAAAAAAAAATACTAACAGTGAATGATACATTAAGATCTGCATAAGTAATGTTACAAAGCTACTCAGTCTCTGAGATAGATCCTCAATTGATGTGAACCAGTAATATCTTATGGGGTTACTTCAGAGATGTAGATGCCAAGTTCTTCATCACTAGAATGCTGTATTCAAGTGTGTAAAGACGTGTACAGGATACAGAGATATTGATGTTTTCCCTGTGTATTTTCACCCAAAAAGGAGACAGCCACTGAGAGATGCAGGTGTATGTCAGCTTTGGGAATTCCTCCAAGAAGAATCAAATGCTATTGAAATTAAAACAAACCACCCTCATCAGTATTTAGCATGTTTTCCTGAATCAGGGCCAAGGTATGTGGTAGCACCCAGCAGAAACCAAGGCTGTGAAACTCTACTAGGACTGCAGCAATACCTTCCTTTAGCTCTTGAAGATGCTTTTTGACAGTTAGCCACAGTTCTAATAGCATCAAGTGATTTTTGGAATAATCTCAATACCAGAGCATTGTATCAAATGCTTAGAAGTGAGTGTATGTGTGCATGTGTTCAAAGGAAAGAAGGTTCAACATTTCCTGTGACTGAGCCCAGAAAACAGAACTTTAAAAGTCTCAGAGATCATGACTTGGGCTGTGAACTGGCACACACAGTAATTTGTTGGTTCACCTTCCCAAATTATTTACCCTGTATTTTCTGTTGACAAAATAATAATAATAATAAAAGTTTAAATTAGTTGCCAGACTACCCAAAACAAACTTTCAAGGCACCAGACCATGATTTGAGGAGCTGTAACAACTGTACTCCCAAGATGTCTGTAAAATGGAGAGGGAACAGAAACACAAGGTTTCTCAGGACCTGCAATGCTGGGAATGTATTCCTTCCTTCCCTAATCATGAAAACCATCCCGTGTGGAAGTTCGGTATGTAACAGGGAAGCTGAAAGTGCTCTCTGTCCAGTGGAGGTGGTTTTGAGGGTTCCTATGGAACGTTTCTTGGTTTGCCATTGCAGCCACTTAATGGAGAAAAGCACCACTAAGAGTATGGAAAAGAAGTATTAAAGGTGCCGTCTTATATCCAAACAATAGTAAAGCAGTACTGACGGGGCTCATATAACATTAGACTCTTCTTTCAGGACTGCTTCTGTCATTAAAATCAATGCAACTTAATTAAAGCAAATTATAGATAGATACATCTATAAATAAGATATTAAAGTGTGCTGCTGAATATGATAATTGCTGCATATTTAGCAATCAGCGTGTGTGTTCTGCTTTTGCCAGGAGGGATTTCTTTCAGTGGAATCAATGGAGCTTTATTAAAAACCATCCAAATTAGAGGGAGAAATGATGAGTGTTATAATAACGTAAAATCACTGTTTCAACTTTCATTGCAAAACCAGGAAAGCAAAATACATCCCTCTTTGTGTATGTAAGGAAAACATCAGGAAAATTCTTTTGAATTGTGAACACTGCTAGAATTTTTAATTTTTACCTTTTGATGCAAAACATAAAAAAGCTGGATGGAGGAAAACATGTTTTCTGTGGAAATGCTGGAGGTCTTGAAGGGTGGGATAATTAGGATATCATAGCAGCAAGCAATTAAGAAGACCCTTTCGATCAACTTTATCCATTTCACATGGAACATGCAGTTCACTGCTTTACATAACCCACCTCTGCTTTAATAGCTAAAGCAAGTGTTAGTGAGTCAAATTATCCTCTTAAATTCCACTAGAACCCGGTGGATTGTTGAAATGCAAAAAATAAAATGGATGTATTTTGATACTTCACCTGTGTGTGAAACATTGAGACCAGGGTGGGGAACAAATCCACTTTTACCTCTCTGAGTTTTTCTTCAGTTTTCACTTAATTGAAAACAAAAACCAACTGTGTCTCAGCAGAGGGGAGACCTGAAGGTTAAAGGGCAAATTCCGTTATACCATGGCTCTTTTTGGCATGCTGAATCTCAACCCATGTGATTAGAAACGCTCACAGACAAAAGAAGAGCTTTGAGAACAGAGGTCAAACCAGCATCTGAATCAAGTCCTTTAACAGATGATCACAAGACTATTGAAAAATGTGCTAAGCAATGCAGCAGTGCTATGTGCCATGTTTATACACAGACTTGCAGGCAAAAGGCAGAACTGGATGGGATTTTCAAAGCACTTGGGTGATGGCAGAGCACATGCCTCGCTCTGCAGGCTTCCTGGGCTGGATCGTGTCTTTTAGTGCTTGTCAGTCATATAAAACACAACAGTAGTATCATGCTATTTTTTATGGAGAGAAAACCAGAATGCACAAGCCCGAGTGACTTTTCTGAATATACACAGTGAATCAGTAAAAAACTTAGGGAGTCCCAGCTTCCTTATCTTCATAAACTCTTCCTAATCTCCCATAATTTTAGGTAAGTCAGGCATGACTCAAGTGGAGTCAGCAGTGTTTTGCACTGGGTTCACAAAAGTATGGCTAAAATCAGGTCAACCTGGATGAAGTTATAGTATTGCTACTTAGGTAGCAGGCAACACAGGCTTTGTTTCATCGTCTTTCAGATCTTAATGATGATTGAAATGTTTGGAGGAGGCTTACTGTTCCGAACTGGGAAAAGTAAGGGGTTAAAAAGAAAAAAATGAAGAGGACAAAGGAGATGTTTAGCATATAAGTAGAAAATGAGGAAATGAAGAAACCTTAATACAACACCCACTGTGTATTACTCCTTTTTAAGACTACGGTTCGAGACAGAGCTACGGTTTTCCTATAGCTAGTTAAGAAGCTTTAAACAAACTTTTTAACAAACTGATCTCTGCAAAGATGGTCAAAGTTTTCCATATATAGCTCTGAATAAAATACCTGCTGCATATAATAGGAGAGGGATCACAGCTTTCTGAGACAGCCACCCTGAAAATGCCTTTGCCTCATTCTTTTCTTCCTTGTGAGCTGTAGACAAGGTCTTGGGTCTTCAGCCTGCTGACTTCGTTTGGGATGGACCTAGAGCAGGGAGCTCGGGTAGCTCAGGTGGGAATTTGTGAGGAGGTAGAGCCCTAGGTGAAACCACAGCTGTGCTGAATGCCATCTCCACTGCCAGGGGCAAGGAGCTGCTGCTGGCATTCATTTGTGGTGTGGTAGCTCCCATCGTGAGCTGTGGGTGGGTGCACAAGGCGTTGATTCTGGCTTTGTGAAGCTTCATGAACTTTAGATGAGGTCACTGTAGTTGTTGTTTATACCACAGCGGCTGTCTAACCCCAGATACCTTGCTCCATTGGGAAGGGGCAAGGGAGACTATCCTGTTAGCTGCTCTCTTAGCCTTGAAAAAGTACTCCAGGAGGAAGCCACTGTAAGGCAGGTGAGGAGAAACAAAATGCAGCATTTCCTGCGCAAAAATGCAGCCTCTTGCAGTTTTCTATGCATATTTCAGGGTAGTCTCAAGCTTTAGGGTGGAGTAAATCTTTCTCTGCTTGTAAAGAATTGTTCTTCTGCAACCCCAGCATTTTTCTGTAGGCAAAACAGAAGGCTTATTTCAAGATACCTGCCTGCAGGTATACTCTACTTGCACTGTATAATTTATGTGCAAATATTTGAATGACCTAAGACATTTGTTCTCTGGTTTGATCTACATGTGCATGTTCACTTTTCTCTTTCTCTTTCTCTTTCTCTTTCTCTTTCTCTTTCTCTTTCTCTTTCTCTTTCTCTTTCTCTTTCTCTTTTTTTCTGGGAGATTTTCTTTGGGAGAATTAGCAGGTTTGAGATGCTTGCTGTTAGCTAATCATTTGCTTGTATTAGAAGACTTCTCTGAAGTACCCTGCAGTTGCTGTATTTGACAGAGGAATAGTTTGCACTGACACCTGTACAGCTTTTGTTTTGTTTCCTCTTTTTCTTTACAGTTGCTTTTTCTTTCTGTCTGTTTGGAATAGGAATGTGAAATTAAGAATCTCCAGTTTTCTGTTTTGAAACAAGCGTAGATTCCATTGTCCTGGAGATGAAGGGAGCCCCCAGCCTGCTCTCCTTCTCTTCCTTCATATTAGTCCCCTGATGATGCCTGTGGATTCGGAAAGAGGACAGCAGCACACAGTGCCTACACCGCTCTCCCACCCGCGCTTCCCCCAGCCTCTTTCTGCCGCTGGGGACTGGCAGGGTTTTAATTAAAGATGCAGAAGTGTCACACTTTTTTTTGTTTTTTGTTTTTTTTTTTTATCTGAAGTGATATATTTCTATCACAGAAATCTTGTTTACTAATGGAAAGTATTGGTTTAAGAAATAGAGAGACAGAGAGATTTGAATAGCAAAGATGCTGCTAACTAGGTGGAAACAAGCCTTTCTGCCACACAGAAAAGCTTGACCAGAAAGGCATTGCAATATGTGGGTACAATGTCTTGCCCATTTGTCTTGTATCTTGTCTCCAAGCGTGGCCACTGCTGTGTGCTTCAGAGAAGCCAGCGTCACAGTTCCCAAATGGGCAAGAAGAACAGCCTGCTGACGCCAAAGTTTCTACCTACTTCCTTTCAGAGAATGGCTGACTCTTCAAGGCTGTAGTCTCTTCAACCTGTCAAAGACTTTACTGTCTTCTGTTAACCTGATGCTACTTCTTTGGATTGATGTATGTGTCCTGTTTATTCAAGGGCTTGGCGATAATGATACTTTGCAACAGTAAGTTTCATGAATTGTTTGTTGTTGTTTTTTAGTAAAGATAGCATTTCCTTTCCTCAATTTAGGCATGCTGCTCCTTTAATTGCACTGATGGGATGATGGCTGTTTCTGTGTTTATCTCTTCCCCATTATTTTTGCATATTCATGTTTTGCTTGTTAGTTATTTGAGGCCGCTCTACACTAAGAGATGATTTCTTCATAATGATGGCTCTTTTTTAAGTTGATGTAGTTAATTTAAACCCTGAAAAAATACAGATGCGTGTTTCCAATCATTCCTTCTGTTGTGCATTACTGTACGTTTGTGAAACACACCTTTAATCTGCTGTTGTGTTCTCTCTGCCCTGACCAGGGAGTTGATCTCAAAAGCTCTCGTCGTCGCCACGTGGTCAGCGTCCCTTCAGCTTGGATGGAACTGCCAGTTTCTAATCCTTTTTATTAGGGTTACTGCTTACTTGCCTAAATATCTTACGATTATTAAATATGCAGTTAAAGCCTGCATACCTCTCCTGACACCAGCTGTGTGCTTCCTGTTTTGGGGGAAGGACGACAAGTTGGAATCACAGAATCACAGATATTTTGGTCTTGCTAATTAGCATCTGTAATGCCAATTTTTAGCTTGGTTTGTTGTGAAGACAGCAAGGAACTGTTGCTTTGACTCATTCTGAAGCATAAATAATTTTGACGAGGGAGGTGCTTCCATTTTCGCAACTTCTCTCTTCGTTGGGGTGGTATTTTATTTCAGGCACCATTTTGCCCGTAGCTGAGTGATGCTACAGTTTTACTGCTGCATGGACAGATGGGGAAAGGAAAGGAGAAGGAATGGCTGAGCCTTTAATTAGCAGTAGAGAGCCAGAGCTTGCTTTTCCAGTGCGTTGGGGGTTTTACACAGGATGGGGAGGCTGAGCAGCTCGATGGAACCAAATTAGCAAAATGGTATCCACCGCCAGGGAGTTTCTATGGCAACTGGCTCTCAAATCATATATACAAACAGAACTGGCAGGGGGGACCTCCTTCTATTTGGTCTGTAGGAAACCATCAGAAAAGAGGTGTTTTCAGGCTGTAAAAAGGCCTTGCGATGTAAATATTTTTTCCTTTCTGGTGACTGGTATAAGTTTTGGGGTCGCTGCTGAATGTTGGCACAATTCTAAATCTGTTCCTGTTACTGCCCATTGAGTGGCTGCTGCTGCTCATGGTAGGTGTGAAAGCAATCACCATGAAGCTCGCACTGGGTTGCGAGTGCACAGTGAGTTATCTGGCATGTCATTTAGCTCATAAACATCTTGCCACTGAACATAATTAATAACCTGTCTATTGCCATGTGGGTAGACTGTATTCTACATGGCTTATGTGCTGAGCAAACTAAATTATACATTTGGGGTTTTTCCCTCTTCATTCTTCTTCGTAAAAAGCAGAAACTGGGAGGTTCCTCTCTCACCACTGTACCTGGTGAATTAAGGGAAATTATCAACCTGATCAAATTAGCAGTGTGAGAACAGCCAAAGCGGCTCTGAATCTCAGCCTGAGTGCATCTATCTGTGTAAATTCTCTCTATGTGTCACTTTTACTGGTGGAAAAAATGAATGAATGATCAATTTAAACTGCTGCCCTCCTTTTGAAATGTAGGGCAATTACTTTTACTTTTCACTTGTCCAAAGTCAGGCACTGCTAACGTAGGGGTCATTTCAAATCAGAGGTGGTTATTTCTTGTGGCCATCAGTTTCACAAGGATTCCTTTCTGTTTTGACTCAGATAAAGAGGAGTTAGCGAGAGGTCTTTGCTAAATATTTTTTTCACTTACGAGTGTCTTGGATGCTCGGTGAGTGGTAACGTGCATAATGGTATTTGTCTAGCATAATTCCTGTGCTTTGCTAGGAGCTGGAAGGGATAATGCCTCTATTTGCATTGGACTTGTCTTATGTAATGGGTCCAGAGTGGAGAGACTGTACACAAAAATGCTGTGTAAAAGTAGGCAAGACCTACTGCACCTGAATTCACAACCTGTCCCATCGTAGAAGCTTTTAAATCTCCTCAGTGAAAATGACGTATTATACATAAATTACAAGACTATCAGAAATGTACTCTAACCTGTGGAATGTGCAAAACGTTCATTTTTGTTTGTTTTTCTATAATCAGGCATTTGCAGAAAGCTTTGTGTGATTTATTCTTTTCTTTTTAATGAATTGTTAAAAATGTTTGAAAAGGCATTAAATCTTCCTTTCTGCCAGTAATCTGTAAAAGAGGAAGGGGATTTTAAATGGCCTCTTAGTATATTGCTTTATAAAACTGCTGATTCTAGCAGCACCGGAATAGGAATACATACTAATGTAGGAAACACTGAATGCAGTCAGAGCCTCCTGCATTTATGGAGGAAAAGACTAATAGCTCCATTTTAACAAGGCTCTTAACACTTTGGGCCATCAGCAGGCATTGAGTGAGTGAAATTGGGAGAGCTCCTGTGTGCTAAAAGCATTGGAGTTCACCATTTTGTACCCCAGTTGGAGCCTTCCTGATAGAATTGTGCTCTCTAGCCAACTCCAGTTGCCATCTTGAAAACAAACCAAGTAGCGAGCTGGCATTTTGACTGAGTACACTAATGCTTCACTTTTGAAATGGCACCAGAGCATGACAAATGCACTTAACTCCCGGTTGGATACTTAGCTTTGCAGTGGTGTTAGGGGAAGTTTCTGGATTTGTGTTAAGAATGAAAGCAATGCCTGGTTATATCATGTTTTATACTTGAGCAAAACACACAAGCGGAGGAAAAACAGCAAACTTGGTACTAAGATGCTAGCTTCTATTCAAGGAGTTATGCTGCAGGAATCAGAAGGGGTATGCTTACTTAATTAGATTAGCTTCTCATGTTACTGAATTCTAGGAGGAAGGCCAGCCAGGGAAGGTGAGACAGTATCCCAAGTAGCATGCAGACAAGGAGAAGTCTCTGAAGATTGTACCTGTTCTAAACAGCTCTTTGATACAGAAGCCTTTCTTGTTAGCAGTGATAAGATTGTGTGTGGGATTTGGAGCTTCTTTGAGCGCCTGCCTTTCCTTTGTTGATTTTGGCATGTTGCAGCATCATGTGTTCTCTGCTTATCATTTTGAGATGCATTGTTAGTAGCTGGGGTGCATAATTGATCTTCATCTCTAATTACTCTTCTCTCCACAGGTTCCTGGAAAAGGTCCAGATGGCAGCTCGTACAATCTCCACTTCGAAGGGATGGAAAGGCAGTATGCATCTTTACCCAGGTACAGTGCCGAGCCTTGTACACACACTCTGATTCACCCTCCCTCCAACGGGTAGGGAAATCAGCCTAGATGCCTGGCTCCAGCGGGAGACATTATTTTGCAATTTTGTCTTGTCACCTTTTGCTGCTGATTTAGTGCCATCTTTATAACTGTCCTAATAATTTGTGCTTTTGGTTTTAAAGAAAAAAGTCTCTCTCATTGAACACATCAGCAAGAGCCATGATCCACAGGTAGAGAACATGGACATTGAGGAAGCTGGCTCTGCAAGAGTTACAACAGGTGACAGCAAGGCATAACTGACTGAGTGTGTAGTAACATAATCCTAGCTGGCAGTAACAGAGCACTGCTGTGGAAAGTCTCCAGTACAGCAGCCACCCTGAAGTCCTGTGTTGCTGCAAAGACCATCTGAGTAGCAGTCCTATTCCACTAGAGCATCTCTGTGTTTTAACTGAAGGCGGTGGAAATAAGAGCAAATTCTCTGAAGGCTTTTTTTAATTTTTAATCTTTATCAGCTCAGTGAAGAGTAATTCTAGTCTGAAACCAGTGGGGCATAACAAAAAGGAAGTGTTTCACAGATTTCAGTCCCATTTCTATGGAAGTTCTCATAGCACAGTGTAAGATTTAGCAAGCTAGAAAGAGTGAGAGAATGCTAGAGGAAATAGTGGGAAGAAAGGAAAAGTAGAAGGTATTCCCCCTGTAGAATCAGAGGGCCGGGAAAGACCTTAAAGAGGTTGCACAGTCCACTTCTTGGACCTCCAAGCAAGGTAATTTGTAAAAACAAATCAAAAAGAGCTATTTATGAGCAAGAAGAGATTCTTAGTTGTGAAGTAGTGCTGACATTTAGGAAATCAGTGAATAGTTTCTTTTTGCTTCTTTTTTCCACTGACCTATTTACATTCATAGGTGTTACTCCAAAGATTGATTGGTAAATCTGTAATGCTCTGTTCAATTCCGCATGAAAATATAAAGAATATCTTACTTTTGGAAACCAGTACAAGTTGTTGGATGTTTGTAGGTGTTTTTAACATACATGCCTTCTAAACCAAAGAGTGTGTCTGTAGTCTAGTTACTGCTTTCAAACAATATTTGTTAGCCTTTGTTTTGGAACTTTCTCCAGTGCAGTAACTGGCTTTTGTAGCAGATCCCTGCTTTCCAGAAGGGTTTCCTGTATGTATTTCCTGACTGACTGTGGATATTCTTACTGTCCTGGTTAAATAGACATCTTCTTTCATAGTCCTTCAACACTCATGTTTCCTGTCATGTTTTAGCAGTGATTTTTTCGGGTTAGTTCTATGTAGTTTAGTTATACAGTCCTTTTTTTTTTTTAATCTGTTTTAAACTTCAACTTTGTTGAATACTTCCTTGTGAATTACAAGTATAAATTAGCAAGTGGTGCCCAGTGTAACTCTCTACAGCAATTTTCACATTCCTGTATCGCATCTCCTTTTATTCATCTTCCCTTCAAGCTAATCAGCCTTATTTTTCCAATCTTTTTAAAATTGAAATTTCCTAGTGAAGTTACTTCCACCACCCTGAGTTCTTTCTGTATCACCAGTATTCCTTTTGAGCTAGAATGACCAGAACTGAGCACAATACTGCAGATGCAGACACACCCTTGGCTTCATGCAGCAGCAAAGTGTTCCGCGCATTCCATTTGTCTTGTTCCTTTTCAAACCTGTTGCACCCTCAGCATATTCCCTGGGTGTATTGCTCACTGGGGCACACTGCATTTTTTCAAAGTAGGTCTGTCTGAACTGGATCATGAATCTCGCAGTGTTCTTCCCAAAACTCCCATTTAACTTGCTGGAAACATGACTCTCCCAGCTCTTCTGACAGGTTTGAGCGTTTAGTTGGCTAGGGCTCACCATTTAGGAAGTCATCCAAACATGCAATAACCTTTTGCAGAGATCGGTGTGAAAAGAATGTCGTTTCTCTCAGTGCCTTAGAAGATTCTGCTGCAGTGAGAGGGTGTGTATGTCAGACAGGTTGTGTGCAATGCCTGACGCAAAGGCTCACCCTGGCACACGTAGGGCATGTCACTGCCGAGCCTCTAGAGCATTTCCACCCAGTCAGGAGCAGAGCTTTGGGGCAGCACGGCCTTGGATGTGCCTGCAGTTGAGCAATCAGCTGCTGTGTTTTATGCTTACATTTTGTAAGTTTTGCAGTTTCACGTTACTGCAGTAATTAAGCCCTGGCAGTCACAACTGGCTAGATCACTACAGCAAAGTCTACATCCAGAAGAAGGGGATGCCGTCTCATTGCCAGCCACTAATGGAAATGAGTGATGTCTTTTGTTCTCATGGCTGACTGCCCAGGAGTATAGAGGAATCCAGGTAAAAGCCACCTATGTGCCAACCTATCCTCTGTGGAGGATCTTGAACACTATGGTAATGGGCAGCATTAAGAGAGAGAGAAATACAGAGGTGCTACAGAGGTAGTATTTCCTCAAAGAGCACCTTTCTTCTCCCCAGCGTTCTCATAGGTCACGGTTTTCTGTCCTCCTTGTCTTGTCCTGTCCTCATCTTGGTCAAACCACTGAGCTGTATTTGGTATGGAGGTGGCATATAATTGTCTATGAATTTAGCCACTTAAGTCCAGTTTAATAAGAGAGATTTAAAGAGGATCAGATAAGGGTTGTAGATGCTGGGAAACAGTTTCTTACTGCAATATAGCGTTGAGTCTATGAGGTTCCGACCTTTGCCTGCCACTGTGGCATGGCACGACACAAGGAAGTAGAGGAAAGTGCTGAGGCTGCAGCTGGTTTCCCTTGAGGAGGAGGAGGAGGGAATCTGCCATGTCACGAGCAAGTGGGAGCTGCACACTGAAATTCTTCTGCTTACCTGAAGCCAGCAGGAGCTGTGCCAGCATGTGCGTGGACACGGACAAATCAAGGAAGAGAGCTTTGATTTTCCTCCCCACTGGGCAAGAAGGAGAAAGGATCACTTGCCAAATAGGTTTATGAACGTGTGGTGCCCAAAGGTACCACCCCGTTCAGTGCAAAGGCACGCATCCTGCATGAAGGGGAAGACTGTCAGCGGCATCTGCACTTATCTGCCACTGGCTTGTAAAATTTCATCTTTAAAACAGCATTGCTGCTTTGCCCTTTTGTTTTATATTTTTCTGGCTTTCTCTGAAGGTGCTAATTTAAGCCTAGATATTATGGGCCAAATTCAGGTGCTGTGAGTCTGTATTAACTGCATTTGAGGAATTCAGCTGTGTCGAGTGCACTTGCCTTTTCAGTAGATGCTGTGGCAAATCTAGTGTCCCAGTCTCAGGGACTGTTCAGGGACGCCCTTTTTGCCTTTGAGTGTAGGATCTTACACAGGATTCCTGTGTAAGGTTAAGTTTTTAATTAAAAGCTGAAAACAGGAGGCAGCAGCCTTTAGAGGAAGGCTTTGTATGTGACGGGTTTAATGAGTGGCCAGATGAGTTACCTAGTTAAGTTTCTAGCTAAAATAATGCCAGACTTTAGGCTTTGTTTGGAAATGTCTACAGAGGCAAACATCTGAATTGGATGATAAGTGACTGTGGCAGGAGAGTGGCAGGCCTTCATCTCACACTGCATTGTGCTGTTCCATCTGCAGAAAGGAAGCAAAATGGGAAAGACAGAATGGAAGGCTTTGCAAGAGAGATACAGTTCTTTGCACTCAGTGCTTATGTGTTGCCCTGGGGCTAAGGCTAAGTAGTGCTGAATAGTTTTATTAAGCAATGTTAAATCCTCCCGCTTAGGAGGAGAATAGCTTGATTCTTATACCTCTTAGCCGCCTCTTCTGGCAAGAGGAGCATGAGAAGGGGTGTGGAAGTCAGACAAACATTAGTATTTTTTAGACTATTTTTAACAACTGTTTTCTTGGTGTAATCCCGAATATTTTCCTGATGGAACAGATACAAAGCAGAAGCTGCTCTGTTTGTTCATAGTTGTATTTTTGAGTTTGCTTTTATGGAAATCTGTCTTAATCTAAATCACAGACTTGCCAATGGCAGCCTTGTTTGGAGGAATCTCATGCCCACAGACTTACTCTTTGCTGCACTGACGGAAAAGTTGGCTGTGACCAAAAGCAGAGACTGTCAGACACTTAGATGGGACACTGATGGCATGATGAGTGTAGATCAGAAAGCTTAGCCATCTTCCTGGTAAGGAATGCTGATTCCAAAAGAAAACTAATATTCCAGACTTTCTCTGGAATCCTCATGTTACTGAAAAACGTGTTTTGTCAAGAAAATGGGTGTGACTGCACTAAGAACATCAAAAAATAGTTACCAAGATGGAAGAATGAGTTCAGGCTGTGTAGGTGAGTTCAGCTGTATTGCTGTGGCTGGGAGGAGACCACTGAGCAAACTAGCACTTGGCTCGGAGGAATATCTGTCTTAAATGTAGCATGCACCTTCACATTGAGGAACTTGCAAGACTGTTAAGGAAATGGCTTTGCAATACAGTGACAGCATGTAGTCTTGTCATGCTGGAAGTTTCTCTTCACATTTACCATGCAGCTTGCACTTCTTAAGGCAGTAGCTAAAAGAAGCACACCCGCCATTTCTAAGTTTGAAGCCAGAAAGGACAACTTTGATCACCTTGTCTGAGCCTCCCAAGTTCCTTTACATTTCTGCATCAGACTAAATTTTGATTTTGATCCATAATGTTACTTTTATAAATGTATTTACAAAAGCATTGAACTTAGAATTAAAATGTCACAGAGTGGGAGAATTCAATACACTCTTCAGAGGATAATTATTTTACTGTTTAAAAAGATTATGCCTTTTTTTCTAAGTCTGAAATTGTCCAATTTCATTTTCTGTTTCTAACATTCTAGAATCTAGTTTCTAGATTTCTGCTAGATTTTAAGAGCCAAGTGGTCTGCAAAATCTCTCCCCTTCAGTAGTTCTATGCAGTGATCATTTATTTTATCTTTTAACCTCCCTTTCAATAAATTAAATAGATTGAGCTCTTAAGTGTCGTACTGTAGAGCATGAAAACAACATTGACTCAGGGGGCTGGAATCCCCATGCAGTCAAATTATGAGATAGCCTCTAGAGTCAAGTCGAAAACATTTCCAACTGTTTGGATCAAAAGAATTGTTTCTGTAACACCTATGTCATGAAGAGATAAGGATCCTCAAAGAGAAGGAATAGATTACTTAGTGAGTTTCATTAGCTTTTTCTTGCAGTTGAGTGTTCTTGCCTTTATTTTACTAACCAAGTTTATTTCAAAATGCACAATTTTTGCAATTTTATTGAATCCCACAAAACGTCATCAGAAAGTGACTTGACACAAATCACAAGAAAAAGTTAATTATCTATTAAATAAGTCATCATTCGCCATTGTCTAGCAGAATCTGAAATTAATATACTGACAATACTTAAATATGTATATAGTGTATTTGCCTGGTTAACAAAAAGAAATCATAATTTTAGTGCAGACTATAATTAGCTGCAAATCAACCTGTCAGAGCATTCCCAGCCTATGGGAATCAACTAACCAAGGAGCACAGATGAAAAAGCAAGGCTTAAAATCAATAATTTAAATCAAAATTCTTTGCTTCTTGGTTTAAATTGTGATTACATTTTTTGCTTTAAATCACTTTGATTTAACTTAGTCCAGCTTGTGTTGCAAAAAATCTGTCCCTCTTCTCGTTTTGGATACTTCATTTACTTTCATCCTTGACATCCAAAAGTATGCTGCACTATATTCACCCAGCAGTGCAGTCATGGTTACAGCCACCAGCTGAGGGATGTGATATTGTGATTGTTTTTTCTTGTTGACCCATCTGCACTGACAAGGGCCATGCAGTGGCACAGTGGTTCTCAGTAATAGTGACAGCATTGCTCTGTCCTGCCAAGTTATCTTCCAAGGGCCTTCCTGGTGCTCTGCAACTTCTTAATACTTGTCCACCTCTTGATTTTCCACTGTTCCCCTCTTCAATTGACTTCATTATATGGCTCTACTCAATTCTCTTTTTATCTTTTTTTAGCCCAAAATTGTGCTTTGTGGCAGGGAGAGGGTGGCAATGCTGATGCAGACTGCAGGAATTTCAGACAAGGCCAGTAGCACTTTTAAAACTGTAGGATCATTCACCTGGTTCAAAAGAGCATCTGCAGATGTATCTTCATAAACGTGGTTTGGTTTTTTTTGTTGTTGTTGTTTTTGTTGTTGTTGTTTGTTTGTTTTTCTTAAACTACAACAGCAGCTAAATAACTTATCCTAGTCCAGTATCACCAAAGTCATATTCTGCCAGTGAGAACACTTACTGGACACACATTATGTAGATACAATGCAAACCTATTAACTTTTGGTGCATAATGTAACATACAGTACTTTTAGTAATGCTCTAGTTTGCCCATCAAAGTGGTGGAAAGCAGGTGAATATTTTGTAGTTTTGGGTTACAGATGAAAAAAGTCCCTATCTCCCCCATTTCTCATGTTGATTAAAATCAATAGAAGGGAGTCAAAAGAAAGGTTTGAGAACAATTGTGAGTGGTCTTTCTACTTCAGTTTTTAATACAAATAATATTGTTTTTAATATTCACCTGACAGCTGCAAAACTAAGACAACTTGATCATTTGAAGTCTTAAAAAATTAAATAGGATCAGAACTAAGTAGGGAGCAAAAATGAATGACCCACCTAATGTCATCATCCTAGTCCTATGAAATGTAAAAAATAATCAAACACTATATTCTGCAGTATACTTGATTATTAACTTTCTCTTCTGTTTACTTATCTAAAGTAATATCAGTAACTCAGGGATATTTTTTAAATATGATTTTTATCTTGACAGCTGTACTTTCATTGAAAATGCAGCAAAATCTTATCTGTCTGCATCTTCCAATATAGTGATCTCATTATAAATGAAATACATGTATGGTTTTAGTTGGTTTTTAAGTCCTGACAGATGAATTTAGAATCAGTTTTAATGGAAATACTGGTCCTACTAAGGGACCTCCAATATACATTGCAATAAACCAGTCAAGATGAAATACAAGCGAAGAAAAAAGAGATCGTTCTTACATGCTAGAGCACAAGCTTGGGAACCAAGCTGATGTGCTTATTAAAAGATTAGTTTAAATCCAATATCAAACAGTTTAAGATTTGCTTAACTAACTTTACTTAACTCTGCAAGGTAATGCAACTGATTGCTGTGGAAACTGCCCAGCATTTCTGAGATGTCAGGAAAGTCATTGTATTTCAGGAAGGACAGAGTCCAAATCCAAAGTGGGACACCAGAATTGCGATAAATACACGCAGCAGGGAGCTGGAAGTGCTCTGTTGCATCTTGCTCTTGTATCTGTTTCAGTTGCTCCGCTGCATTGTGCCATGGTGCTAATAACACCTCCATGTCATATGTGTTGTCTGAAGGATTTTTTGTGCATGGTGTCAAAATATATTTGCCCCCATACATTTGGAGTTTATAAATAATCTGTGCATACCTTCTACAGGGTGAATCTCAGACATTAAAAGCCAGTGGCTTTCAGGGAGGGGTCTACATTATTCTGTAGACATGGTTCAAAAATGTTCTTGTGTCTGAGGCGACCTAAATTTCTCTAAGACTTGGCTGAAAGGAGGAAAGAAAACTGTAAAAGGGATCACAAGTACAGAAATCCGTAAGTGGAATTCAAAAAGAAGGGGATTTGGATGTTAAACATAGTTCTAGTCTTCTAATAAAAAAGAAAGAAATATCAGCTGAAATTAACTGGATGCCTCTATCCAAGCCAAATTGAGTCTTTATGCTGAAAAAGTATACTTTAGAAAGCCGGAAAGGTCAAGGTTCATGACATCAAATCATGGATTGTGGCTGGCAGGCCACCTCTGTAATTTCCATGGGAATAACTAAAGAAAACTGAGCAAAGAAAATGTCTGCAATGACTAGGACACAGCTTGAAAACAACACTAAAAGCCAGATGTCCCAGAAGAATACTTTGGAAGTGTAAGAGGAGGCAGACGGGGATGGGTTTTGTCAATTTTTAAGTCAGTCAACTCCTCATAGCACATAGCCAGTTAATGCAATATGGAATAGTTTAGAAGTCAATTAATATTTTGAAACTAAACAGCCAGCTTTTTTTTCTTTTTTTTTCAAGGAGATATTAGCTGGAGTAAATAAAAATACTTTAAAATGTCACATTTACAAAAAACATGGGTCTGGTATGGATTTTAATGTGCAACCAGGCATAAGGACCTCCCACTAAAACTAGGAGCACCAAATTCAGCTTAAAAATATGGTAGTGGAGGAAAATGTTGCGTTTGAACAAAAGAGCTTGAATTAATATTATAAAATGTAATGAAGTCATGGAGACATTGCCTCAGTAACAGAAAAGAAATCCGTATTAGCTCTGCTTCCAATGAGTAAAAGAACAAAACAGCTGTTCAGAACAAAATTTTAATGAAAGAAATAAGTGTCAGTAGAAAATGGTTAGGTTGAGATGAAGGATCTGTGGAAAAAAGATAACTGAATGCAAATTAAAAACAAGAAGATCAAATTAAAAAACAAAAGCATATGTCCCATAGAATTCATCAACAGAGTGATGTGCTGAGTGAAACCTGGGGAATAAGATGTGTGCTACAAAATGCAAATACATCCTCTGCATTGTCAAGATGAATATTGAAATTGCTCAGGAGACCAACAGACTGGGAAACTCAGCTGGTTGCTTTGCAGGTATGGATATTTGGAATAAAAATGCTGCTTGTGTTGGGTTATAAGTCAGAACTGATCAAAAAGTTTGGACTCTAGGCTGCAAAGGTGAGGAAATAAGTTTTGTTTATGTGAGAAAGTTCATTGTGAAATAAGATAAGGCAACTCCCCTGTGGTTCTTGGCATTGCCTTTCTCTTGATAAATAGGTCTGGAGGCATGGCTGAAAGACAATTGACAGCAAATATGCTTTAAAAACAGCTAACAGGAGTAATGCAGGAAGCCAACAGCATTGAGTGTAAAAATATGTAGAAGTTTTGAGGATGTTGGATTGGGATTTTTGAGCAAGCTTCCTGCAGTGCTCTCACAGTGTTGTGCATAGAAGTCCTGTATGTTCTGTCACAGCTCAGCAAGGTTCCTGTAAACAAATAGCAGCTTTGCGATGGCACCCATCATTCAGAGACAGACTGCAGTTAGTTCTCCATAATTCAGCCTATTCCCTTCTCTTCGCCCAATCTTTGCAAAGCAGGTTCAGCAAAAAACAGGAAAGGTTAAAAAGAACAAGGAAGTTGTACTGTCACGGCAAGATCTGAGTTTCTAATAGCAAGTCATTTAAAGGAAATCAGTTGTAAGTATTGTTATGCGCACAGTTATGAAAGAGGAAAGAGATATTGATGATGAAGTAGGAAAGCAAATCATGTGGGGACAGTCTTAAATGGGTACTATAGGGTAATGACAGGCTATGAAATCTTAAGAACTCAAATACAGTTCTGGGTTCTTTTACAAACGTGTAGGGAGGTGACACAGCCGTGAGCACTCAGTGCCACCCACTGAGAAGTGAGAAGAAATGGGGGGAGGAGATCTGAGCCACAGAGAAACTCAAGGGCAGTGCTTTAAACAGACCTGTAGTTGTTTATGATTGTTATCCTTTGTGAAACCCTGCCTTGCGAGGAGGGAGCTTTTATATAAACTGGTGATTAAAGGAAAGAGGTATCTAATTTGGGATCAAGAGAATCACTGAAGAAGTTAATGGTAAAAACAGTTGCTGGAGCAGCTGTTTCAACACAGCTCATTCAACTGGCAGCCAAACTGCTTCCATTTCATGAGTAGGTGACATATTTAATTTCTCTGCACAGAAGTCTCTTAAATACATATCAAGAGAATATTCGAAATTCCATGGTTTTTTATCCACTTTCTTTGCCCATATATTCACCTAAGGCTTTTGTTTTGCTCTTTCAACTATGGCACTTTAAAAGAGTCATGCTTTGATATGTTGATCCAGGTTGAGTAACACCTTACTCTGCAAGAAATGCTATAGAGGCTAGTGCGAGCCTGATCCAGAACCAGTGCAATCTATGGTGACGTTCCTATAGATTTCAGTGAGCAGGAGGTTTAGACTGAAATGCAATCACTGTTAGAGCATATTCCATCATTTCTTTGCTGGCCAGGTCTGTTTGATAGCAATTAGATAAACTCTGGTGTTATTTCTTATACCTAATTGGCATCTTTGCTTTTTGCACATGAACTCTGCACACCAGTGTTAGCAGTCAAAATCTCTCCATATTTTGGAGGTTCTAGAAAAAGGAGTATACCTTTGCATGCGATTTTCTTCTCCACCCTGTCCCATCTTACCACAGATATAAGTGAAGTGGGACTTAAAAATGAATGTAATTCAAGGTCATTGGAGAATCACAAACATTCAGATCAGTAGCTGTTATGGACCATTAATTTTGTTAAGAGCCAACATGGAGCTAAAACTCTTGTTGTACCCTGTTAGAGAAAATTAATTCCTGCTTTCTTAAGAATCTTTACTCTCATCTCTAGGCTTGGAAGAAATTGTATTGTTCTAGCACTTAATAGTTATGTAAATTAGCACTAATTTTGTCACTTAGCACCTGTACAAAATTTTCTACTAGAACAGTTCTTTAAAATACAGCATAAACAAAGTACAAGATGCACAGGGATACTGCTCTTTCAATTATGCTTATTTGGGAAAATCTGCATAAGCTATTTACCACAGGTAAATATGCTCTCTCTGTGCCAGAAGCACAGCAGCAAAACCTTGTAGGCATGTGGTTGGTGTTATTATAGTACACAGGCCACTAGCCTGACTTTCGGCAAGCTTTCTTTTGGAATTATATTAAGTACTATAATGCACATGCTAAAAACATAACCACATCTTTAAAACAGTGGTAGTGTCTTTGCTGTACTCCAGAACTTTGTCTGCCAAACATAACATAATCTGGCTGTGTAGACACAGACAGAATTCGTACCTTCTCCTGACTTCTGGCTGGCACCAGTGTGGCCTCCACCAATACCGTGCTCTGTTCTGCAGGAGCAGATGGGATCCTCCAGCAGTTGGAATAAATGTTCGTTGTAAAGAGTTGATATGTTTAACCATTTAGTGAGGGGAAGATTGGGGTGAGGGGGTGGTGAGCACCTAAGGAATCTCTGCTTCAGGACTCTTGTCCAACAGGATTCATATAAACGTTAGAGCGGGTTGTGAGGTGAGGAGTCATGTAAACTGGAAGCTGCTGCTCAAGTCACCATCTTCTCTCTGTGCATAGAGTAATTGATATCTCATGCACTTGGAACAGCTGAAAAAACAAAGCAGAACATGCAAGCACATCCACTGTATAACATACATGGGAAGCAAGAGGAGGCAAGTGTTAACTTTAACAGAAAGTGGATTATGTGCCATCTTTGTTCCGCTCCAGATGTAATTCAGCAAGGAGATTGGATCTGTGTGTTAGATAGTCTGAGACAGCATCTTGGAAATTGGCAGCCAGTTCCAAGCAAAAGAGGAGAGAGAGGGCAGTAAATGTGTGAACAAAGCCGAGCCCAGGTTATCAAGTAAAACCCCAAGCCAACGGGGGTCCTTAGATATTGAGTGGCTGGAGCTTTTCTTCATTTAAAGTAGAAAAATAGCCTTTGTTTTCCAGGTGAAAGGAAGTACTTTGAGAGCAGTCGGTTGTAGATCATGACAAAATCTGGCAAGCAAAACCAATCTCAGCAGGATTTCACAGTTGAAAATCCATGTGAATGGCTTTTTGCTTGGATCTAGGTGCTAGCGTACTGTTGTACATACCCATGTGCCACCAGGTTTTGGTCCCTCATTTAGCATTTTTATTATGAATTTTGACTCAATCTGAGATGCTATGCTTTAAAGAAAAGGAATTATTTCTTTACTGAGAACAGAGATGTCTTCAGCATAATAAGAGTGCATTTTTAGAAGTAAAAAATGGTCACAGTTTTTCCTTTTGTTTTGTTTTCTTGAAGAGGTCATAGCAATATGCTCTTGAGCCCAAAACAGTAGCTGGGACAAAATGAGCAGAAGAAAGGACATACTAACAGTCTTTCTTCCAAAGATCCTCAAACAGCAAATACGCACATTCAGCGATAAAAGATTTCCAAAATGAGCTAAAACCTTTAAGGACACCAGTAGCTGCACTCGCAAGGCCTGCACAACTTCCCTGTGCGTCCTGTTTCTTATGCTGCCTGCCTGACTCAATTTCTGGTCGTCCTCTAATTAGTGTTTTAGAGGTCTCCAAAGGCATCAGAGTTTCTCACTGACTCAGGAATTAGGCGGAATTTAGGCTGCCTGAGTATACCGGTGCTGATTTTGAACGCCTTTCCACAAGGACCACTTCAGCGTGCGGCGTGCTGCCGGCCCTCTGGCACGGCACGGGGAGGCTGGGGGCTGCGAGCTGCTGACTGCGACGGCGTCTGGCACAAAGCACAGAGCAGCAGAGCAGAGCAGCTTGAAACGAAAGGGAATTTAAAAAAATAAATAAAAAGGCAAATTCAATTAGTCAGTTGAAATTGAGTTGGGGATTACAACTTGGATTTTTAGGCCCAGATCCATCAGAGCACTTAAGCACCTGCTTTACCTTGAATACATTTTGCTTTTCAATAACAAGCATTTGCCTAGCTATCAGAGGCCTCCAGGAAACCTGGACTTAAATGTGCATTGTAAAGCATGAGGGAAGGATGGGAGACAGTCAGTGGTACTTATATAAATTTCACTTTTTCATTCCCTGAGCTTTCTGTGGTTTAAATAATGCCTTCCTAATGTTGCCTTAATGTACTGTTTTTTGTTAAATATCCTGTAAATAATATCAAAAAAGGTTATTTAATGAATAATCTGGCTTTTTCTCTGAAGAGACTTGTTACTGATCTTAACTTGGAATCTCTTTAGTATTATTGAGGGGAATAAGAACCTTAATGTCATTTTAGTTTGATTTCTATGTGTGAAGGGCTGACAGCTCTCCCTTCTCTCTCATCACCAAACATCTAAAGAAAGCTCCGTTATTGAGAGATTACTGCACTGGTCCTTGGTCTTGCAGAGATTTCATCAGAAACATTTCATTTTTAACGGACAATGGAAAATGTTCAGCTGCCCATTATTACACTTCTTTGTACACAGTCTAAAAATATAAATGGAAATTATAATTACATCTGTAATGCTGGGTCTCAGCTGAAATCACTTTAATCCTGATGTGGGGGAAAAAAAAATCAATAGAGAACCCTTAGCCCTGGTCTTTTCCTCCTTAGACATTTCATTTTCAGTTGTACCAGTTTGTACTACAAGTTTTATAAGTTTTTCAAGGAACTTCAGTATACAGAGAGCATTTTACATCCTTAGAATAGTATTGCTGCTTTCTGCTTTTCTGACTTAGAAACTGGAATGTTCTTCTTGATTGTTGCTTTATATTGTAGCTGCTTGATATGATATGAAATTCCTTCCGTTTACTTTTTGATCATTAAAAAAGAGGGCCCTTTGAAATGTTGCAAAGTTCTTGTAAAGAAAATCTCATTTTACTGGAAGTAGAATTTCACATATGTTTATTAAAGAGGAACCCAAGTCAGCATTAAAGATTTAACGCTGAGGTTTGGAAAAGACATCATTCTCAACTCACCACAGGGCCTCTCTCTTATATTGTGCTTTTTTCCTATGGGATTCAAATAGTAGGTCTGTCAAGGTTAAATATCAAGTTCGGGTTTGTTTGTCTGTTTTCGTATCACCATCTGTGAGTACATACACGCCATCAAGTGTTTTGTGCTTCTGCACCTTTCTGCAAACGTGGACTTAACACCTGTAGTTGTTTTGTTTTGAATGCGTTTTGGGGAGGGGAAGAGGGGCTGCTTTTATTCTGTAAGGCCTGCACAAACTATTAACTGTCTACTAATTACAGCTTGCTCTGAAGCATCTGGTTCTGGCAGCAGTCACAGACATGGTGCTGCAATTGAGGGCACACTGCTACATTGCCCCAGTTGTCAAGTTACTAATATTCAGAGATGTAACATCCACGTAGTAGAGGTGTGCTGTTTGTCTGGTGGAATGCCTGTTACTTAGTAATTGTGTATAAACACCTCTCTCTAGATCATGAGCACTCAAAGAGTGAGAAATAAATTAATTGCATTGGTCTTTCTTTTCTCTGGATACCTGAAAGGGAGAATCAAAAAGGAATGTTTCCATGTGGAGTGAGGCATTTCAGCAACCCGCATCTAGTGCTCCAGCTATTTGTTTGCTATCTATGGCTTTCAGACCTTAACTTCCTGACTTCATTCCAGGATACAGATGTCTCATTCTCTCCCTGCCCTCTCCTCCCCCTTCAGATACTGTTTTCCTATACAAGAGCCTAATCCAAAGCTCACTGAAATGCTTCCATTGACATCCAGAGGCTTTGGCTGAGTCTGGATGAGGCTGGAGCACCAAATTCCACATAGCATCGAGTTATTCCCTCTTCTCTGTCTGGTATCTGGGCAGGGCACAGATCTCTTTTCATCTTTACTTCCCTCTGCAAAGTGCCTTAATTTTTATTTTTCTTTTTTAATGAACATGCCACTTCAAATCTATCACATCACACAATCTGAAGATAGGTGGAATGATATTGTAGTAGTGACCTTTATTGTTCATTAGTGAATCAGCAGCCTAGCATACTGTGGCTTTAAATGAGCTATATAAACTCGTTATTTTCAATGATGATTCCTTTGATTTGAACATACTAGAGCAAAGATAATTGTTTGATTGATTCATTATGTAAAAGATTTGTTTCAAGTTAGAGGGTATTTTTATTTAAGTTAAAAAAAAAAAAAATCCAGCGAAATAGAGGGACACTGTCTTTAGGGATGTCTGGAATCTTTGCCAGGTTCTTACCAGGTTCAGATCGGGAGGTGCCACTTCTCTTTTTCTCTCTGATGGCATACAGTAGCCTTCCTGGGTGGAGCAGGAGTGGGTACCTGGGGGTGCCTCTCTGAGTGTGATGGTGTTCATCATAATCTAAACTGAAGCTGAAGCTGCTGATAGCGTCGTGACTTGCACGTATGACTCTACTGCACGTGGTAGTCTTTGCCACATGATGTATGTATATATTTAAAGGAAACCAAAGCCTATACCTGGTGATGCTTTCCAGAACCTCTCTTTATCTCAAAACTTGGTTGCCTCTGTCTTCCAATTGTTGTGCTGTCAACTTTGTAAGGTATCGCTAATTCCCAGCTATTGGTATGGGGTTCCCATTGCTCAGGGAGGCAGTGTGTTTTGGTGCATCTTTAAAGCCTGTTTTCTGTCCTCTGCTGTGTACTCCCTCTTCCAGCTTCATCATCCTGATGTCTTCTGTTCTAGGTACATGACTAAGCTGATATAACTGTGTTTCCACAGGCTGTGGTTGCTCTCTCTAGAAGGTTGCTGTGTTCCAAGAACTTTGCTGTTGCAAATTTTATCTTGTCATCTGGCGTGCAGTATGGTATGCAGATGGCACAGAAGAAATTTGTTTAGAAGTTGCATATCTCCTCTATTACAAGTGCTGGGAGGGATGCAAAGATCTGGGATATCGAGGATTGCACCACTTACCAAAGATCAAAGGATGCTGCATGCCCAGGGACCATGCCAATATGTCCTGCTGGATGCATGATGCTGCCTCAGATGGGAACACATGGAAAAAAATCACATAGGTCTGATGATGTCATGTTATCTGCTGGCATTGCCAGGGCCAGTGCTGCTGGAGAAGAGAGCAAGGAAGAGAACAGTTGCCAGGCCAGGAGAGGAGTAGGGCGCAGCTGGTGTTGTTGGATAGGAGAGTGTGCAGAAGGAGCTACAAGGAGGATAAGGGAAGGGAGCAGTGGGGGCAAAGCAACATTACAGTGATCTGGGTAGCAGTGGCATGTGTGCATCTCATATGCACACAGCTATTCTGTAGGGCGTGTTGAGGGGGCGGTTGAGGAACCAAGCAGACTCACAGCTGTGTCTCACCTCTCTCGAATCCACTTCTGCTACCAGAATCTGGTGTGCTAAACCCTCCTAATCTGAACAAGTAAACAGCCTGTCCCAGGCTGCCATCTCAGAGAAAGGCGAGGATTTTGTAAATAAAGGAAACAATTGAATGATAAGTTCACACTTCAGCACACTGCTTAACAACCTGATAACAGTTAATTACATACAGTATTTTTAAATGCAGCAACAGGGAGATAACTCATGCAGAGATGGAGCACAGACACTTGGGCCTCACAACTGAAGGTTAACCTCTTACTACCCATGTCCCTAAAGAGGCCGGTGACCTGCATCTCCCAAATCTCACCGTCTTTGAACATTTACTAGCCAGCAGTGACTGAGGGCCATCCATAAAGCACTTCCTCAGCCACAGGTGAGTGCAGGGGGCAGAGCTGGAGGAAGCTGTGCTCAGCCCAAGCGACTTGCAGGGCCCCACTTTGAAAGAGCAACCTGTGTCCTGGTGGGCAGGAAGTGCAGAGTGGTAAAACAAGGGATGTCTCCACCGCGGGCAGCAGGTACAGTACGTCCCGTCGGCATTTGCTCTGCTTGCTGCAGCTGCACTGATGTTAGTGTAACAGTAGAAGCTCTTAAGGAAGAAGCCAGCATAAACACAGCTGGACGGGGCTGCAGTCGCAGGGCGCTCGTGGCCGTCTTCATGTCTCAGCAGCTGCAGGCAGTGCTACTGCTCTTTGGGCACCGGGTGGGACGTTTCCGTCTCTCCCAGCCCTGTGGGATTGAGGGGTTTGACCCTTGTTATTTAAAGCTCAACTTCAGGACGTATGCTGTCAGAGTGCCTGCAAAGTTTGTGACTTAATACAAGTCTAATTAACTGATTTGCTTATCCAAATCTGGAGATTTACACACTTTTGTAGAGGCAGCTGTAAAGTTATAACTTCAGCTGTTTATCATGCCCTGAGCCTTTAAATCTCGATTATTAAAGGTGGTGTTTAATGGCTGGCTGGAAAAGGGGTGGTTACCAGAGTGTTAATGGAGTGCTGCAAGCCAGGAAATCTATAATCTAATGCCTGTATAGAAATGAATGGCTCTAACAAAAGAAAATATAAGGGGATGGGGGATGGGGGTGGGGAGGCTCTATTTACAGGCTGCTTGTGCTGTTTAGGAGCAAATCAATACATGAGCAGTAGGGGAACAATGGGGATTGAAATACTGCCTGAAGAAACCAATAAGAGCTGCTTGTTTTTAAGGTGCCTCTCTCCCCCCAAAAGCAGGATCTTTCTTCTTGGATGTTGAGCTTTGCCTTTACTGCAAAGGGGAAAGAAGGGAATGGCACTTCCCAGTGAGTTTAACAGAATGTCTGGACCTAGAAACGAAATGAAATGGAGGGAAAAATAACCAGCTACAGTCAGTTTCAAAAATCATTTTCCTTTTTTATTGAAGCATGATTTTACTACCCAGTTTGTGCCATCGGAGGCAGAATTGACAGCCATGCTTCATCATGGCAATGGGAGAAAATGCTGCAAGGAATGCTTTAATTTAAATGAGAGATGCCTTGGAAAAAAAAAAAAAAAAGAAGAAGAAGAAGAAGAAGAAGCCTGAAAGCTTGGTAATAACATTAATAACCAGTTCTTACGGGTTTTTACTAGCCCACTAAAGATCAGACAGCGTGTTAAGATCCCAGCGGCTGAATAGTAAAGACCCGGGCCCAGGCTATTATTTCTTAGGAAGATTCTTTTAATGACTTCTCTTATTTGTTGAAAATCATTTTAACAGCACAGCTGAATAATCACCATGCTTTAAATTCATTACATGTGAAAAATGAGAACAGGATAGAATTTGGTTTTACGTGTCTTTGAAAGCACTTTACAAAAATGGCACGGATGGGAGTAGTCAGTGAATGGATAGGCTAATGGAGGAGGCTTCCTTGCTAAGGAGCTCTCCTGGAGCCTGAGCGGTGTGTTTGTTTCTTGCTGAAGAGGAATTTTGACTGTGGCAACAGAATTGCCTTTAAATCGAATGAAAATCTCCTAAACCGCCACCCAACCTTTATTTTTTACCCTGGTAGCCTCGAAAAAAGCAGAGATCTGCAGTAGAGCCTAGGGTGAGGTGAAAAGATCTAGATTGTGTTTCTGGTTCGTGTGCTGCTGCACTGGGGCCAGCAGTGGGGTCTCACCTGTCTGTGCCTCTCTCCCTTCCCATTGGTTGTCTGCTTTTTGGGACAGTAGCTGTCTCTTTTCGTGGCAGGGTTTGCAAGGTCCCCACATACATTGGAGCTACTGCACAGTACTGTGGTACAAATATACCTTAAGAGAGACTTCACTTGAGCATCTCTCCCAGGATGGCAGTTCTACACCTGTTCAGTACTTCTTTATATTACTTTATCTGCTTTGAAATTCAAAATTCAGCTGAGAAACCTAAAGCATTTGCTTCTCCTGCTGGTTTAAGACTCATATGCGTTTTAAAAAGCTTTCTGCCCTCCAGTGCTGCTCGGCCTGCATCATCTTAGAAATGTGATGCAAGAAACCAAAGGCCAAGAACTCTTAGTTTATAGCAAGAGCTTTTGGCCTCTGCTGATCTGCAAAACAAAAGACCAGAGGGACCTTAAAATCTCATCCAGGTCTCTCCCCGACAGAGCATGGGGGTTCCTGAGCAGCAAGCATGATTGCTTAGCATTGAGAGTAGGTTACCAATGCCAAGAGGTTAATGACTCGCACGGTATTATGTTGTGTTGAATAATGAGTAACATATGAAATGACACATGTTGTAATGACTTGCTACTTAAAGTACCAATCTACTTAAGATCCCTTTAAGCTTGAAGAGATCACAGAATAGCGATGTCTTGTTCAATAGGTGCTGCTTTATTTTATGCCTCCTGGTAGAAGAGATGTGCCATGCCTGAGAGCATATGAACAAAACAAGTGGTGAATTGAGTAGGAAGGATTATTGGACTAGTTGTTTTGAATGCATATTGGGCATTTATAGAGCACCAGCTAGCATATTCGGTGTTTTGTTGCTGTTGATTTGAGTTTTTTAATCCTGATTATCACAGTTCCTATATTTGTAGGTTGGATTTAGGAAAGGAAAGAAAGGGGAGCTTTGCCTGCAGGATGGGATTATCAGAAACTGGTCTGAGGTCTTCTGTGGAAAATAAACTAATGCTGGAGCACAGGAGCAGCACAAAGTGTTCCATGGCTTTGTTGGTGATGGGAGGGAATTTAATTAAATGGCGGTCTAAACTGTGTTGTTAACCAATCTGTGACATAGTCTGCTCCCTTAGGGATTCAGAACAATCAGTTTGCTTGCGTGCAAAATAAACTGCTGATGCTGCCATAAGAAATCTTAGTAATCTTGTAGTAAAATTTAAAACCTGTTAGACTACTGTCTCCCTGTCTTACAGTTGTTTCTGCAGTCTACTTGTCTGCATGGAAAGCTGGTATCTGACTAAACTTTACACTTGGTCCTGGAAGTAAAGATGAGCGGGCCGTCCGAATAGCTCCAATTCCTCATGACTGCACAGGTAGCTGCTGGGCCCAGCACCTCTCAGAATTCAGCCCTCTACAAGTAAAAAAAAGACTGTTCTCCAGTCACTTTAAGGCTAGACTTCAAGTGGAGTAATACAAGTTGTATACTTGCATTCCAGGACTGCAGTGCTTTTACTGTTTCTTTCTAAATATTCAAAGCCATAGTATTGTAGAGAGAGAAAAGCTGCACACATAAGCTCTTATGTTCAGGCCAGTCAAGACCACTACTAAACTTTGCAAAACTGCATGCAAGGGTAGAGAATAAGTCCTGCATTGCATCTGAAATGTACTCTTGCTTGAATTTCAAACAAACTTGTATGGATCCCTCCTTCTCCAAATCCAAAACAAATACAAATTCTTTAAAAAGGAGAGAGAGAGAGATTTTTCTGCTCTTTTTTCCACCAGTAATGCAGGTCGTGAAATGATCATTATTTTTATGGGACTGCAAAGCCTATAGAAGTCAAAGCTATGTAATATACATTGCAGAGTGTTCTGCTAATCCTGTCCAACCGCAGTCGTGCCTGGCCCAGAGATGAGGGTCTGGTAACTGGAAACCTGACACTGAAGGAATTCCAAACACAGTCCTCAAACTAAAAACAGCTCTCTCCACATGGCATGTGCTACATGAGAGCCAGGAATTGTATTCGTTTACGTTATCTGATTTTTTAGCCTTGCGTTGTTGATAAAAGAACGGGAGAAGAAAGCACCTCTACCAGCTCAGCCCATAAATAATCTGTGTGTGGTGTGTTTGAGGTTAGTATGACATTGCTAGACATCTGCCTTCTACTGAGAGGTACAAGCCTCTTTCACAGACAGGAGCCACGGAGCACTTCCTTGCGCTGCAGATTCATCCCAGCACTAAGATACCAAATTTGATTTCCTGTGGCTTTTTAAATGCAAAACCCATCATCGGCTATGGGAAGTATTGGTCTGAAACAGCAAAGAATATTTGTTATAAGAGTATATCGCCTATTAAGATGTGGAGACAGACTTTAATGAAGCTCAGTCGTGCAGTGATTTTTTTTGCAATCTGCAGTGATTTTTTGTATTTTTTTTATGCACATTGAATATTAAGCAACAGAACTTAGTGCTACAGACTACAAACAGCACTGCAATGTCTTTAATACTGTATCTTGAGAGAGAGGGACTACATGGTCTTTTTAGTCAGTTGTTTTCAGTGTACATTGAGAAGAGCTTTATAAAGACAGTAATGTATTTGAAACTGTAAGGTTGTTTATTTGCATAATTTAATTCTTACATCTGCTCCTTTTTTCTTTAAAAGTAGATCCTCCTGGCTGAGAACAAACAGCTTGCAATCATGATGCATACAATAGAGTTCTTCAGTGAGAATCTGGACACAGATAGGACCTTGTTGCTCTCTCCTGTTCTTTAATCACAGCCTGAGCTGTCTGATGCCATCACCCAGAGTCTCTGTATGTCTTGCTTAGACATGAAAGAGATTGCAGCCAAACGTGGGCTTTCCGTTTGCCACTTAGTCTGTGGCTGTCTTTGAAGTTTATTTCAAGAAGTACTCCCTGACAAAGTAAGAAGGCAGTTTTTCATGTGAGATTATATCCCTTGCAAAATATTCCTTCAGCAGCTAGAAGGAGGCAGTGGTGTAAGAAGGGAGCATTCCCTTCCATGCTTTTTACCAGGTACTAGGAGTGTGACCTCTGTGATTCTCCCCATAGAACAGAGGCAAGAAAAACTCTTTTGTCATGATGAAATCCAAACCCCCAACATGATGGGGCACAGCATGAACAGCCAGATCGTCTTTTTGCTTTCCTTTGCTTTGAGATAACCCAAGCATGTGTCTTCACGGCTTATGTTAAAGGTGACCTGCAAATGGGGGTTAACAATGAAACACAGTAAACCTGAAATGAAATGTGCTTTTTTTTTTTTTTTCTTTTTCTTTTAAACATTAGGTATTTAGGCCAGTGTGACGGGTATGCTCTACCCTGTGAGACTCTTGGCAACTGAAGAATTACTGAAATGGTGTCTTCTAAAAACAAAAAATGGAACTGTAGAAAGTAAAAACTGTTTTAGTTAGTATTTTTGAAATCTACAGGTACCCATTTCACTTCAATGACTGAATAATATTTTGGGTAAAAGAAGCCCTTCTTATGTATTCTGAATCCTTTAGTTCTGTTTTAAATAATCCCAGAAGCTTTCAAAAATTCTGCAGCAAAGCCAGAATATATTAGGTCTTATATGCTTTGTGCTTGGAAGGTAAATAAAGCAGAGAGAGAAAAACAAACTACTTCAGGCTTTACTTGTCATAGAGAAAAAAAACAACATGTACTGTTAACTGAACATCAGTTACCTGCTTTACAAGCAGGTTACCTGCTTTACTTGGACAAAGCTACTTTGTGTTCTTACAGCTCAGAATGAATCACAGTTCTTACCTGGTCAATCATGTAGAAGATAAACCAACAGAGCTGCTATCCAACATGTGAAACATATGGCCAAACATGTTTGCAACTACCTCTGTGTGATCTATGGTTCTGCTCCAGGAGAAGGTTATCATTTTGCTTCTTCATGATAAAATGAACGTTTTAAGGGGCACCTTTCCCATGACATTTTTGAGGAATGCATTTTCACACTACCCCACTAGTCTTGCTCCTTTCTTGAAGCTGGTGCTTCTGGCTGCCTGCCTTCCACTGCTTCCTTGATCAGCAGCCTCTGCTGTTAGCTAGACCCACATCACTGATGCATCTTCCACTGGAAGCCAACAGAACTGAACTATCAGCAGAAACACTTTTTGAGCTCTGAGATCAGTTCCTTCCCAGGATGTTATGTCAGCTTCCCTGCCTTCTGCCTGCCATTAATTTCACTGGACCCACAGGTCAAACAACTGACCAGAAATCTGGAAAACAGCTGACGGTCAGAGCAGCTCCTACTCAGCATGTCCTCTCAGAGGGCACACTCCTGGGCTGGTCCTTTTGAGTGGCTGGACCTGCTTGACCCAATTTGTGGATTTTTGATCAGTCCCCCGGGTCACTGATTTTCCACTTGAGGTTATTGGTTTGACCCCCAAACCATGGGTCACTTGGGAGGTGTGATATGGCCCTGTGAACTCTGAACTCATCAGGAGCCTACAAAAACAGCAACGAAGGGGAGAAGAATTTCATTAAGGCCTCCTCAGAGGTGGCAATGTCTGCCGAGAGGAGAGGCAGGGGTTGTTTTGCTTCTTGCAGAAACAAGCATAGCAACTACAAGGGGCTGCCAAGTAGAAAGTGTTTGGTTTGAGTTGTTATGGCAATTTCTTTAAGGATAAACAATAGCATATACTTTTACACCATGAGCTATCAAGTGAAAATGGTGTTGCTTCAGAGGAACCTTGCGTTTTTCTGCCTGGAACAGCCCCCAGTCTCCCAGACTTACTCCTAACGGTGACAGCATTTCTATAGCCAGAGCTTGGCATCTGTAGATGTTTCTTCTACCTCAAAAAGCTTGACTTTCTGATGGCTGATTTGAAGCACTTGGGGAGGGAAGGGCTGTTCTTTCCTGTATTTGAAGACATGTCAAATGGAGGTTCATGTCAGAGACTCCCCAGGCTGGTGGTTTGCTCTGTGAGCAGCTCCCTGAGAGCACACTTCACCGAGCATGGCTAGTAGGTGGGGAAGAATGAATCCTTAAGAAATAAATCAGCTTTAACACGCCATGCTGGTCATAAAAGGGAAGAAAAGCGTCATCTTCTGTAATGTGTGTATTTGCATGCATAACACCCAGTGGATCACCGGGGGAAGTGAGCTGCAGAGGGTGGTACAGCCACAAGGATATCCTTCATGAAATTTCCCCGGTCATGCTGTCTGGGGGCTGCCCATTATAGTATTATTATATTATATATATTATTATTATATTATATTATTATTATATTATTGCTGAGGCTTCCAAAAAAACTCACGTACCTTCCCATCTTCCTGTGCATTTCCTAAAGGATCCATGTCAAGTGGATTCAAGCCTCGTCTCTCTGCACAACCTCTTCTCCAGCTGTTACCCCCCAACTCTGAGGAAGACATTCAAGAATGATAGCAGCTATGGGTGTTTAACTCTCAGAGGAGAGAAACTGGTCTGAGAGAGGACAGCTTGCATATTTCTTTATTTTTTTAAGAAAGATTTTGCCCTTCATTCAGGTTCCTCTGCAGTTTGCCTACACAACAGGAGATGGTATAACTGTAAGTGAACCAATGGTGGATTTAGTTTTCTTGCATAGGTAACAGCAGTGAAGACCCAATGGCATAAGCTCGAGCTGCTTGGGTACATGCCTCAGGTCTGTGGCACACTTGTGTTCTGGCATATCTTGCTGCACAATCCTAGGTCAAAGCTGCCTGAATGTGCTACCCTCTGCACAGTCACACTTTCTCCCAGAACTGGGCTGCCTGAGCTTTCCTGGAAGTGGCCCTGCTGAGAGCCAAGCAGGCTGGCTGGGTGGCAAAGTGCAACCCCCTCTTCCTGCCACATCCAGACCGGTCCTGTGAGCTGAGGCATGAGCTGTGCTGACGGCACATGCCTCATGCCTCAGTCCTGTTCTCCACAGTCGTTTTGGTACCAATTAATCTTGAATTTGTTATTCTAGAGTCATTCAGTTTTGTAGTTAGATCTCTGTCCAAAAGCTGCCTGGCTCCTTTGTGAATTCTGGATCAGTTTCCAAGCTCAGTCCCTTTTTAATGTGATCCACAAGAATTTGGTTGATTACAGCTGATGATGATAACATCTTTTAAAATCTAATAAACAGGATCTTGAGTGTTACCCTTAATTAAAAGGTGATGGTTGTAGGTTTAACATTTGTTCTTGTTGGTTTGCTGCTTGACACAAAGCAGTTCTTAACATTGCAGAAGCCTTTTTTTGATTGGAAGTGCATTTTTGTGCACAGAAGAATTAAAAGCTGAATGTGATGGGACTGACTAGCGAACAAATCTTCATATAGAAATACGTGGAGCAACTCTTTGGCCTGCTGTGGAAATAAGGCTTCATTGCAAGGCGTAGGTGTGTGAGCAGAGATAGCGGTTGTCCCAACACATGCGGTTAGGAGTCCTTTTAGTATCTCAGAGGGTGGCTTCAGGCCCTTCAGCACTTTGTCTGGACTGTCTCACAAGGAGAGAGAGGAAAAAAAAAAGCCAAAAGTGCCTGTCTTTTATAATGTTCTGTTTTTAAAGCAAAAAGTCTCTGGGGAACATGGGGTCCTAAAAGTCCAGGGCCTGGAATTCTTCCTTTTGCTCTTTCCATTTTAAACAGGAAACATTTGCACTAAGTTATTCCAGGGGGAGAACTGGAGGTTCATTTCAAGGCAGATAATGTTTGTTCATTGCCTATGTCCATGATTTACCCCATGGGCTTAAACGAGTGCAGCAGAAAACCACATGTTTTGTTTTACTTCATGCAAAACAAGTTCCAGTGGAGTCTGGGAGCCCAGATTAAGAAAGGGGAGGCAGCTTGTAAAATCTCCGTGTGAACAAAAGAGAGGCATTGATGAATTGTGAACACCTGATCTGCTGTACCAGAATGATGACTTTTTTTTAATAAATCTATGGAAAGGCTGTTTAAACAGTTGATGAGTTTAGTCCCAAACCCACAGAGCAGGTGTAATTGATTTATACTTTCGGCCCCTGTTTTGGGTCAAAACCCTGCCGTCTTTCTTCAGCTCACACTCGGAGAGGAGCTTCCTGTGCAGTCAATGGGAGGTTTTACCAAAGTGCAAAGGCATTTGCAATCAGACTGGCAAAAACTCCTAATTGAGTTGAACTTTTGTGGGTACTCTGGTGACATGTCTGTGAGAACAATTATTTTTGCCATTTCAAAACCATCACAAGTTAAGCTGTACTAGGAAAAAATATCAATCCTTCATTAGTGCAAATCATGGAATTAAGATGCAGAAAGCTACAGAAAGGGCTCGGTGGCACATCCTCAGGGATGACATGTTCACATGTTGCTTTTCACGTGAACCAGAGCTTGTCAGATCCATACTGATGCAGATAAGTTACAGACAGGTTACAGAGCTGTTATAATATCAAGCCTTCCAGATCACAGGAGTTTTTTTTGAAACCCCATTGGCAGCTCGCCCATTACACACAGGTATATTGGCCTGACATCCCTAGTGTTTCTTCCAGGAGTTCCAGTTTCTCCAACTATGGTGTTTGGAAAGCTTTACAGTCTGACATGTTAGGAGAAAAAATAGTGGGAAATGGCTTGGAAAGCGTGAATATTTGTGCATGTAAAGCTTATGGGATTTGCAGACTTGCAGACGCAACTCATCTGTTTATCCTCAGGCCAGATAAGATTCAGTCAAACATGCATTGTTTAAAGGAGCTTTGTTTCCATTATGGCAAATGGATCACAGGAGGCTGAGTTTGGGAGCTGAAGGGCTCCAGTGCTCCCCCATTGTAAAAGGGCTGTGATGTGCGCTGGACCCTTCTCTCAGTGTCCTGGGTGTTGCAGACTTTTGTAGCTTGCAGGTGGGAGGCTTGTTATCCTTCAGAAGTTCTTTTGACTCATCTGGACGTGTCATGCTTGAGGTGGCATTTCCTTTCCCAAAGTAAACATAGACTGTGAGTACAATAATGTGTCACTGGGCTAGTAGACTGACTTTTTATGTGCTTTATTATATTTTTCCTCCTCAGGCGTGGACCTGCAGAGCCACTGGAATATTTAACAGGGCCACGAGTAATATACAAAGAGAGAGATCTTCCCTACTACCAAGGAGGACAGCCTGTTGTCCACCCATCTAAGGGGAACTACATGCATGCGCCAGACACAAGAGTGGCAGAATTGCGGTACCCGCAGTACTACCCAGCCCAGCCTGTCACAAACCAGCATAAAGGACCCCTCCGGCAGGACGTGCCACCTTCCCCTCCTCAGCCCCACCGTGCACCAGCTTATAATGAAATTGTCCGACACCGTGGGACCAGTCCAGACCAGTACCAGTACAGGCAACAGGATCCCAGGCAGAAGAACCCCATGACTGCAGCTGTATAGCCATGCACTGGACCTGCCCGCACCACCCGGGAGGAGTCCCGTTGGACATCGCCTTTTAGAGTTGTTCCCAAGCGTGGCTGCCTGTGAGAATGGCACAAGACCTGGAGTCATTCGTACTGAGCTGGGCTCAGCATAGGTGCTTTCTAACAGGCAAACTAAAGCCGCAGGAGGTACGATGTGTTTTTGAGTACGTGAGGTACCAGACAGTTGAGTATTTTTTAATTCCTTTTTAAAAATAGAAAGTGGCTGCTGGAAATGAAGCGCAACACTTATTACACCTCAGGGCTATTTACCGAATCCGGTTACACCTATACAGTACGTAGCTGTCTGTATAAGGGCAGTGGTGTCACCAGAGTTTACTTCAGAGCACTGTTGCAGAGCCTTAAGTGAGAACACAGCGTGCGGTGCGGACTTCTTGCGGAGCTGGGAATCTTGTGTGATCAGCTGACCAGGGACCTGGTGGAGTTAGTGGCCATGTTCCAGGCATGTTCGGACCAGCAGCTCTGTGTTAAGGATGCTGCAGTTCCAGATTTGTGATCTGGCCTCTGTCTTCCTCTTTCTGTTTGGTGGCGGCAGCATTTATCTTGTAGCCTTCATTTTTTTTGCAGTTTGCATAGCAAGATTCTCCTCTTATTGCACCTGCTGCGTTTGGAGTAAGGTGAAAAGCTTTATCCACCGTGCTTGGGCAGGCTCGCAGAGGACAAGGCAGCTGGCCATCTGAGAGGTGTGTGTCTAGGTGTGTGTGTTTGTGAACGTTCCTTAGTTACGCAATGTGCACTCTAACTGTAAACCCCAGAGATCAGATCCTCAGCTGCTCTCAGTGTCGCCCTTGGGGTTTCAGTGGAGCTAGCCTGTAAGAAGTGCCAGTGGAGGTGACCGTGGGCATGGAGTCCATAGCTCGTATTAAGTTACTATATCAGGTGCTGCTTTGGCTGGGGCAGGGCAGCTCAGTGCCCGGCCCGCTCTGGCCAGGATGACAGCCAGGTGCCTGCCAGCAGCGTGCTGGATCGAGCGCCTGCGCCCTGCCCTCGCCAGCCTGCTGCTGCACAAAGGCGCCTGTCAGTGCAGGGCTGCCTCCGCGGAGGAGCTCAGCCTTGGGCAGTGCCAGGCCCGTGCCGAGTGCCAAACGACTCCAGTTCCTGCAGCTGGGGGCCAGCAGGGAGAGGGGCTTTTCACAGCGAGAGGTGAGGAAAAAGACAAGGAAAGCAATAGGGAGACCTTTGAAACCCTGGGGCCCCAGCGGAAGAGGAGGGAATAGCTGTAAGCAGTGAGTTATTTGCAGCAGTGCATAGGTAGAGAGGAGGTGTGGGTGGGGAGAGGGGGCCAGCAGAGCTGGGGGCACACGACAGTGGGGCACCTGCCGGCTCTTTGCCCCGTGCAGCCTGAGCTTGCTGTGCAGCCAGCCTGCGAGGAGGCCAGAAATACACCGGGACGTGTGCTACCTGGCCCAGCAGGGCTATGGGCCCTCGGAGGTTTGTCTCAAGGATGTTGTCACAGGGACACCATAGTCTTGCCACCTAGAAATATGAAGTTTCCAAGTGCCCTTAATTCCTTGACTTCTGCCTTTTGGGAGAGTTATTAAATAGTTTGGGCTCCTCTCCTCATCAGGGAGAGACTGTGACCTAAGCCAAGGATTAAGCACAAGGATTTCTTTGATGTCTTTTTGACACCTTTGGTATGCAACAGATTAAATCACATAGGTCACTTCTAGGTATTAAATATCACAGGAAGATCTATCCTGCCAGAAGTGCATCCCTTTACTAGAAATCCCTGCGAAAAGACCTCATTAGAGTAAGAGATCCGTAAGGCGCATGGCAGGGCGAGTTTGCGTGCTGCTGCTTTCCAGGGGCCACAGCCGTTAGCTAACAGCCCTGGCGAGGATGAGCGTTTATCCCCGTCAGCCCAGCGTTGCTTGTGTGCTGCTAGCGCCGGTAAGAGACTGGTGTAACCCTGAGGCGCTGGGAGCATCCGCATCCGCCCTGCTGGCCCGCGGGCTCTAACAGATGCATTCACACTGATCTCTACCCACCAGCCAGGCTGGAAGCAGCGGAGAGAAACAGCCTTGGGGTGGTGGGGAGGGGGGGACATCTCCGTGACTCAGATGCAGGGCTGGGTTCCCTGGGGCAGGGGCAGGCGAGCTCTGGATCCAGTCAGGAGGAAGCATTGGTGGGAGGGAGAGGAATGCAACCGATCATGAAGCAAGTATGTTCGATTCTTGCTCCATTTCTTTCTGCCCTCTTCCCTAGAAATGTAGGAGGGAAAACCTCTGGAGGGAGAGGTTGGATGTAAAGCTGGGTGTCTCTTGGTACCCCCATAAATAAGGCACATTCCCCAAGGAAACTCTGCCTGTCGCATACGTGCTGTACGCAGCCTTGTACTTCTCTAAAGAGTTTTAGATGCTGTAGGATACTCAGCCAGGACTTGGCAGCCACAGGGTAGATACTGGTGTTATGAAGGCCCGCTGAAAGTGAAGCGAAAACAAATTAAAATACTTTCCTTTCCCTGCTTGAAATATAACCCCTGATACATTTGATCCAGCTGTAAAGAAACTAATATGTTTGCGACAGTGGCTTTATCAAGCCAGGCCACAATTAAGAACAGCTCTGAATATAAGCTACTGCCATTATAAATCACTCTCAACTAACCCTTCAAATGGCATCGCAGCACAGTGAGCAGAACTTATTTACAGTATTTCAAGAGCCAGGGCCAAATAAAATCTGGATGGAAACAGCTCCTGAGTTATTTATAGCCTTTGAAGGACCTGCGCAATTGTCTCCCCGTAACCTGAATCTCTCCTTAACAGCTCCCCTTGACTGCATCAGCTCCACTCGGTTGAGGCAGTCAGATCAAACAAACAACTTCTGAGCTGTTAATCTTACCCAACAGGTTATTAAATGATGCTTCGGCTGTTAGATCAGTACAGAGCTTCTTCCGAAAAAAAAAAAAAAAAGTGCTACAAGCATAATATATGGATGCATCCTACAGGCAAGGAGCTAAGAAGGAAGAGCAGGCTGACCTAGCTGGGGGAACAAGACCGAAAAGTATTACGGAGCATCTCATCAATCTCTGGTGCCATTGTTCTGAGAGAAAATTGCCATTTGCTGGTTTAATATCTGATAGAGGTATGGTATTTTCAAAAGTATAATGTGTAACTACAGTATATATAGTCAGCTTCTCTGCAGTGTAAAATGTATGATTTTAGCACCATATTGTGGAAAAATATGTACCGTGCAGAATTCACGAGGTGCTACAACTGACGGTTGAAAATACACACTTGCAAAAATCCAAAAGAGCCGTTAAGTAACAAGTTGTTCTTTTCCCCATATGTCCATATGTTTGGGAAAATTATGAGTCTGAAATGCTCTTGACACGTAATTGCCTCGCACTCCCTCATCCAAAACGTGCCAGTCCAGCAGCAAAGTTACTGACGTAGCGGGTGTAAGGGAGGGCCGGGGCTTGCCGCAGGAGCGGCGTGCCATAAGGGTGCGTGTGAAGGGGAGTCGAGGCGAGGGGGAGAGGCACGCTCCCGCCTGAAGCTGGAAGCTTTGATTTCCTGAGCTGGTGCGTGCAGCCGGCAGCTCTGGCCCTGGCACGTGGCCAGCCGGGCCCAGCAGTTGAAAGATTGAGAGATACGGAGAGAGCCTGTGGATTTTCTGAGTGACCACCCACTAGTGAGCCGTGGTCTTGGCCTGGGAGCAGACATTGCCACTGTGATATAATACGAGGCAGGAGCCCCTAGGAACCCCTTGAATGCATAAAGAAGTATCAATTGTCCTATGTGGGGAAAAAAGGGGAACTAAGCATTTTAATTAAAAAAAAAAAATGTTCCTGCCTTGAAGAATCGCGTGCAGCTCTGCATTCCGATTCGCTCCAGCTTCCTGAACTAGAAATAGCTTCACATGCTGCCTAATTTTTTTACAGATGAATTGTGCTACCTCCTCCTCCCAGCCATCACAGGTTTGTTTGTCAGAGGGTTAGTGCTGTGAGTGAATCCCACCAAGTGCTTTGCCAGGGCCACATCCTGACTCTCTGCTGTGAGCAGGGGCTGCTTTGCACTTTCAAAAGGCCCTACACCTGTGCTCTTTGTCACAGTTGTTCTGCAGAGTTCCTAAGCCTTAAGTGCAAAGTTGGAAGCACTCTTTACTGTCTGCATTAAAAAAAAAACACGCTTTTTAAGACACTTCTGTGTTATTTTGGGGGAGAGAGAGGTGTTTATGGTCCTGACAATACCCATGTGTTTAAGTGAAACTGATTTCAGAATCATGTGTGATTGTTTTGGGGGAGAGATTCAACACACAATTTGAGAGTTTTTTTTCTAGTACCACATCAAGGATTTTGATCTTTTGTTACATATGGCTATATAAATTTTACCTGTTTTATTAATTTTGCATTAAAATAAAGGCTTTAAGACTATATATGATTATGTATTTGCATGTTGAGTCTTTCTCTTCTTTGTATCTACAAAGTTATCCTCGCCTCTGGGTGTGATTTGGTGTTAGAAGACCATGTGTGATCAGGCCAGATCAGAATTGGTAAGGCGACTTCAACAGAACAAACCACAACAGCCATGTGCTGTATTGTAGAAAAAACAATCACCAAGCTTAACTTGATTCTTTATCAAATTTGCATTGTCTTCAGTTGTAGGGACGGAGTCCAGATTTCATAGCCCTGATTGAAAGGAGGAGAGAGAGAGAGAGAAGTCCCTTGCCAACTCAACGAATTCAGCTTAGGCAACTGCATGTTCATTGCTAGAGTTCCCCAGGCAGCTTCATCTCAACATCGAGCTCTTGCTGTCAGTAAGAACCGAGCTGCTCTGCGGCCATGTAGCCTGTACCAGGTCCAGCTAGCTGAGGCTGTATTTCAGCAAGACGGCTGCAGCACTATCTTCCCAGAGATTTAGGACTCCTTGAAAGTTTTACACAGGTACTTAACTTGAGGTACATGGGTCATTTTGCTGAAGCTGATGGCACTACTTTTCATGCTCCAGATTATGCGCAAGCATAAATATTTGTAGGATCAGTTCTATGGGTTGCACAGCATATTGAGATTCGGGCAAGGGTGTTATATTTATGTAAGATGATGTAATTTTCAAAATAGCAGATATTTAAGTGAAAAGTCACTAGAAGGGGGAGAAGGAAGAATGTAGCATTTATGAGATGAACATTTTGCTGTGAAGAAAATGAAAGAGTAAAGAACAAAGTGGAAGGATAGAAAAGTACAGAAGGTTTACAACGCAAGATATGCCAGAAGTTGCAGTACTGGTTCAGTAAAAATGAAGCTGTACTGCACTCCAAAACATTTTGAATGCAGATCTTGGCATTTATGGCCAAGGCACGGTTCATGGGCAACTCTGAGTCAATTTTAGCCCTTATTAAATTATAATTCATGTAGGCATAAATTTTAAAAGTTATAGAGTCATGATTTGCACTCATTGATAAAAACTGGACAGATAAAACACTGATGCCTGAGTTTCTCCTTCTGCTCAAGTTATACAAAGTGGCAGAAGACAAGCTAGGAGTGTATTAAAAGCTGAGAACTCAGTGATCAGCGTTTCAGAAAGTGCTCCTTTGGGAGAGACAGGATTGCTCTGGGAATCAGGCAGGAGAGGTGAGCAAGGGAGAGTGGGAAATGATGGAGAGGCAACTAGAGCAAAGGAGAAAGGATGACAAACTGGAATGGGGGGCAGGGGAGAGGGTCAGACCTGAGCAGGAAGTATGTGATGGAGAGGAGAGAGGATTGTCCCTGACATGTGAAGTTCACATGCCAGCAAGGAAGGTGCCATTTCCAATACGCTGACCGCTGCTCCCCAGTTTCCACTTGGCACCCCAGGTTTGTGACACCCGTCCGCTAAGCCCTGTGGGTCAGGAGCTGTCTGCAGCACAAAGCTATCCCTGCCTCGGGGAGGAAACAGAAGGGCAAGAAGGAATTGTGAGGAAACCCATCAACAAGCACAGGGAGAGAAAGACATCCCTTGCTGCTCCCTTCCCTAGGTCACATCTTGCTACCCAGATCTCACTGCCTGTTCCCCACCTTCCTCCCTTCACCTCCCTGGATATGACTGCCACTGTGGAGTCCCCTTCCCTCCCAGCTCCCCCTCTCTTCCCAGATCCACCCTTACCTCTCAAGTCCCCCCAAAGCCACGTTGACCTTCAAACACAACTTTTGCTTTCACTGCTGAGAAGCCTTGGGCCATCTGTGGGTGGGTGTAGGTAACCAACACCAAGAGTTTCCCTGGCACCTGAAAGCGATACGGAGTCAAAGCATGTGGCCTCTGGAGCAGGCGTTCTCATGCAGCATGGGCTGGGGTTGAACCACTGTTACAGACAGGGACAAGTTGCAGTCAGTTTTGAATCAGCTGCTTTGTGGGTACAGATTGCAAGAAAGACACAGGTTTTTAATCTCCACAGTTGTTTTGCTCGTCTAGAGCGAGCCTTTGACATGTGCAAAAGCTGTTCTGTCGCTGGCCTGGCACAAAAATCCTGAACTGGTTTCTGGGGCCAAAAAGGTGATTGTAGTCTTTAAAACAGAATTAATTCTCCAAACATTCCCAAAATATGCCTGACAAACTAACCCAAGCCAGACGAGTTGGCTGTGCTCACAGCAAAAAAAAAAAAAATCAGTTCAGAGGAAACAGCCCTGCTTCGCTTTTCCAGAAGAATATCTGCATCTGAAAGAAAATAATTTATTGGGAAATATGTACAGTAGAGTAAAATTGCAAAATAAGACATTCAATGGGGATTCTATATAAAACTGTGCCCTTTGCCTCCAGCAGGTAATGAATAAAAATGATATAAAGAAGCAATGAACTTTCAATGTTTTATATTTAAAATACATTTTGTAAGGAAAACAATGTGGCATAGAAACAGGACTGAAAGGTTCTCCAAGATAATGCCAGCAACTGCAAGATGTTAGCAGCATTGTCGGGTAAGTTTCAAGGTGTGGGTTTTTAATTTTCTCTTATGAATCACAGAAGCAGTCGTGAAAGCTGTCATTAAAATTCATTACAAGAAAAGTAAACTTACATTAAAACCTACCCCATTCTTCTTCAAATTCTGGGTACTGGTTAGGAAGCACTGTCTGCTTCTCTGCCAAAACCTTACCTACGCAATGTGATTTAATCTCTAGGCTCTGTTAAATCTGAGTTTTCATACATCACATCCTTCAATCCAGAGTACAAAAAAAAAAAAAAAGAAACCGATATTGCTACTCTAAATTGCAGCCTAGATTTTCAAACCAGCAAGATACGATTTTAAGAGGCTTCATCTGCCATAATTTTTCTAGGAGTGAAAAGAGAATAAAAAGTAGATCAAATATGAAGAAAGTAGATTATAAGTAAATAAAAGTAAACAAAGCAGCCCTCCTTCCCTCCCTTTCCCCTTCCTGCTAGGTATGTTGCTGTACATGCATATATATTCAGGTATTGCTACTTTTGATCTAAAAAACAGTTTGCTCCTCCAACGTATTTCCAGCCATTCCCTCTCTCCAAAGGAAAGAGGAGTAAGGAGTAACAGCAATATATGTACGTGAGAAAAGTTGGTGAAAATGGTGACCTCGTGGTTCGTGAGTGGATGGACGTACAGAACAGCCGGGACTGAGCCGTGCACAGCAAAGCGAGCAGGAGGTGTTCAGACGGAGCAACGTTTCCATGTGCTACGTGTCGGCCCAACGCCTGCATCTCTGTGAGTGGCAGTTTGCAGAGGTGGGCCGAGTTTGCTGGGAGGCCCCTGCCCCGGCTGTGGAAGGGTTCGCCGCAGGTGCCGCAGCAGGTGGGTGCTGCAAAGCAGGCACCAGGGCTGTGGCACGGTGGCAGTGTGCTCGCTGGCCTGGCCAGGATGGGAAAGGTTGAAACCAGAACATAAATTAGAGGCAATCCTGAAGCTGCTCTAAGGTTATGTTAAGCCGACTGACAGCCTGCTGGTTATTTCAGTAAGCAGAGGAAATTAAACGTGCTTTTAGCGTGTCCAGGTGCCACCTCTACATTCAGATTTGGCCAAATCAGTCACAATGGGACTATGGGAGAGTTGGGTGCAAGTTAGGGTATTTCTGGCTTCATTCAGAGGCACACATCCTCTTTATCACAGAAAGTGTCTCTCCTTGCTTCCCTCCTTCCTTGTTCCTTTCTTCCATCCCTTACATGGAAGCAAGCCCTCCTGTCATTTTCTTTATGTACAAGAAAAGGACTCTGAGGCCGGAGTTCAATGTGCATTTAACCCAGTCATGCTGCCAGGCTCCCCCTCCTGCCCCATCCCTACCTCCTAGCACTTGGTCCCACCCAATCCTCCATGCCCTTTCTCCTTCCCCAGTTGTAAGGGTTTTCATTGATGTGAGAGGACAAAGGTAACAGAGCTGCTATTGGAAAAAAATATATTTTTCTTCACTGGGCTGTTTTTAACATGGACCATTTCCCATCTCGGTCCCCCAGATTGCTTTAATGGTACAACAGAATGGATAAAGCAGTGATGGGAACAAGGCGGGGGGGGGGGT
>VXAA01007015.1:1524088-1538555 GCA_013399115.1 Anseranas semipalmata
GGTCTCCTGCGTGTGGGGCAGCGCTGGCTGGTGACGGAGCAGGGTGGGGACTCGCTTTGCTTTCACCCCTGCTGCGAGTGCTCTCAAGCTAAGATGTTTTATGCTGTCTTTATCCTCAGAGTAATAAACGTTGCGCTGTGGGAGTGTAAACACAGGAAAGGAACAGGACAAAAAAAAAAAACACCAAAAAAATTCAGGCTGGTGCTGTGCAGTCAGGACATTTCTTTTCCTAACAGGATATGGGATCAGAGGAAAAAAATATGCATTATATAACGTGTGTCCAGGGGTCAGGGGTCAGCAGGCAAATTAAGCAGGCTGTTGGCTAGGCTGGGAGGCCCAGATGATGCAGCAGCCCCGCAGCAGGTCCCCGCAGTGGTGTGTGCCCGCAGCTGGGGCTGCAGGCGGCAGGAGGCTCCACGGGCCTGGCTGCGGCGTGCGGAGGTCTGGGTTCTGTTTGGCGCCGCCAGGGACCAGGCCGGCGGGTGGGGGCCCTTGGCTGCTCCCAGTGAGCTGTGGCAGGAAGGGCCTGTGTCTTGGTCCACTGCTCAGCACCAGCCCCCCGCCAGATTTGGGAGACCTGAGAAGGGTGCCTGGCATTGTAACTCCTGTCAGCCAGGGTCCCCTCTGATGTCTGCTCTGGGCAGGCACAGCACGTGAGGGGCTGGCCTCCCCGTGAAGCCCCTGCGGCTGCGCTGGAGGAGAGGTGGGATCTAGGCTGCCGGGCAGCAGACAAAGCCAGGAAGCTGTTGCTGGTCAGGCATTTCGGGGGAGGGCATGATTTCCACAACAATAAGCGCATCTGATTATTTGATTACAGGGAAGATGTGGTCCCCAGAGGAGGGCCTCACACACAAAAGAGGAATAACTCATGCCCCCGCTGAATGGGAAGCGGCCGCTGTGACAGGGCAGGAGGGTGAGTGCAACCTCCTATTGAGGCTTTGATCAGCCAGGGTCAAGCACACCGGCTGCTAATATGGCTGAAAACCAACCAGCAGAAGGAGGTTCCTGGTGCAGCATCGTGCCAGGCCCCCTCCCAGCCCTACGCTCCTCTTTTTCACAGTCCTTCACCCCCTGTCTGGGGAGGGAGATAGGGCCTTCCCGGCAGGTCCTGCCTTCTGGCCTTCACTGCCTCTAGCAGGGCCACATCCCCACTGAGCCCCCTGGTGCTGGGCATCACAGCACATCGCTGTATTCCTGCCATTTATTCATCCCTATCTCCTGTGATAAGCTGGGGAAAGAGGCCCCTTGTATTCCCTTGTCACCCCTCTTGCCATGGCTAAGGTGGAGAGATGGTGAAGTGTAGAGTTGGCAGGACAGAGAGGATCGTTTTCCAATTCCACCTCTTCTGAGCACTTGCATAGTCTGGTTGTAGTCACAGCTACTTGGGGTTCCTCCTGTCCCTGGTGTGGTTGAGCCGTCTCCCTTCACCCCTGCAATGAGAGGCCCCTGGGAACATGGCTACATTTCAAGGGATGTTTCTCCTCACTGGTACCAGCAGCCGGTGATCCAGTGATTAACTGATGGTCCTGGGTGGAGGCTGGATGAAGTGTTTAGCATAGCAGTTTTACAGCTGTCCTGTACCTTCCCACTACAGGCAGCCCCAAAGCCTTGGCTCTGCAGATAGCTTGACCCTCATGCAGGAGAGCCCCAGGGCACAAAGGCACCATGTGGGTATAGAACGGGCTTGGAGATCTGAGCTGCACCCTACTCTCCCTTGGACTGAGCTACAGTGCATGTAAAAGTAACTTGTGTTTGGCCCACAGAATCATAATAGTTGGAAGCGAGAGCAAGGAGACAACTTGGCATTCACAGAGATCGGAGCTCTCCAAGATCTTTACAAACACAACACAGTTAACCCTTGCAAGAGAGAGAAACCCTACTCATCTGCATGGAGGGGAGCACTGGCTGCATGTGAAAGTCACTGGAGCTTCAAAAGCAGAGTAAGCCAAAAAAAAAAAAAAAGAAGCAACTTAATTCAAATACATGTCTCTACACAGAGTTGTATTGCATGGGTGCAGCTTACAGATCAGTGTGTAGGCAAGCCCTGAGATTTTGATCCCAGGTTACATCTAAGAGTTTATCTAACAGGAAAAAAAATCTTCACCCTTCGATGCATGTGTGTTCTGTAAAGATTTCAGTATGGTCACGCTGTGGAATGGACTGGAGCAGTGAAAGTTCATGCTTTGCATGCCTCATAGCCTCTCTCACTCCCCAAGCTATTTCCAAGCTGCCTGTGCAGCCAAGGCCACAAGGAAAGGTTTGCAACAGTGTGTTTGCCATCTCACCCTCAGTAAATCATCCCAATATCATCTGGCTCAGAGCTTCTAGGAATCTGGACAACCTTGACAGAAAGTATGGATAATGGTCTGGGAAATCCAGTGGAAGAGTCTTGGGGAACATGAGACTGTAAGATAGGACTCTTTCCTGGTCTGCCTTGAGACCTTGGGTCTCTGCCTAAGAGTGCAGCTAGAAAGCAGCCCTTTAAATGGACACTGCCTCAGAGGTATTGACTTACCAGTGGCCTGGGTACAATTCCCCATGAAACTTCAACCTGGGATATGCGTGTCGCTAAGAGACAAACAATACCATCTGCAGCCTGCCCCTTCTAGATGTTGGCTCTGTTTATAGAAAAGAAGGGGGTGGTGAGCGTCTGTTAAAATGTATTACTTCCTGACGTCATTTTCGAGAAGTCATATTATAGTGGGACTAGTCAGTCAGAATTGTCTAATGGCACAATGGTCAGTGCTCCTTAACTTCTTCCTCGCAGTGGCTGCTGCAGAGGGACAGAGAGGCTAAAAATAATATTTCTGTCCCAAAATATCTTGACTTATTCAAGTGTGTATGTGTAGAGGGAGTGCTAATATTTCACGTGATTGGTGCCCTGTGACACGTGCATCCCCGGGGAAGCAGAGCTTTCTGGAGACCTGCGGGGAGAGTGGAGGAGTAAAAACCATGAGCTCAGGGAACAGGAAAAATTTTGAGGCTCAGGAGATGTTTGTGTCGCCTTCCCATAACTACAGGCTCTGAGGCAATTACCAGCAGAATCAATAGGTTCAGCTTAAGCTAATGAAAAAAAGCAGGGAAGAAAGATTCTTTCCCCATCCTGCATCCACATTCTCATTTACCTTGGGCAAAAAGCACAATAAAACATGCCTAGATATGAATTCTCCACCAGAAGCAGTATTTTATACCCACTCGCAGAGGGTAAGTGACTTCATGTGGTATACTGCAGTGGGAATTCAGGCATGTAATGTAATAACAAGAAAGGATTTTTAGATTTGTCTCAGGAACCCTGCTAGCTCAGTTGTTATAAAAGAATCCCAAACCTTCATGTCCATCTAGGTCTTAAAAAGAGTGAAATACATCTCCTGTTTCAGCCTGGTTCTTTATTTTGAAAAATTGCTGCAGGAAACGTGGGCAAACAGCACCTCACATCTGAACTGCACATTACCATCCCTCAGTTCTTTACTAGTGTAATAAAATCCCACAGAGCAACTGCTTAACCAACTTCTTTGCTTAGTAAGCTTTTCACTAGTCATTTGTATAGGATGTGGCAGCACAGGGTCCAAGCCTGAGCTGGGGCTTCTAGGCAAAACCACAAGGCAAGCAGGAAAGGAAAAAGGAAAAGTGCTGCCTCTGGGGGTGAAGCAGCAACACAACACAACACAACAGACCAGGATAGGACATGAAAAATACAGTATGCACTTAGAGCTGACAGCCATAACGTAACGTGACCCCAGTCACATTGGTATTTGATTAGCGAACGCGAAGGGATTGGGAAACAGACCTGCTCTTAGGAGAAAGAAATCTTTCATATCACTATAGTCAAGCCCCCAGCTTTGTTTTATCTGGGAGATGGTATCTGAACGCTTTAGCAGAACAGGCTGTGCTGCCAGAGTGCGCTAGTCCCTACATGTCCCTGTACACAGGATTTCCCCTGGGGGTGCTGGCTGAAGGAGAAGTGGCTTGTGGCAGTCCCCAAGAAGGTCTGTAGCAGGTGCCGTGGTGGGTTGTGAGCCCTCCTGTGTGCCCACTGCACTCAGGGCCATGGCCGTCACACCACGGATGGGAAGAGCTTGCAAATTTGTGTGCTTTTTATAGCTTGTTTACTGGGAGCTGGCCGGGGTGTGGGGAGACCAACTTTGTACGTTCCTGTTGCACAAACGCTGCAGCGTGAGTCACAGGCTTGGGCCATCAGGCTTGTGCTCTCTCTTTCTTTGTGGGATCTCACAGGGAGACAACCAACAAGTCACATTCTCTGCCACCTCCTCCTCCCAAGGCTGCAGGTGTCTGGGTTCATCCCACACAGAAGCCCAGACAGCAGCCAGCCACTCCGGAGAGGAACTGAACATTGCCAGCCATTCGCCTCTGCCCAAGAGAACCTTTCTGGGGGTTAAAATCAGAGGTGCCAGCTTTCCCCTTCCTCCTCCTCAGCCCCCTCCCTGCACTGCTTGTCTGTGTTATTTTATTTTGGCCAGCCCTGCTCTGCCCCTGAAATCTGCCTCCCTCCTTCTGTCCTGCCATTTCATTTCCCTTGGAGTGAGGTAAAAAAATAAACAGCAGCAGTCAAAAATGCATGTGTGTAACAAAGCCTGGAGTGCCAGGAAGCAACTGGTGTGCCTGATTTTTCAGTGAAAGTCCAGGTGCAATCTCGGCAGCACGGCTACTGTCTGCCTTTCAAGCAGATGTCTTCATATAAAGCTCCCGCTGCCACCCCGCTCCCTTTGTGTGTCGGTGCAGGGAGGACGGGAGCGGGAGACAATATAAATTAATATCCATTGGAATGACAGCAGCTGGTGCCTTGCATAGCTGCGAACACGTGTCTTAGAAGTAGAGTGATTAGTCGTAAAACTGTAAAGCTGAATGTTTATGCTTGATCAATTACAGGAAAACAATAGAAGTTTTTTTTTCCAAGTGGGAGGAGTGAGGGGAGGGAATCTTCAGCCATGAGATGATTTTCTTCTTTTTTTATATAATAATAGCTGCAAAGAACATGGGGCCTTGTTACCGAAGGGACTGGCAAACAGCAGCTTCTGGAGAACCCACTGATTGCAGGGTCTCCACAGCACTTTTGAAAAACGAGATCTTTGTGGTCTTTAGGCTGCAAACTGCTTAACATTTAAGAGGGAAAGACTCAGCTGCCCAGAGCAAGGAGCATGTGGGGATGAATTAGCCAAAGTTTTATAGTGCATGAGCATGCACGCATTATGTCTAGAGGCCTTCAGCTGCAAGAAGTCATTTCAGTGTGTTTCATTTCACAGAACCTCTCCCTGCTGCTCCTCAGTTCAGGAAGAGCAGTCCTGTCAGAGGACTGTCCCCTCAGTGGCAGTGGAGTGGTGCAGAAGTGTGACTAGGACTTCACTACCAATTCCTTAGCAACTCTAATCGCAAAAAATAGGCTGTGTCCCTCCCCACATCTGCCAAAAGAAAAAAAAAAAGAGAGAGAGAGAGAGAAATTGAGTTACATTTTGCAATAATTCTAATGGAAATGCTAATGGGATGAACAGCGATACAAAGCCAGTGAATGACCCAGCAATTTCATCTGTGCTGGCAACAGATGACCATCTAAACCATGTTCGGGTAATTCTTCCTCTCATTAGCAGCACAATAACTCATACGCACAAATCCATAGGCATTTGCTATAATTTTTTAAAACATGGCTGGAAATAGAAGTAAGTGCATGCAGAATGCAAGCGTTACAGCACATGTTGGCTGTAAATCTGTCTGGAGGTGGCCCGATCCTGTTCCTGGGTAAACCAGTGGGAATTTTGCCACTGACTTCAATGGAAGCAGGATGGGATTTTTTGGACTTATTTTAAAGTGAGACTTTGTTTCTTTGGAACAAAGTTTTCAGATTCACAGCTACGTTTCAGTACTTGGCTTGAACTCCAGTCAATTCACCTTTCATATGTTTAACAGATGGGGCTTCTTTGCTGCTCACCTTCTGTTTGGCATTAGCACTGGAACAGGTCTCATCTAGGTGACAGTCACCCAGGACCTGGCATGTGTGGGACCCGTGGCCACGCTGTGGGACTGAGCTGAAAGGAGGTGGGAGCTCACGTTGCCTTCCGTGGGCACCTTTGGTCTGAACGTGTTAGAGTACTTTGAAGAGAGAAAACCACTGCCTCTGTATTTATCAGCAACAGGGCAAAGAGGCCAAAATGTTTGTTAGAGCACAAAGGAGAGAGGTGAGTGATGGTGAGCACAGGAGGGCTGAGGAGCTCGGGGGTCTCTGCTCTGCCCTGAAAGGGTCTAGTGAGTCAGTGTCACATCATGTAAAATGGAGGTTATTTGCAGTCACTATGGTTTTCCTAAACCACCTGTAGCCCTTTGAGATAGCACTGTGTTGGCAAAGTATTCCTTAGGATATACATACACACTTCCAGCTTAAGTGTGTAAGGAAAAGAGGCTTACATATAGTATATGGTCGTATGTTTCTCTCCTGCTGCCACAGTAAGTTTTGAATGTTTGGGCAATTTCATCAGAAATATAAATCTCCTACAAGGTTTGAGAAAACAGCTGGGGACAGAGGACAGAGAGACCGCTCTAGTGCCATCACAACAAGAAAAATCTGAGCTCAACCTTTATTATACAGCAGTGGATCCAACCACATGCTAGGCACCTCTAGGAAAGCAGCGTTCATTTGTCCTCTTGCTCACAGAGCTAATTGCTTCATTGATATTCATTTTTGGTGGCCGCAGCGTGACGAATCCAGCTCTTTTTTTCTCTTCAAAGAGTGCACTCTCATGCTGCTCCTTTCTGGCATTGTCCCTGCTCCCACCTGGCCTCCTCGCTGAGCACTTTCAGTTTCCCCTTCCTGGCTCTGCCTCTGTGCTGCTCCCCCCCCAAAGACCCCTGGGCTCCTCTGCCAATTGTCTTCTCCCTTTCCAGGGAGACATTTCTTCTCCCTCACTCTCTGCTAGCAGTGCACCCCCTCTCAGCTGCTCATGGTTTACAACTCATCCATCCACCCCCCCATCTGAAATTTCCACCACAACAAAAAACTCAGGAATGAGGCAATTAATATGTATTATTTCAATAGGAGGCTTAAAAACAAAAAGCTTTTGCAACAACTTCCCAGTCAGAACCACGGAGACTATTGTAAGGCAGAAAACCTAAGAAATGGCAGCTGTAAAATATATTTAAAAGCCTTTATTCTTTCCTATCACAATGTGGCAAAAGAGACTAAATACAGCTTTCCATTTGTTTAACTAAAAGCTGCCATTCCTCAGTCTCTTTGATGATAATGATACCCACAGTTACAATCAAACTCCAGCACACACACAGAAAACTTTGAGCTCTGTACCAACTTTGCACAATGTATTATTAATACTGAGATTTGCGAACCCAAATGCTCTGAGGTGCTGAGAGCAAGGGAAAGCCTGACTGTGCTGGGCTCGTGGTTGATGCTGATAAATGTGGCACACTGCGGAGGGAAAAGAAAAACCTGCAACTGAATATTGTTTGTATTACAGTAGCCACTGGACCTACTATGCTACCCATGGGGAGAGACCATTCAGGAGTTCATAATCAAGTAGAGAAGTCAGAGAAGGGGTGGGAGAGAAAAGGTATTAGCAGACCCATTCTGCTAATGTGGAAACGAAAGGCAGTACAGTAAAGGTCTAGTACTGCCCACAGGCTACCACTGGGTTGGGTCCTGGATCACTTGTCCAGCTCAGGAAGACCAAAAGACCTTACTGATTCTCCTAAGCTGCAGCTGCATGGCCACCCCCCCCACCCCCCCACCCCCCCATTTCATGGAGCCTGATAGTTGTTATTTTAGTGCATCTCTACTTCAGCAGATTCTTAGTGTCAAGCCCTAAGTTTAAGCTTCTGAGGAGAACAGCCTGAATTTGAGGAGGTCTGTGTGCTCCTAAAGACCTGTGAAGGCAGCTTAGCACAAGAGGGAAAAAAATGCCCTGTGGTACAAGCTGCCCAGAAAATGGCAGCTTTGTGGTTATTGTTCTGTAGGTCTCGATTCCCCTGAGGACCATCCAGTGTAGTTATTTGAGGCATGGGCCTCAGTGCCTCTCAGCAGCCGTGCTGTGCCATCCTATTGACTGTGAAGCGGGCTTAACACCATTGATTTCCAGGAGAAGTTTTACTGAAAATCAATGGGGTCTGTTTGCAGGATCCTGAGGAGAGAAGGAAGAAAACTCTTGGGAAAAAGGAGCTATGCTGCAATGATAAGGAAGCAGCTCTGTCCCAGAGGGAAAGGGTGATGACTGTGACTCAAAATGTTCACAAGAAAGGGAAAAGAAGTAGGGTAGAGCTCCTCTGAGATAATGGATTTTTTTTTTGTCTAGGAAGTGACATAAATACGAGGTCTTGATTTGAGGTGTGCACGTGTGTCAAGTGGAAGATTATGAAGACAATCTTCTGCCTGCTGCATCCAACAGAGCTGTCACCAGCAAGATCATAGCATCACTATGAAATCTTTCAGTAGGTAAACATGTACATAAGTTCTGTGCCAAATGTGCTTTGAAACGTTCCCAAAACACAGGAGTGTTTGTCTATGATGAAAACATATCTCAGCCTTGCTTCTCACTATCAGCTGGGATCCACTAGATCTGTTCCCTTTCCTGTCCTCATCTGTCCTTTATTTGCAGAATACGTGCCTTTTTCTGTTTTGAAATTGCTTTTCTGGGTCACTGAAACATGCTTGGTGATGGCTGGTGAAAAACAGTGGCTCCCTTAGGCCTTTCTGGGACATCCTCACGTAAGTGATCCATGTTGAAAACCTATCTCCAAACAACAGGGTATCCGGCAGTATCAGAAGAAAGTTCCTACCTCTGATATTGCACAGGCATGGTCGTATGGCAATCTCTCCCTCAACAGTTTACAACTTGACTAAATGCAAAAGTAATCCACAGGCTTGTCATCCACGTTGTATCTGGTTCTTGGTTTTCGTCTGCTTTGTCTCTTCAGATTGTAAACTGTTTGAGGGAAGAACTGTCTTTGACTCTGTGTTTGGACAGAAGAGGGGTCCCAGTCCTTGCTGAGCCAGGTACCGTAATACAAATAAGGCACAATAATTTATTTTAAAATGAACATCAAAGAAAATAAAAGATTAAAAGGGAAAGACAACCTTTCGTAGCTCAAAGCTTCCCCCCATGATAGTGCTCCAGAAGAATGTGCTCTCTGCTGGAGGGAGCGTCTAGCCCAGTCGCTGGGAGGGCTGTGCGACGTACCGCCACGGGAGCCAACACTGGAATGTGCCTGGGCGCAGGGGGAGAGGAGAGGTCAAAAGCTAAAGCACGATAAGCAAAGGCGAAAGCCCTTTAAAATATACACACGCATTTTCTTGCCAGGATCTATCAAGCCAAGAGCCAAAGCATGGTAATGGCATTTTGTTTATAGGGAAAAAGAAATCGCTTCTGGCCTAAGAATTTCTCTGCCAAGTTTGAGGCGAGGGGGAGTCAAAATGACTTGCTGGTTTAAGAATGTGTGTATTTTTAAGGTGGTGTTTTAATAAGGTTGCTGGTGTGGCCCTTTATAACACTGAGCACACAGCCCTGTAAGCATTTACTACGGAGCACAACACACTGTGGAAGCCAGCCCGGCGGAAGTCGATGGCAGCACTTACAATTAAAGACATCATGCTGGCTTTGCAGGGCTCAGCCACTTGGGTTGCATCCAGACGTCAGTGAAGTTGATGGATGAGCTCTCACCAGCTTCAGCAGACTTTAAATGAGGCCCTTGGTTTCTGACTGTAGCTGGGTAGGGGTCCACAAATGTGCCCCTCCAATTCAGTCTCTAGAAAAGTTGCTGTTGACCCTACCTGGAGTGTGGTCCAACTGGAGCTTCTTCAACGTAAAGCTGACTAGATGCTGCTCTGTGGGTAGGGACCTGCAGAGACCACAGATGGTGGGTCATTTTGGGTGCTTTTACCAGATGAACACACACAGCTTGGGTCACCTCACACTAGCAAGAGGTTATTTGATTTTTCAAGAGTCTTAACCACACCTCACAGTTTCAGTAGGGTAGGAAACTTAAGCCCAATTCAAAGCCCTCAATAGCAAAGCCAAGAAAATTACCAGGGTCTGATGGAGGGGCAGGCAGCTCCATGGTTCCCTCTGCCAGTGAGGAGAAGCTGAGGGGGATTGGGCACCCTCCTTGCGAGCTGGGAGCCTGTGCCAGGCTGGTGCTGCAGCAGCTTTAACGCAGACCCTTGTCTTCACAGCATGTTGCCACATGCAGCCCGTGCTTGGACAATGTCGGATGCCCGTCTGTAAGGGAACTGCTGAGGCCAGGAAGAAAACCCACCAGCATCTGCAGGAAAGCCATCCTTTGTATGAGGAGCCCTTAGCACTGGTGGCTGCGTGAAGCAGGGGGACATCGGATCACAGCAGGAACCAGGCAGGTCATTTGTGGAGATGGAGTCGGGAGGGATGGCTCTTTGCAGGCTTGGGGTTTAGCTTCAGTGGCTTCTGCTGCTGTTACTGAAGGGCCAGGCCTGTTGGTGCGTTACAGGGGTCCCGGATCTGTCCTCTCCAGCCTGGGTCACGGTGTGACCCCCTCACCTCCTCCACTTCCCCTCCCTGGTCCATTCACTGCACCAAACAACGGCATGCAATCATCTTGTGGGGGTTATTTCTGCCTAATGTACCCACCCAGTGGGATTTCAGCGAACATTAAAGCGGTAGATGGAGCCTTTAATGAAGTTAACCTGCTGAAACCAGGAGAGCGTTTGGTTGAAGTACACCTGAAAGCCCTGGATTACACAGCAGCTGCTTCAAAAGAAACCCATTCCCTCCTTTCATACCGCTGCCGTATTGAGAAATAATACAGCACCTTTATATTCAGTCTAATTTAGTCAGCCTGCTGAAGTCTGAAAGCTTTTTTTTATTAACTCTGGAGATGCAGGGGCTTTCCTCCTCCAGCCCGCACTGCCAACCCCCCTGCGCAGGCTGCTGGGAGCAGGCCCCCAGCAGCACACCGAGCACCTCCCCAGCCGCGAGGAATCGCTCCCCCTCTCCCCGCTGATCCAATGATGGATTTTAACTCCGTTAGTTTTGCTTCCTCTGTTCTCTTCCCTGTTTTCTTCCATTTATTCATTTTCCCCCATCCCCTTGTTCTGTCTCTTTGTTTCTTTTGTCACCTCCCTTCTCTGTTCTTCCTTCCCTTTTCCTCCTTTTTTTTTTCCCCGTTTTTTTTCTCCCTTCTTTCCATTTCCCCTTTCCAGGCTGCTTCAGCACTCCCCTCGTTTCCCCTGCAGCGGTGCTGCTCCCCGGCTCTCCCCGCAGCTCTGCCAGCTCCTGGCACTGTGGCAGAGCGGTGCTGGCCCGGGGCCCGCAGCAGAGCCCACACGTCAGGCCGCGCCGCAGCCGGGCAGTGCGAGCGCTGGGTGTCCTCTGCCCGCCGGCAGCGCGCCTTGGGTGCAGCGAGGCGGCGGGAGAACGCAGCTCCCTGCCGCCCTGCAGTTGCTGGCAGCTTGGAAAAATGTGGGGGAATGTGCCAGGAGGAGGCGAGCATCCTGGGGCAGCCTCTGGGCTCGCCCTCTAGATGCTGGTTTCAACCACAAACTAGCAGCCATGGTATCCCCGTGAAAAATTAACTGGGAAACTTGCTAATTAAGCCACCTCTACACTGGAAGTTTATGGACTTGACTGCCATGTGCCAAACTCCTTTTTCCAAGTTGGGGTATTGGCCTGCTTTTTGAATATGGACGAATTCCCGAGTGAATAGTCTGGCTGAACACTAGAGCTAATGGGATGCTAAGGTAATTATTGGCTATTTGTGGCCATAAAATGAGACCTCGTAATCATGCACCTGATAGACTAATAAAAACATTTTATACGATGCACTTAGAGCTTTTTAGCTGAGGAGCTCAAAGCACTGCGTGGAGGAGGAGAACTGCAGCCTGCCTAGCTCCTGCGAGGAGTCAGGGAGACAACCCGCGCCGTCTGCCCCCATGCCCCGCACTCCCGCTTCCCGGGTATCCTGCCAAAAATGTTTGAGTCCCTGCTCTCCTGCTGACTGACAATACTTACGGTTTTATCTAGGCCGGGTATCATTTTTCCCCGCTGTCATTCCTAACCCTGTTTCTGTCCTGCCACGTTGTTTTTTCTGGAAGGCTGTCAAGTTCTGCATTGGAAATAGTGTGTTTTGACATAAAACTGGGGGAGAGACCCTGTTTGTCCAGCTACTCTGGAGCCCAGAGGAGGTTACAGGAATACATGACGCATTGGTTTTTTATTTTCTTTTAACTCGGGATTGAGAAAGGCTCTAAGGAAAAGCTGGGGGGTTTCCTGCTTTACAGACACCTCCTGATGGTCAGTTCACGGGGTGAGCAGGACTCATTTAGAAAGAGGAAGCTGTGATTGAAAATAAATGAGTCTGCATGATCAATGTTGAAAAGGAGCTGCAATTAGAGGGAAGAGAAGAGCAGAAGAGTGCCAGGGAAAACCCTAGGTACGAGGGCCCTCGGGTCGGCAGCAGGGAGCTAGGCAGTGTTTGAGGAGGTGAAGGCTTTCTGCTGGGGGGGAGGGGGGGGAGTTTCACTGCATCACAGCTCTGACTAACGCTGGGCTGCAAAATTCCTTCAACCAAATTTAATGCAGATGGTACAATAAATATTACAGTACCATTACATTACATATTGTCTCATTCTCAGTGAGGTTTTGTGGATGGTTCTGACATACAGATATGGAAAAATGCAGCAGTTCCTGATGGGTTTGGCAAGTTTTAAATCCCCACGGGAGGACCAAATGGAGAGCCCTGAGCAGGCAGAGCCCTGAGCCCTTCGCAGAAGCGGGGCTTCACCGCACAGAGAGCTGACGAGGTCCAGCCTTGCTTGGGGCGAGGAACAATGCCCACAGCAGCAGCTGCCCTGGAAACAGACAGAGGTAAGTTCAAGATGCGTAGCTTCACCTTATGCTCGGTTCCTTCAAGCCTGGGAGAGGATTTGTGTCTTAAATGCTCCCAACAGAAGTATTTTTTGACTCTTTTGTACCTGAGCTGGACTAGCAGGTGTCACCAGCTTGGTTGTCATCCTGTCCTGAACACCTGCAGTGGCAGAAACTGCAGGAGCACTGCCTGGTATTTCAGTTGTGCCTTTCCTTTCCTGACAGCAGCACGTTGTGGAGAGGAGACTTGAGATCTGACACTAAACACATGGCTGGATTTGTGGAGAGCTATTGCGAAGCAGCTGAGAGAAGCCTCTGTGAGCAGCAGGTAACTTCATTTCCCATCGCCATATTCTTTCCTAGAGTTATCTTCTCTTCTTCACTCAGTAGCACGCCAGAACTGGTGACAGCTCCGGGCCATGTTTGCACTCTTCTATTGACCTTAACCAGGGGAAATGACTGAACGTAATGGGAGGAAAATTGCCCCTGCGCTGCACGGTGTGTTAGATGGGGCCACCTCCGCTTAGGGCTTGGTAACCTCTTCCTTTTCCGTGCACTTCTCAAGAGAGGAATAATTCATGCTGTGGATTTATATTGCACTGTGGTATCTGTGTTATGGCTCGCGAGGGCTATTTATACACACAAAAAATCACACGTTGCTAGCCTGATAGTAGTCTAACTATAAGCAAGTAGTAAATAATAGTTGCATAATTGCACACCAAAATACAATAAATAAGGCAGTAGCCTCAGTTGCCACTGGCTTTGCGTTGACATCAACAGGTGTTGGAGCACATTTGAGCCACAGAAGATGCAGAATAAGGTACCGAAACACACAGGAGGAGTAGGGATGCTGTGGCCCTCAGGGTAGCGGCTGAAATATCAGATCTATCTGTCAGCCAGATCTGTTGCTGCCAGTGAACTTCCACTGGCCTCGGAGGAACTCGGCCGCTCGTGTTGCGTGCACGCGCTCAGACAGGTTGGCATCGTGATTTCATTGACGTGAGCTGGTGATGCTACCCATGGCTGATAGACAGCAGAGTACAAAATAATTAGTCTCATCACCCTAAACGAATAGCAGCGAAATGTTCGTACTTTTCCTCTCACCCACACAATGATGTATTTTACTTCTGCCACATGCCGGTATTTCTTCACTAATTACCAACTTTAAAAAACTGAGGTAACATAGTTTTAATCCCTTTGTCTACTGTAAATCTGGAAGTTGCAGTCGACAAGCTAGGGGCTGAATAACAAAATAAATAGTATGTTTTTAAAGTAGCTTTTTGGTTCAGGGTCCTAGGGCTCGTTCCACCTGCGTGCTCGGAAATCCCACCTCTCAAAGGGACGGAGGCGTGCGTCAGCCCCAGCGTGTCGGACGCCGGCTCTTGGTCCCGCTGCGTTCTGCGGATGCGGGCGGCCAGGCAGGGGCCCGGCCCGGGCGGGCGCTCCGCTCCGCACCTGCTCAGGCGCGAAGGCGAACGACCGGGCTTTGCGAGCGCCCTGCGGGCGGCTGTGCGAACGCTGCTCTGGCTGGGCGCTGAGGAGCGCCTCGCAGAAAAGCGGCGGGGAGCGCGAAAGCCAGCGGCGGCGCGGGCGCGGCGGGGCTCTGCGCCTGCCCCCGG